>CM065469.1:9992500-10579741 GCA_032872505.1 Leptopilina syphax | reverse complement strand
GCATATATTCGTTTTATAAGGTCTCAATAGTCTGCAAAAAAAGTTTGAAGGTCCTAGGCCCTTCGCGACCCTTCGTTTTTTTCCATCAAAATTTTATCGAAAATTTTTAATTATTTTTTTTTCAAGTAAAAATGGCTCAACAGTAGAAATTTTTTTGCATATATTCGTTTTATAAGGTCTCATTAGTCTGCAAAAAAAATTTCAAGGTCCTAGGCCCTTCGCGACCCTTCGTTTTTTTCCATCAAAATTTTATCGAAAATTTTTAATTATTTTTTTTTCAAGTAAAAATGGCTCAACAGTAGAAATTTTTTTGCATATATTCGTTTTATAAGGTCTCAATAGTCTGCAAAAAAAGTTTGAAGGTCCTAGGCCCTTCGCGACCCTTCGTTTTTTTCCATCAAAATTTTATCGAAAATTTTTAATTATTTTTTTTTCAAGTAAAAATGGCTCAACAGTAGAAATTTTTTTGCATATATTCGTTTTATAAGGTCTCAATAGTCTGCAAAAAAAGTTTGAAGGTCCTAGGCCCTTCGCGACCCTTCGTTTTTTTCCATCAAAATTTTATCGAAAATTTTTAATTATTTTTTTTTCAAGTAAAAATGGCTCAACAGTAGAAATTTTTTTGCATATATTCGTTTTATAAGGTCTCAATAGTCTGCAAAAAAAGTTTCAAGGTCCTAGGCCCTTCGCGACCCTTCGTTTTTTTCCATCAAAATTTTATCGAAAATTTTTAATTATTTTTTTTTCAAGTAAAAATGGCTCAACAGTAGAAATTTTTTTGCATATATTCGTTTTATAAGGTCTCAATAGTCTGCAAAAAAAGTTTGAAGGTCCTAGGCCCTTCGCGACCCTTCGTTTTTTTCCATCAAAATTTTATCGAAAATTTTTAATTATTTTTTTTTCAAGTAAAAATGGCTCAACAGTAGAAATTTTTTTGCATATATTCGTTTTATAAGGTCTCAATAGTCTGCAAAAAAAGTTTGAAGGTCCTAGGCCCTTCGCGACCCTTCGTTTTTTTCCATCAAAATTTTATCGAAAATTTTTAATTATTTTTTTTCAAGTAAAAATGGCTCAACAGTAGAAATTTTTTTGCATATATTCGTTTTATAAGGTCTCAATAGTCTGCAAAAAAAATTTCAAGGTCCTAGGCCCTTCGCGACCCTTCGTTTTTTTCCATCAAAATTTTATCGAAAATTTCTTAATTATTTTTTTTTCAAGTAAAAATGGCTCAACAGTAGAAATTTTTTTGCATATATTCGTTTTATAAGGTCTCAATAGTCTGCAAAAAAAATTTCAAGGTCCTAGGCCCTTCGCGACCCTTCGTTTTTTTCCATCAAAATTTTATCGAAAATTTTTAATTATTTTTTTTTCAAGTAAAAATGGCTCAACAGTAGAAATTTTTTTGCATATATTCGTTTTATAAGGTCTCAATAGTCTGCAAAAAAAGTTTGAAGGTCCTAGGCCCTTCGCGACCCTTCGTTTTTTTCCATCAAAATTTTATCGAAAATTTTTAATTATTTTTTTTTCAAGTAAAAATGGCTCAACAGTAGAAATTTTTTTGCATATATTCGTTTTATAAGGTCTCAATAGTCTGCAAAAAAAGTTTAAAGGTCCTAGGCCCTTCGCGACCCTTCGTTTTTTTCCATCAAAATTTTATCGAAAATTTTTTAATTATTTTTTTTTCAAGTAAAAATGGCTCAACAGTAGAAATTTTTTTGCATATATTCGTTTTATAAGGTCTCAATAGTCTGCAAAAAAAATTTCAAGGTCCTAGGCCCTTCGCGACCCTTCGTTTTTTTCCATCAAAATTTTATCGAAAATTTTTTAATTATTTTTTTTTCAAGTAAAAATGGCTCAACAGTAGAAATTTTTTTGCATATATTCGTTTTATAAGGTCTCAATAGTCTGCAAAAAAAGTTTGAAGGTCCTAGGCCCTTCGCGACCCTTCGTTTTTTTCCATCAAAATTTTATCGAAAATTTTTAATTATTTTTTTTTCAAGTAAAAATGGCTCAACAGTAGAAATTTTTTTGCATATATTCGTTTTATAAGGTCTCAATAGTCTGCAAAAAAAGTTGAAGGTCCTAGGCCCTTCGCGACCCTTCGTTTTTTTCCATCAAAATTTTATCGAAAATTTTTAATTATTTTTTTTTCAAGTAAAAATGGCTCAACAGTAGAAATTTTTTTGCATATATTCGTTTTATAAGGTCTCAATAGTCTGCAAAAAAAATTTCAAGGTCCTAGGCCCTTCGCGACCCTTCGTTTTTTTCCATCAAAATTTTATCGAAAATTTTTAATTATTTTTTTTTCAAGTAAAAATGGCTCAACAGTAGAAATTTTTTTGCATATATTCGTTTTATAAGGTCTCAATAGTCTGCAAAAAAAATTTTAAGGTCCTAGGCCCTTCGCGACCCTTCGTTTTTTTCCATCAAAATTTTATCGAAAATTTTTAATTATTTTTTTTTCAAGTAAAAATGGCTCAACAGTAGAAATTTTTTTGCATATATTCGTTTTATAAGGTCTCAATAGTCTGCAAAAAAAGTTTGAAGGTCCTAGGCCCTTCGCGACCCTTCGTTTTTTTCCATCAAAATTTTATCGAAAATTTTTAATTATTTTTTTTTCAAGTAAAAATGGCTCAACAGTAGAAATTTTTTTGCATATATTCGTTTTATAAGGTCTCAATAGTCTGCAAAAAAAGTTTGAAGGTCCTAGGCCCTTCGCGACCCTTCGTTTTTTTCCATCAAAATTTTATCGAAAATTTTTAATTATTTTTTTTTCAAGTAAAAATGGCTCAACAGTAGAAATTTTTTTGCATATATTCGTTTTATAAGGTCTCAATAGTCTGCAAAAAAAGTTTGAAGGTCCTAGGCCCTTCGCGACCCTTCGTTTTTTTCCATCAAAATTTTATCGAAAATTTTTTAATATTTTTTTTTCAAGTAAAAATGGCTCAACAGTAGAAATTTTTTTGCATATATTCGTTTTATAAGGTCTCAATAGTCTGCAAAAAAAATTTCAAGGTCCTAGGCCCTTCGCGACCCTTCGTTTTTTTCCATCAAAATTTTATCGAAAATTTTTTAATTATTTTTTTTTCAAGTAAAAATGGCTCAACAGTAGAAATTTTTTTGCATATATTCGTTTTATAAGGTCTCAATAGTCTGCAAAAAAAGTTTCAAGGTCCTAGGCCCTTCGCGACCCTTCGTTTTTTTCCATCAAAATTTTATCGAAAATTTTTAATTATTTTTTTTTCAAGTAAAAATGGCTCAACAGTAGAAATTTTTTTGCATATATTCGTTTTATAAGGTCTCAATAGTCTGCAAAAAAAGTTTAAAGGTCCTAGGCCCTTCGCGACCCTTCGTTTTTTTCCATCAAAATTTTATCGAAAATTTTTAATTATTTTTTTTTCAAGTAAAAATGGCTCAACAGTAGAAATTTTTTTGCATATATTCGTTTTATAAGGTCTCAATAGTCTGCAAAAAAAGTTTCAAGGTCCTAGGCCCTTCGCGACCCTTCGTTTTTTTCCATCAAAATTTTATCGAAAATTTTTAATTATTTTTTTTTCAAGTAAAAATGGCTCAACAGTAGAAATTTTTTTGCATATATTCGTTTTATAAGGTCTCAATAGTCTGCAAAAAAAATTTCAAGGTCCTAGGCCCTTCGCGACCCTTCGTTTTTTTCCATCAAAATTTTATCGAAAATTTTTAATTATTTTTTTTTCAAGTAAAAATGGCTCAACAGTAGAAATTTTTTTGCATATATTCGTTTTATAAGGTCTCAATAGTCTGCAAAAAAAGTTTGAAGGTCCTAGGCCCTTCGCGACCCTTCGTTTTTTTCCATCAAAATTTTATCGAAAATTTTTAATTATTTTTTTTTCAAGTAAAAATGGCTCAACAGTAGAAATTTTTTTGCATATATTCGTTTTATAAGGTCTCAATAGTCTGCAAAAAAATTTGAAGGTCCTAGGCCCTTCGCGACCCTTCGTTTTTTTCCATCAAAATTTTATCGAAAATTTTTAATTATTTTTTTTTCAAGTAAAAATGGCTCAACAGTAGAAATTTTTTTGCATATATTCGTTTTATAAGGTCTCAATAGTCTGCAAAAAAAATTTCAAGGTCCTAGGCCCTTCGCGACCCTTCGTTTTTTTCCATCAAAATTTTATCGAAAATTTTTAATTATTTTTTTTTCAAGTAAAAATGGCTCAACAGTAGAAATTTTTTTGCATATATTCGTTTTATAAGGTCTCAATAGTCTGCAAAAAAAGTTTGAAGGTCCTAGGCCCTTCGCGACCCTTCGTTTTTTTCCATCAAAATTTTATCGAAAATTTTTAATTATTTTTTTTTCAAGTAAAAATGGCTCAACAGTAGAAATTTTTTTGCATATATTCGTTTTATAAGGTCTCAATAGTCTGCAAAAAAAGTTTAAGGTCCTAGGCCCTTCGCGACCCTTCGTTTTTTTCCATCAAAATTTTATCGAAAATTTTTAATTATTTTTTTTTCAAGTAAAAATGGCTCAACAGTAGAAATTTTTTTGCATATATTCGTTTTATAAGGTCTCAATAGTCTGCAAAAAAAGTTTAAAGGTCCTAGGCCCTTCGCGACCCTTCGTTTTTTTCCATCAAAATTTTATCGAAAATTTTTAATTATTTTTTTTTCAAGTAAAAATGGCTCAACAGTAGAAATTTTTTTGCATATATTCGTTTTATAAGGTCTCAATAGTCTGCAAAAAAAGTTTAAAGGTCCTAGGCCCTTCGCGACCCTTCGTTTTTTTCCATCAAAATTTTATCGAAAATTTCTTTAATTATTTTTTTTTCAAGTAAAAATGGCTCAACAGTAGAAATTTTTTTGCATATATTCGTTTTATAAGGTCTCAATAGTCTGCAAAAAAAATTTCAAGGTCCTAGGCCCTTCGCGACCCTTCGTTTTTTTCCATCAAAATTTTATCGAAAATTTCTTTAATATTTTTTTTTCAAGTAAAAATGGCTCAACAGTAGAAATTTTTTTGCATATATTCGTTTTATAAGGTCTCAATAGTCTGCAAAAAAAGTTTGAAGGTCCTAGGCCCTTCGCGACCCTTCGTTTTTTTCCATCAAAATTTTATCGAAAATTTTTAATTATTTTTTTTTCAAGTAAAAATGGCTCAACAGTAGAAATTTTTTTGCATATATTCGTTTTATAAGGTCTCAATAGTCTGCAAAAAAAGTTTGAAGGTCCTAGGCCCTTCGCGACCCTTCGTTTTTTTCCATCAAAATTTTATCGAAAATTTTTAATTATTTTTTTTTCAAGTAAAAATGGCTCAACAGTAGAAATTTTTTTGCATATATTCGTTTTATAAGGTCTCAATAGTCTGCAAAAAAAATTTCAAGGTCCTAGGCCCTTCGCGACCCTTCGTTTTTTTCCATCAAAATTTTATCGAAAATTTTTAATTATTTTTTTTTCAAGTAAAAATGGCTCAACAGTAGAAATTTTTTTGCATATATTCGTTTTATAAGGTCTCAATAGTCTGCAAAAAAAATTTCAAGGTCCTAGGCCCTTCGCGACCCTTCGTTTTTTTCCATCAAAATTTTATCGAAAATTTTTAATTATTTTTTTTTCAAGTAAAAATGGCTCAACAGTAGAAATTTTTTTGCATATATTCGTTTTATAAGGTCTCAATAGTCTGCAAAAAAAGTTTGAAGGTCCTAGGCCCTTCGCGACCCTTCGTTTTTTTCCATCAAAATTTTATCGAAAATTTTTAATTATTTTTTTTTCAAGTAAAAATGGCTCAACAGTAGAAATTTTTTTGCATATATTCGTTTTATAAGGTCTCAATAGTCTGCAAAAAAAGTTTCAAGGTCCTAGGCCCTTCGCGACCCTTCGTTTTTTTCCATCAAAATTTTATCGAAAATTTTTAATTATTTTTTTTTCAAGTAAAAATGGCTCAACAGTAGAAATTTTTTTGCATATATTCGTTTTATAAGGTCTCAATAGTCTGCAAAAAAAGTTTGAAGGTCCTAGGCCCTTCGCGACCCTTCGTTTTTTTCCATCAAAATTTTATCGAAAATTTTTAATTATTTTTTTTTCAAGTAAAAATGGCTCAACAGTAGAAATTTTTTTGCATATATTCGTTTTATAAGGTCTCAATAGTCTGCAAAAAAAATTTCAAGGTCCTAGGCCCTTCGCGACCCTTCGTTTTTTTCCATCAAAATTTTATCGAAAATTTTTAATTATTTTTTTTCAAGTAAAAATGGCTCAACAGTAGAAATTTTTTTGCATATATTCGTTTTATAAGGTCTCAATAGTCTGCAAAAAAAGTTTGAAGGTCCTAGGCCCTTCGCGACCCTTCGTTTTTTTCCATCAAAATTTTATCGAAAATTTTTAATTATTTTTTTTTCAAGTAAAAATGGCTCAACAGTAGAAATTTTTTTGCATATATTCGTTTTATAAGGTCTCAATAGTCTGCAAAAAAAGTTTAAAGGTCCTAGGCCCTTCGCGACCCTTCGTTTTTTTCCATCAAAATTTTATCGAAAATTTTTAATTATTTTTTTTTCAAGTAAAAATGGCTCAACAGTAGAAATTTTTTTGCATATATTCGTTTTATAAGGTCTCAATAGTCTGCAAAAAAAATTTCAAGGTCCTAGGCCCTTCGCGACCCTTCGTTTTTTTCCATCAAAATTTTATCGAAAATTTTTAATTATTTTTTTTTCAAGTAAAAATGGCTCAACAGTAGAAATTTTTTTGCATATATTCGTTTTATAAGGTCTCAATAGTCTGCAAAAAAATTTCAAGGTCCTAGGCCCTTCGCGACCCTTCGTTTTTTTCCATCAAAATTTTATCGAAAATTTTTAATTATTTTTTTTTCAAGTAAAAATGGCTCAACAGTAGAAATTTTTTTGCATATATTCGTTTTATAAGGTCTCAATAGTCTGCAAAAAAAGTTTGAAGGTCCTAGGCCCTTCGCGACCCTTCGTTTTTTTCCATCAAAATTTTATCGAAAATTTTTAATTATTTTTTTTTCAAGTAAAAATGGCTCAACAGTAGAAATTTTTTTGCATATATTCGTTTTATAAGGTCTCAATAGTCTGCAAAAAAAGTTTCAAGGTCCTAGGCCCTTCGCGACCCTTCGTTTTTTTCCATCAAAATTTTATCGAAAATTTTTAATTATTTTTTTTTCAAGTAAAAATGGCTCAACAGTAGAAATTTTTTTGCATATATTCGTTTTATAAGGTCTCAATAGTCTGCAAAAAAAGTTTGAAGGTCCTAGGCCCTTCGCGACCCTTCGTTTTTTTCCATCAAAATTTTATCGAAAATTTTTAATTATTTTTTTTTCAAGTAAAAATGGCTCAACAGTAGAAATTTTTTTGCATATATTCGTTTTATAAGGTCTCAATAGTCTGCAAAAAAAATTTTGAAGGTCCTAGGCCCTTCGCGACCCTTCGTTTTTTTCCATCAAAATTTTATCGAAAATTTTTAATTATTTTTTTTCAAGTAAAAATGGCTCAACAGTAGAAATTTTTTTGCATATATTCGTTTTATAAGGTCTCAATAGTCTGCAAAAAAGTTTCAAGGTCCTAGGCCCTTCGCGACCCTTCGTTTTTTTCCATCAAAATTTTATCGAAAATTTTTAATTATTTTTTTTTCAAGTAAAAATGGCTCAACAGTAGAAATTTTTTTGCATATATTCGTTTTATAAGGTCTCAATAGTCTGCAAAAAAAGTTTGAAGGTCCTAGGCCCTTCGCGACCCTTCGTTTTTTTCCATCAAAATTTTATCGAAAATTTTTAATTATTTTTTTTTCAAGTAAAAATGGCTCAACAGTAGAAATTTTTTTGCATATATTCGTTTTCTAAGGTCTCAATAGTCTGCAAAAAAAATTTCAAGGTCCTAGGCCCTTCGCGACCCTTCGTTTTTTTCCATCAAAATTTTATCGAAAATTTCTTTAATATTTTTTTTTCAAGTAAAAATGGCTCAACAGTAGAAATTTTTTTGCATATATTCGTTTTATAAGGTCTCATTAGTCAGCAAAAAAAATTTCAAGGTCCTAGGCCCTTCGCGACCCTTCGTTTTTTTCCATCAAAATTTTATTGAAAATTTTTAATTATTTTTTTTTCAAGTAAAAATGGCTCAACAGTAGAAATTTTTTTGCATATATTCGTTTTATAAGGTCTCAATAGTCTGCAAAAAAAGTTTAAAGGTCCTAGGCCCTTCGCGACCCTTCGTTTTTTTCCATCAAAATTTTATCGAAAATTTTTAATTATTTTTTTTTCAAGTAAAAATGGCTCAACAGTAGAAATTTTTTTGCATATATTCGTTTTATAAGGTCTCAATAGTCTGCAAAAAAAGTTTGAAGGTCCTAGGCCCTTCGCGACCCTTCGTTTTTTTCCATCAAAATTTTATCGAAAATTTTTAATTATTTTTTTTTCAAGTAAAAATGGCTCAACAGTAGAAATTTTTTTGCATATATTCGTTTTATAAGGTCTCAATAGTCTGCAAAAAAAGTTTGAAGGTCCTAGGCCCTTCGCGACCCTTCGTTTTTTTCCATCAAAATTTTATCGAAAATTTTTAATTATTTTTTTTTCAAGTAAAAATGGCTCAACAGTAGAAATTTTTTTGCATATATTCGTTTTATAAGGTCTCAATAGTCTGCAAAAAAAATTTTCCAGGTCCTAGGCCCTTCGCGACCCTTCGTTTTTTTCCATCAAAATTTTATCGAAAATTTTTAATTATTTTTTTTCAAGTAAAAATGGCTCAACAGTAGAAATTTTTTTGCATATATTTGTTTTATAAGGTCTCAATAGTCTGCAAAAAAAGTTTGAAGGTCCTAGGCCCTTCGCGACCCTTCGTTTTTTTCCATCAAAATTTTATTGAAAATTTTTAATTATTTTTTTTCAAGTAAAAATGGCTCAACAGTAGAAATTTTTTTGCATATATTCGTTTTATAAGGTCTTAATAGTCTGCAAAAAAGTTTGAAGGTCCTAGGCCCTTCGCGACCCTTCGTTTTTTTCCATCAAAATTTTATCGAAAATTTTTAATTATTTTTTTTTCAAGTAAAAATGGCTCAACAGTAGAAATTTTTTTGCATATATTCGTTTTATAAGGTCTCAATAGTCTGCAAAAAAAATTTCAAGGTCCTAGGCCCTTCGCGACCCTTCGTTTTTTTCCATCAAAATTTTATCGAAAATTTTTAATTATTTTTTTTTCAAGTAAAAATGGCTCAACAGTAGAAATTTTTTTGCATATATTCGTTTTATAAGGTCTCATTAGTCAGCAAAAAAAATTTCAAGGTCCTAGGCCCTTCGCGACCCTTCGTTTTTTTCCATCAAAATTTTATTGAAAATTTTTAATTATTTTTTTTTCAAGTAAAAATGGCTCAACAGTAGAAATTTTTTTGCATATATTCGTTTTATAAGGTCTCAATAGTCTGCAAAAAAAGTTTAAAGGTCCTAGGCCCTTCGCGACCCTTCGTTTTTTTCCATCAAAATTTTATCGAAAATTTTTAATTATTTTTTTTTCAAGTAAAAATGGCTCAACAGTAGAAATTTTTTTGCATATATTCGTTTTATAAGGTCTCAATAGTCTGCAAAAAAAGTTTGAAGGTCCTAGGCCCTTCGCGACCCTTCGTTTTTTTCCATCAAAATTTTATCGAAAATTTTTAATTATTTTTTTTTCAAGTAAAAATGGCTCAACAGTAGAAATTTTTTTGCATATATTCGTTTTATAAGGTCTCAATAGTCTGCAAAAAAAGTTTGAAGGTCCTAGGCCCTTCGCGACCCTTCGTTTTTTTCCATCAAAATTTTATCGAAAATTTTTAATTATTTTTTTTTCAAGTAAAAATGGCTCAACAGTAGAAATTTTTTTGCATATATTCGTTTTATAAGGTCTCAATAGTCTGCAAAAAAATTTTCAAGGTCCTAGGCCCTTCGCGACCCTTCGTTTTTTTCCATCAAAATTTTATCGAAAATTTTTAATTATTTTTTTTTCAAGTAAAAATGGCTCAACAGTAGAAATTTTTTTGCATATATTCGTTTTATAAGGTCTCAATAGTCTGCAAAAAAAGTTTGAAGGTCCTAGGCCCTTCGCGACCCTTCGTTTTTTTCCATCAAAATTTTATCGAAAATTTTTAATTATTTTTTTTCAAGTAAAAATGGCTCAACAGTAGAAATTTTTTTGCATATATTCGTTTTATAAGGTCTCAATAGTCTGCAAAAAAAGTTTGAAGGTCCTAGGCCCTTCGCGACCCTTCGTTTTTTTCCATCAAAATTTTATCGAAAATTTTTAATTATTTTTTTTTCAAGTAAAAATGGCTCAACAGTAGAAATTTTTTTGCATATATTCGTTTTATAAGGTCTCAATAGTCTGCAAAAAAAATTTCAAGGTCCTAGGCCCTTCGCGACCCTTCGTTTTTTTCCATCAAAATTTTATCGAAAATTTTTTAATATTTTTTTTTTCAAGTAAAAATGGCTCAACAGTAGAAATTTTTTTGCATATATTCGTTTTATAAGGTCTCAATAGTCTGCAAAAAAAATTTCAAGGTCCTAGGCCCTTCGCGACCCTTCGTTTTTTTCCATCAAAATTTTATCGAAAATTTTTAATTATTTTTTTTTCAAGTAAAAATGGCTCAACAGTAGAAATTTTTTTGCATATATTCGTTTTATAAGGTCTCAATAGTCTGCAAAAAAAGTTTAAGGTCCTAGGCCCTTCGCGACCCTTCGTTTTTTTCCATCAAAATTTTATCGAAAATTTTTAATTATTTTTTTTTCAAGTAAAAATGGCTCAACAGTAGAAATTTTTTTGCATATATTCGTTTTATAAGGTCTCAATAGTCTGCAAAAAAAATTTCAAGGTCCTAGGCCCTTCGCGACCCTTCGTTTTTTTCCATCAAAATTTTATCGAAAATTTTTAATTATTTTTTTTTCAAGTAAAAATGGCTCAACAGTAGAAATTTTTTTGCATATATTCGTTTTATAAGGTCTCAATAGTCTGCAAAAAAAATTTTAAGGTCCTAGGCCCTTCGCGACCCTTCGTTTTTTTCCATCAAAATTTTATCGAAAATTTTTAATTATTTTTTTTTCAAGTAAAAATGGCTCAACAGTAGAAATTTTTTTGCATATATTCGTTTTATAAGGTCTCAATAGTCTGCAAAAAAAGTTTGAAGGTCCTAGGCCCTTCGCGACCCTTCGTTTTTTTCCATCAAAATTTTATCGAAAATTTTTAATTATTTTTTTTTCAAGTAAAAATGGCTCAACAGTAGAAATTTTTTTGCATATATTCGTTTTATAAGGTCTCAATAGTCTGCAAAAAAAGTTTAAAGGTCCTAGGCCCTTCGCGACCCTTCGTTTTTTTCCATCAAAATTTTATCGAAAATTTTTAATTATTTTTTTTTCAAGTAAAAATGGCTCAACAGTAGAAATTTTTTTGCATATATTCGTTTTATAAGGTCTCAATAGTCTGCAAAAAAAGTTTGAAGGTCCTAGGCCCTTCGCGACCCTTCGTTTTTTTCCATCAAAATTTTATCGAAAATTTTTAATTATTTTTTTTTCAAGTAAAAATGGCTCAACAGTAGAAATTTTTTTGCATATATTCGTTTTATAAGGTCTCAATAGTCTGCAAAAAAAATTTCAAGGTCCTAGGCCCTTCGCGACCCTTCGTTTTTTTCCATCAAAATTTTATCGAAAATTTTTAATTATTTTTTTTTCAAGTAAAAATGGCTCAACAGTAGAAATTTTTTTGCATATATTCGTTTTATAAGGTCTCAATAGTCTGCAAAAAAAATTTCAAGGTCCTAGGCCCTTCGCGACCCTTCGTTTTTTTCCATCAAAATTTTATCGAAAATTTTTAATATTTTTTTTTCAAGTAAAAATGGCTCAACAGTAGAAATTTTTTTGCATATATTCGTTTTATAAGGTCTCAATAGTCTGCAAAAAAAGTTTGAAGGTCCTAGGCCCTTCGCGACCCTTCGTTTTTTTCCATCAAAATTTTATCGAAAATTTTTAATTATTTTTTTTTCAAGTAAAAATGGCTCAACAGTAGAAATTTTTTTGCATATATTCGTTTTATAAGGTCTCAATAGTCTGCAAAAAAAGTTTGAAGGTCCTAGGCCCTTCGCGACCCTTCGTTTTTTTCCATCAAAATTTTATCGAAAATTTTTAATTATTTTTTTTTCAAGTAAAAATGGCTCAACAGTAGAAATTTTTTTGCATATATTCGTTTTATAAGGTCTCAATAGTCTGCAAAAAAAGTTTAAAGGTCCTAGGCCCTTCGCGACCCTTCGTTTTTTTCCATCAAAATTTTATCGAAAATTTTTAATTATTTTTTTTTCAAGTAAAAATGGCTCAACAGTAGAAATTTTTTTGCATATATTCGTTTTATAAGGTCTCAATAGTCTGCAAAAAAAGTTTGAAGGTCCTAGGCCCTTCGCGACCCTTCGTTTTTTTCCATCAAAATTTTATCGAAAATTTTTAATTATTTTTTTTTCAAGTAAAAATGGCTCAACAGTAGAAATTTTTTTGCATATATTCGTTTTATAAGGTCTCAATAGTCTGCAAAAAAAGTTTGAAGGTCCTAGGCCCTTCGCGACCCTTCGTTTTTTTCCATCAAAATTTTATCGAAAATTTTTAATTATTTTTTTTCAAGTAAAAATGGCTCAACAGTAGAAATTTTTTTGCATATATTCGTTTTATAAGGTCTCAATAGTCTGCAAAAAAAATTTCAAGGTCCTAGGCCCTTCGCGACCCTTCGTTTTTTTCCATCAAAATTTTATCGAAAATTTTTAATTATTTTTTTTTCAAGTAAAAATGGCTCAACAGTAGAAATTTTTTTGCATATATTCGTTTTATAAGGTCTCAATAGTCTGCAAAAAAAGTTTAAAGGTCCTAGGCCCTTCGCGACCCTTCGTTTTTTTCCATCAAAATTTTATCGAAAATTTTTAATTATTTTTTTTTCAAGTAAAAATGGCTCAACAGTAGAAATTTTTTTGCATATATTCGTTTTATAAGGTCTCAATAGTCTGCAAAAAAAGTTTAAAGGTCCTAGGCCCTTCGCGACCCTTCGTTTTTTTCCATCAAAATTTTATCGAAAATTTTTAATTATTTTTTTTTCAAGTAAAAATGGCTCAACAGTAGAAATTTTTTTGCATATATTCGTTTTATAAGGTCTCAATAGTCTGCAAAAAAAGTTTAAAGGTCCTAGGCCCTTCGCGACCCTTCGTTTTTTTCCATCAAAATTTTATCGAAAATTTTTAATTATTTTTTTTTCAAGTAAAAATGGCTCAACAGTAGAAATTTTTTTGCATATATTCGTTTTATAAGGTCTCAATAGTCTGCAAAAAAAGTTTAAAGGTCCTAGGCCCTTCGCGACCCTTCGTTTTTTTCCATCAAAATTTTATCGAAAATTTTTAATATTTTTTTTTCAAGTAAAAATGGCTCAACAGTAGAAATTTTTTTGCATATATTCGTTTTATAAGGTCTCAATAGTCTGCAAAAAAAATTTCAAGGTCCTAGGCCCTTCGCGACCCTTCGTTTTTTTCCATCAAAATTTTATCGAAAATTTCTTTAATATTTTTTTTTCAAGTAAAAATGGCTCAACAGTAGAAATTTTTTTGCATATATTCGTTTTATAAGGTCTCAATAGTCTGCAAAAAAAGTTTGAAGGTCCTAGGCCCTTCGCGACCCTTCGTTTTTTTCCATCAAAATTTTATCGAAAATTTTTAATTATTTTTTTTTCAAGTAAAAATGGCTCAACAGTAGAAATTTTTTTGCATATATTCGTTTTATAAGGTCTCAATAGTCTGCAAAAAAAGTTTGAAGGTCCTAGGCCCTTCGCGACCCTTCGTTTTTTTCCATCAAAATTTTATCGAAAATTTTTAATTATTTTTTTTTCAAGTAAAAATGGCTCAACAGTAGAAATTTTTTTGCATATATTCGTTTTATAAGGTCTCAATAGTCTGCAAAAAAAATTTCAAGGTCCTAGGCCCTTCGCGACCCTTCGTTTTTTTCCATCAAAATTTTATCGAAAATTTTTAATTATTTTTTTTTCAAGTAAAAATGGCTCAACAGTAGAAATTTTTTTGCATATATTCGTTTTATAAGGTCTCAATAGTCTGCAAAAAAAGTTTAAAGGTCCTAGGCCCTTCGCGACCCTTCGTTTTTTTCCATCAAAATTTTATCGAAAATTTTTAATTATTTTTTTTTCAAGTAAAAATGGCTCAACAGTAGAAATTTTTTTGCATATATTCGTTTTATAAGGTCTCAATAGTCTGCAAAAAAAGTTTAAAGGTCCTAGGCCCTTCGCGACCCTTCGTTTTTTTCCATCAAAATTTTATCGAAAATTTTTAATTATTTTTTTTTCAAGTAAAAATGGCTCAACAGTAGAAATTTTTTTGCATATATTCGTTTTATAAGGTCTCAATAGTCTGCAAAAAAAGTTTAAAGGTCCTAGGCCCTTCGCGACCCTTCGTTTTTTTCCATCAAAATTTTATCGAAAATTTTTAATTATTTTTTTTTCAAGTAAAAATGGCTCAACAGTAGAAATTTTTTTGCATATATTCGTTTTATAAGGTCTCAATAGTCTGCAAAAAAAGTTTAAAGGTCCTAGGCCCTTCGCGACCCTTCGTTTTTTTCCATCAAAATTTTATCGAAAATTTTTTAATATTTTTTTTTCAAGTAAAAATGGCTCAACAGTAGAAATTTTTTTGCATATATTCGTTTTATAAGGTCTCAATAGTCTGCAAAAAAAATTTCAAGGTCCTAGGCCCTTCGCGACCCTTCGTTTTTTTCCATCAAAATTTTATCGAAAATTTTTTAATATTTTTTTTTCAAGTAAAAATGGCTCAACAGTAGAAATTTTTTTGCATATATTCGTTTTATAAGGTCTCAATAGTCTGCAAAAAAAGTTTGAAGGTCCTAGGCCCTTCGCGACCCTTCGTTTTTTTCCATCAAAATTTTATCGAAAATTTTTAATTATTTTTTTTTCAAGTAAAAATGGCTCAACAGTAGAAATTTTTTTGCATATATTCGTTTTATAAGGTCTCAATAGTCTGCAAAAAAAGTTTGAAGGTCCTAGGCCCTTCGCGACCCTTCGTTTTTTTCCATCAAAATTTTATCGAAAATTTTTAATTATTTTTTTTCAAGTAAAAATGGCTCAACAGTAGAAATTTTTTTGCATATATTCGTTTTATAAGGTCTCAATAGTCTGCAAAAAAAATTTCAAGGTCCTAGGCCCTTCGCGACCCTTCGTTTTTTTCCATCAAAATTTTATCGAAAATTTTTTAATATTTTTTTTTCAAGTAAAAATGGCTCAACAGTAGAAATTTTTTTGCATATATTCGTTTTATAAGGTCTCAATAGTCTGCAAAAAAAATTTCAAGGTCCTAGGCCCTTCGCGACCCTTCGTTTTTTTCCATCAAAATTTTATCGAAAATTTTTAATTATTTTTTTTTCAAGTAAAAATGGCTCAACAGTAGAAATTTTTTTGCATATATTCGTTTTATAAGGTCTCAATAGTCTGCAAAAAAAGTTTAAAGGTCCTAGGCCCTTCGCGACCCTTCGTTTTTTTCCATCAAAATTTTATCGAAAATTTTTTAATATTTTTTTTTCAAGTAAAAATGGCTCAACAGTAGAAATTTTTTTGCATATATTCGTTTTATAAGGTCTCAATAGTCTGCAAAAAAAATTTCAAGGTCCTAGGCCCTTCGCGACCCTTCGTTTTTTTCCATCAAAATTTTATCGAAAATTTTTAATTATTTTTTTTTCAAGTAAAAATGGCTCAACAGTAGAAATTTTTTTGCATATATTCGTTTTATAAGGTCTCAATAGTCTGCAAAAAAAGTTTAAAGGTCCTAGGCCCTTCGCGACCCTTCGTTTTTTTCCATCAAAATTTTATCGAAAATTTTTAATTATTTTTTTTTCAAGTAAAAATGGCTCAACAGTAGAAATTTTTTTGCATATATTCGTTTTATAAGGTCTCAATAGTCTGCAAAAAAAATTTCAAGGTCCTAGGCCCTTCGCGACCCTTCGTTTTTTTCCATCAAAATTTTATCGAAAATTTCTTTAATTATTTTTTTTTCAAGTAAAAATGGCTCAACAGTAGAAATTTTTTTGCATATATTCGTTTTATAAGGTCTCAATAGTCTGCAAAAAAAATTTCAAGGTCCTAGGCCCTTCGCGACCCTTCGTTTTTTTCCATCAAAATTTTATCGAAAATTTTTAATTATTTTTTTTTCAAGTAAAAATGGCTCAACAGTAGAAATTTTTTTGCATATATTCGTTTTATAAGGTCTCAATAGTCTGCAAAAAAAGTTTAAAGGTCCTAGGCCCTTCGCGACCCTTCGTTTTTTTCCATCAAAATTTTATCGAAAATTTTTAATTATTTTTTTTTCAAGTAAAAATGGCTCAACAGTAGAAATTTTTTTGCATATATTCGTTTTATAAGGTCTCAATAGTCTGCAAAAAAAGTTTAAAGGTCCTAGGCCCTTCGCGACCCTTCGTTTTTTTCCATCAAAATTTTATCGAAAATTTTTAATTATTTTTTTTTCAAGTAAAAATGGCTCAACAGTAGAAATTTTTTTGCATATATTCGTTTTATAAGGTCTCAATAGTCTGCAAAAAAAGTTAAAGGTCCTAGGCCCTTCGCGACCCTTCGTTTTTTTCCATCAAAATTTTATCGAAAATTTTTAATTATTTTTTTTTCAAGTAAAAATGGCTCAACAGTAGAAATTTTTTTGCATATATTCGTTTTATAAGGTCTCAATAGTCTGCAAAAAAAGTTTGAAGGTCCTAGGCCCTTCGCGACCCTTCGTTTTTTTCCATCAAAATTTTATCGAAAATTTTTTAATATTTTTTTTTCAAGTAAAAATGGCTCAACAGTAGAAATTTTTTTGCATATATTCGTTTTATAAGGTCTCAATAGTCTGCAAAAAAAATTTCAAGGTCCTAGGCCCTTCGCGACCCTTCGTTTTTTTCCATCAAAATTTTATCGAAAATTTTTTAATATTTTTTTTTCAAGTAAAAATGGCTCAACAGTAGAAATTTTTTTGCATATATTCGTTTTATAAGGTCTCAATAGTCTGCAAAAAAAGTTTGAAGGTCCTAGGCCCTTCGCGACCCTTCGTTTTTTTCCATCAAAATTTTATCGAAAATTTTTAATTATTTTTTTTTCAAGTAAAAATGGCTCAACAGTAGAAATTTTTTTGCATATATTCGTTTTATAAGGTCTCAATAGTCTGCAAAAAAAGTTTGAAGGTCCTAGGCCCTTCGCGACCCTTCGTTTTTTTCCATCAAAATTTTATCGAAAATTTTTAATTATTTTTTTTCAAGTAAAAATGGCTCAACAGTAGAAATTTTTTTGCATATATTCGTTTTATAAGGTCTCAATAGTCTGCAAAAAAAATTTCAAGGTCCTAGGCCCTTCGCGACCCTTCGTTTTTTTCCATCAAAATTTTATCGAAAATTTTTAATATTTTTTTTTCAAGTAAAAATGGCTCAACAGTAGAAATTTTTTTGCATATATTCGTTTTATAAGGTCTCATTAGTCTGCAAAAAAAATTTCAAGGTCCTAGGCCCTTCGCGACCCTTCGTTTTTTTCCATCAAAATTTTATCGAAAATTTTTAATTATTTTTTTTTCAAGTAAAAATGGCTCAACAGTAGAAATTTTTTTGCATATATTCGTTTTATAAGGTCTCAATAGTCTGCAAAAAAAGTTTAAAGGTCCTAGGCCCTTCGCGACCCTTCGTTTTTTTCCATCAAAATTTTATCGAAAATTTCTTTAATATTTTTTTTTCAAGTAAAAATGGCTCAACAGTAGAAATTTTTTTGCATATATTCGTTTTATAAGGTCTCAATAGTCTGCAAAAAAAATTTCAAGGTCCTAGGCCCTTCGCGACCCTTCGTTTTTTTCCATCAAAATTTTATCGAAAATTTTTAATTATTTTTTTTTCAAGTAAAAATGGCTCAACAGTAGAAATTTTTTTGCATATATTCGTTTTATAAGGTCTCAATAGTCTGCAAAAAAAGTTTAAAGGTCCTAGGCCCTTCGCGACCCTTCGTTTTTTTCCATCAAAATTTTATCGAAAATTTTTAATTATTTTTTTTTCAAGTAAAAATGGCTCAACAGTAGAAATTTTTTTGCATATATTCGTTTTATAAGGTCTCAATAGTCTGCAAAAAAATTTGAAGGTCCTAGGCCCTTCGCGACCCTTCGTTTTTTTCCATCAAAATTTTATCGAAAATTTTTAATTATTTTTTTTTCAAGTAAAAATGGCTCAACAGTAGAAATTTTTTTGCATATATTCGTTTTATAAGGTCTCAATAGTCTGCAAAAAAAATTTCAAGGTCCTAGGCCCTTCGCGACCCTTCGTTTTTTTCCATCAAAATTTTATCGAAAATTTTTTAATATTTTTTTTTCAAGTAAAAATGGCTCAACAGTAGAAATTTTTTTGCATATATTCGTTTTATAAGGTCTCAATAGTCTGCAAAAAAAATTTCAAGGTCCTAGGCCCTTCGCGACCCTTCGTTTTTTTCCATCAAAATTTTATCGAAAATTTTTAATTATTTTTTTTTCAAGTAAAAATGGCTCAACAGTAGAAATTTTTTTGCATATATTCGTTTTATAAGGTCTCAATAGTCTGCAAAAAAAGTTTAAAGGTCCTAGGCCCTTCGCGACCCTTCGTTTTTTTCCATCAAAATTTTATCGAAAATTTTTTAATATTTTTTTTTCAAGTAAAAATGGCTCAACAGTAGAAATTTTTTTGCATATATTCGTTTTATAAGGTCTCAATAGTCTGCAAAAAAAATTTCAAGGTCCTAGGCCCTTCGCGACCCTTCGTTTTTTTCCATCAAAATTTTATCGAAAATTTTTAATTATTTTTTTTTCAAGTAAAAATGGCTCAACAGTAGAAATTTTTTTGCATATATTCGTTTTATAAGGTCTCAATAGTCTGCAAAAAAAGTTTAAAGGTCCTAGGCCCTTCGCGACCCTTCGTTTTTTTCCATCAAAATTTTATCGAAAATTTTTAATTATTTTTTTTCAAGTAAAAATGGCTCAACAGTAGAAATTTTTTTGCATATATTCGTTTTATAAGGTCTCAATAGTCTGCAAAAAAAATTTCAAGGTCCTAGGCCCTTCGCGACCCTTCGTTTTTTTCCATCAAAATTTTATCGAAAATTTCTTTAATATTTTTTTTTCAAGTAAAAATGGCTCAACAGTAGAAATTTTTTTGCATATATTCGTTTTATAAGGTCTCATTAGTCTGCAAAAAAAATTTCAAGGTCCTAGGCCCTTCGCGACCCTTCGTTTTTTTCCATCAAAATTTTATCGAAAATTTTTAATTATTTTTTTTTCAAGTAAAAATGGCTCAACAGTAGAAATTTTTTTGCATATATTCGTTTTATAAGGTCTCAATAGTCTGCAAAAAAAGTTTAAAGGTCCTAGGCCCTTCGCGACCCTTCGTTTTTTTCCATCAAAATTTTATCGAAAATTTTTAATTATTTTTTTTCAAGTAAAAATGGCTCAACAGTAGAAATTTTTTTGCATATATTCGTTTTATAAGGTCTCAATAGTCTGCAAAAAAAATTTCAAGGTCCTAGGCCCTTCGCGACCCTTCGTTTTTTTCCATCAAAATTTTATCGAAAATTTTTTAATATTTTTTTTTCAAGTAAAAATGGCTCAACAGTAGAAATTTTTTTGCATATATTCGTTTTATAAGGTCTCATTAGTCAGCAAAAAAAATTTCAAGGTCCTAGGCCCTTCGCGACCCTTCGTTTTTTTCCATCAAAATTTTATTGAAAATTTTTAATTATTTTTTTTTCAAGTAAAAATGGCTCAACAGTAGAAATTTTTTTGCATATATTCGTTTTATAAGGTCTCAATAGTCTGCAAAAAAAGTTTAAAGGTCCTAGGCCCTTCGCGACCCTTCGTTTTTTTCCATCAAAATTTTATCGAAAATTTTTAATTATTTTTTTTTCAAGTAAAAATGGCTCAACAGTAGAAATTTTTTTGCATATATTCGTTTTATAAGGTCTCAATAGTCTGCAAAAAAAGTTTAAAGGTCCTA
The DNA here is from genome assembly GCA_032872505.1 of Leptopilina syphax. Taxonomy (NCBI): domain Eukaryota; kingdom Metazoa; phylum Arthropoda; class Insecta; order Hymenoptera; family Figitidae; genus Leptopilina; species Leptopilina syphax. The sequence continues at coordinate 10,559,724 of CM065469.1, read as the reverse complement.
GGCCCTTCGCGACCCTTCGTTTTTTTCCATCAAAATTTTATCGAAAATTTTTAATATTTTTTTTTCAAGTAAAAATGGCTCAACAGTAGAAATTTTTTTGCATATATTCGTTTTATAAGGTCTCAATAGTCTGCAAAAAAAGTTTGAAGGTCCTAGGCCCTTCGCGACCCTTCGTTTTTTTCCATCAAAATTTTATCGAAAATTTTTAATTATTTTTTTTCAAGTAAAAATGGCTCAACAGTAGAAATTTTTTTGCATATATTCGTTTTATAAGGTCTCAATAGTCTGCAAAAAAAATTTCAAGGTCCTAGGCCCTTCGCGACCCTTCGTTTTTTTCCATCAAAATTTTATCGAAAATTTTTTAATATTTTTTTTTCAAGTAAAAATGGCTCAACAGTAGAAATTTTTTTGCATATATTCGTTTTATAAGGTCTCAATAGTCTGCAAAAAAAGTTTGAAGGTCCTAGGCCCTTCGCGACCCTTCGTTTTTTTCCATCAAAATTTTATCGAAAATTTTTAATTATTTTTTTTCAAGTAAAAATGGCTCAACAGTAGAAATTTTTTTGCATATATTCGTTTTATAAGGTCTCAATAGTCTGCAAAAAAAATTTCAAGGTCCTAGGCCCTTCGCGACCCTTCGTTTTTTTCCATCAAAATTTTATCGAAAATTTCTTTAATATTTTTTTTTCAAGTAAAAATGGCTCAACAGTAGAAATTTTTTTGCATATATTCGTTTTATAAGGTCTCAATAGTCTGCAAAAAAAATTTCAAGGTCCTAGGCCCTTCGCGACCCTTCGTTTTTTTCCATCAAAATTTTATCGAAAATTTTTAATTATTTTTTTTTCAAGTAAAAATGGCTCAACAGTAGAAATTTTTTTGCATATATTCGTTTTATAAGGTCTCAATAGTCTGCAAAAAAAGTTTAAAGGTCCTAGGCCCTTCGCGACCCTTCGTTTTTTTCCATCAAAATTTTATCGAAAATTTTTAATTATTTTTTTTTCAAGTAAAAATGGCTCAACAGTAGAAATTTTTTTGCATATATTCGTTTTATAAGGTCTCAATAGTCTGCAAAAAAAGTTTAAAGGTCCTAGGCCCTTCGCGACCCTTCGTTTTTTTCCATCAAAATTTTATCGAAAATTTCTTTAATATTTTTTTTTCAAGTAAAAATGGCTCAACAGTAGAAATTTTTTTGCATATATTCGTTTTATAAGGTCTCAATAGTCTGCAAAAAAAGTTTGAAGGTCCTAGGCCCTTCGCGACCCTTCGTTTTTTTCCATCAAAATTTTATCGAAAATTTTTAATTATTTTTTTTTCAAGTAAAAATGGCTCAACAGTAGAAATTTTTTTGCATATATTCGTTTTATAAGGTCTCAGTAGTCTGCAAAAAAAGATTGAAGGTCCTAGGCCCTTCGCGACCCTTCGTTTTTTTCCATCAAAATTTTATCGAAAATTTTTAATTATTTTTTTTTCAAGTAAAAATGGCTCAACAGTAGAAATTTTTTTGCATATATTCGTTTTATAAGGTCTTAATAGTCTGCAAAAAAAATTTCAAGGTCCTAGGCCCTTCGCGACCCTTCGTTTTTTTCCATCAAAATTTTATCGAAAATTTTTAATTATTTTTTTTTCAAGTAAAAATGGCTCAACAGTAGAAATTTTTTTGCATATATTTGTTTTATAAGGTCTCAATAGTCTGCAAAAAAAGTTTAAAGGTCCTAGGCCCTTCGCGACCCTTCGTTTTTTTCCATCAAAATTTTATCGAAAATTTCTTTAATATTTTTTTTTCAAGTAAAAATGGCTCAACAGTAGAAATTTTTTTGCATATATTCGTTTTATAAGGTCTCAATAGTCTGCAAAAAAAGTTTGAAGGTCCTAGGCCCTTCGCGACCCTTCGTTTTTTTCCATCAAAATTTTATCGAAAATTTCTTTAATATTTTTTTTTCAAGTAAAAATGGCTCAACAGTAGAAATTTTTTTGCATATATTCGTTTTATAAGGTCTCAATAGTCTGCAAAAAAAGTTTGAAGGTCCTAGGCCCTTCGCGACCCTTCGTTTTTTTCCATCAAAATTTTATCGAAAATTTTTAATTATTTTTTTTTCAAGTAAAAATGGCTCAACAGTAGAAATTTTTTTGCATATATATTCGTTTTATAAGGTCTCAATAGTCTGCAAAAAAAGTTTGAAGGTCCTAGGCCCTTCGCGACCCTTCGTTTTTTTCCATCAAAATTTTATCGAAAATTTCTTTAATATTTTTTTTTCAAGTAAAAATGGCTCAACAGTAGAAATTTTTTTGCATATATTCGTTTTATAAGGTCTCAATAGTCTGCAAAAAAAATTTCAAGGTCCTAGGCCCTTCGCGACCCTTCGTTTTTTTCCATCAAAATTTTATCGAAAATTTTTAATTATTTTTTTTTCAAGTAAAAATGGCTCAACAGTAGAAATTTTTTTGCATATATTTGTTTTATAAGGTCTCAATAGTCTGCAAAAAAAGTTTAAAGGTCCTAGGCCCTTCGCGACCCTTCGTTTTTTTCCATCAAAATTTTATCGAAAATTTTTAATTATTTTTTTTTCAAGTAAAAATGGCTCAACAGTAGAAATTTTTTTGCATATATTCGTTTTATAAGGTCTCAATAGTCTGCAAAAAAAGTTTAAAGGTCCTAGGCCCTTCGCGACCCTTCGTTTTTTTCCATCAAAATTTTATCGAAAATTTCTTTAATATTTTTTTTTCAAGTAAAAATGGCTCAACAGTAGAAATTTTTTTGCATATATTCGTTTTATAAGGTCTCAATAGTCTGCAAAAAAAGTTTGAAGGTCCTAGGCCCTTCGCGACCCTTCGTTTTTTTCCATCAAAATTTTATCGAAAATTTTTAATTATTTTTTTTTCAAGTAAAAATGGCTCAACAGTAGAAATTTTTTTGCATATATTCGTTTTATAAGGTCTTAGTAGTCTGCAAAAAAAGATTGAAGGTCCTAGGCCCTTCGCGACCCTTCGTTTTTTTCCATCAAAATTTTATCGAAAATTTTTAATTATTTTTTTTTCAAGTAAAAATGGCTCAACAGTAGAAATTTTTTTGCATATATTCGTTTTATAAGGTCTCAATAGTCTGCAAAAAAAATTTCAAGGTCCTAGGCCCTTCGCGACCCTTCGTTTTTTTCCATCAAAATTTTATTGAAAATTTTTAATTATTTTTTTTTCAAGTAAAAATGGCTCAACAGTAGAAATTTTTTTGCATATATTCGTTTTATAAGGTCTCAATAGTCGGCAAAAAAAGTTTAAAGGTCCTAGGCCCTTCGCGACCCTTCGTTTTTTTCCATCAAAATTTTATCGAAAATTTCTTTAATATTTTTTTTTCAAGTAAAAATGGCTCAACAGTAGAAATTTTTTTGCATATATTCGTTTTATAAGGTCTCAATAGTCTGCAAAAAAAGTTTAAAGGTCCTAGGCCCTTCGCGACCCTTCGTTTTTTTCCATCAAAATTTTATCGAAAATTTTTAATTATTTTTTTTTCAAGTAAAAATGGCTCAACAGTAGAAATTTTTTTGCATATATTCGTTTTATAAGGTCTCAATAGTCTGCAAAAAAAATTTTAAGGTCCTAGGCCCTTCGCGACCCTTCGTTTTTTTCCATCAAAATTTTATCGAAAATTTTTAATTATTTTTTTTTCAAGTAAAAATGGCTCAACAGTAAAAATTTTTTTGCATATATTCGTTTTATAAGGTCTCAATAGTCTGCAAAAAAAGTTTAAAGGTCCTAGGCCCTTCGCGACCCTTCGTTTTTTTCCATCAAAATTTTATCGAAAATTTTTAATTATTTTTTTTTCAAGTAAAAATGGCTCAACAGTAGAAATTTTTTTGCATATATTCGTTTTATAAGGTCTCAATAGTCTGCAAAAAAAGTTTAAAGGTCCTAGGCCCTTCGCGACCCTTCGTTTTTTTCCATCAAAATTTTATCGAAAATTTTTAATTATTTTTTTTTCAAGTAAAAATGGCTCAACAGTAGAAATTTTTTTGCATATATTTGTTTTATAAGGTCTCAATAGTCTGCAAAAAAAGTTTAAAGGTCCTAGGCCCTTCGCGACCATTCGTTTTTTTCCATCAAAATTTTATCGAAAATTTTTAATTATTTTTTTTTCAAGTAAAAATGGCTCAACAGTAGAAATTTTTTTGCATATATTCGTTTTATAAGGTCTCAATAGTCTGCAAAAAAAGTTTAAAGGTCCTAGGCCCTTCGCGACCCTTCGTTTTTTTCCATCAAAATTTTATCGAAAATTTTTTAATATTTTTTTTTCAAGTAAAAATGGCTCAACAGTAGAAATTTTTTTGCATATATTCGTTTTATAAGGTCTCAATAGTCTGCAAAAAAAGTTTAAAGGTCCTAGGCCCTTCGCGACCCTTCGTTTTTTTCCATCAAAATTTTATCGAAAATTTCTTTAATATTTTTTTTTCAAGTAAAAATGGCTCAACAGTAGAAATTTTTTTGCATATATTCGTTTTATAAGGTCTCATTAGTCAGCAAAAAAAATTTCAAGGTCCTAGGCCCTTCGCGACCCTTCGTTTTTTTCCATCAAAATTTTATCGAAAATTTTTAATTATTTTTTTTTCAAGTAAAAATGGCTCAACAGTAAAAATTTTTTTGCATATATTCGTTTTATAAGGTCTCAATAGTCTGCAAAAAAAGTTTAAAGGTCCTAGGCCCTTCGCGACCCTTCGTTTTTTTCCATCAAAATTTTATCGAAAATTTTTAATTATTTTTTTTTCAAGTAAAAATGGCTCAACAGTAGAAATTTTTTTGCATATATTCGTTTTATAAGGTCTCAATAGTCTGCAAAAAAAGTTTAAAGGTCCTAGGCCCTTCGCGACCCTTCGTTTTTTTCCATCAAAATTTTATCGAAAATTTTTAATTATTTTTTTTTCAAGTAAAAATGGCTCAACAGTAGAAATTTTTTTGCATATATTTGTTTTATAAGGTCTCAATAGTCTGCAAAAAAAGTTTAAAGGTCCTAGGCCCTTCGCGACCATTCGTTTTTTTCCATCAAAATTTTATCGAAAATTTTTAATTATTTTTTTTTCAAGTAAAAATGGCTCAACAGTAGAAATTTTTTTGCATATATTCGTTTTATAAGGTCTCAATAGTCTGCAAAAAAAGTTTAAAGGTCCTAGGCCCTTCGCGACCCTTCGTTTTTTTCCATCAAAATTTTATCGAAAATTTCTTTAATATTTTTTTTTCAAGTAAAAATGGCTCAACAGTAGAAATTTTTTTGCATATATTCGTTTTATAAGGTCTCAATAGTCGGCAAAAAAAGTTTAAAGGTCCTAGGCCCTTCGCGACCCTTCGTTTTTTTCCATCAAAATTTTATCGAAAATTTCTTTAATATTTTTTTTTCAAGTAAAAATGGCTCAACAGTAGAAATTTTTTTGCATATATTCGTTTTATAAGGTCTCATTAGTCAGCAAAAAAAATTTCAAGGTCCTAGGCCCTTCGCGACCCTTCGTTTTTTTCCATCAAAATTTTATTGAAAATTTTTAATTATTTTTTTTTCAAGTAAAAATGGCTCAACAGTAGAAATTTTTTTGCATATATTCGTTTTATAAGGTCTCAATAGTCTGCAAAAAAAGTTTAAAGGTCCTAGGCCCTTCGCGACCCTTCGTTTTTTTCCATCAAAATTTTATCGAAAATTTTTAATTATTTTTTTTTCAAGTAAAAATGGCTCAACAGTGGAAATTTTTTTGCATATATTCGTTTTATAAGGTCTCAATAGTCTGCAAAAAAAGTTTAAAGGTCCTAGGCCCTTCGCGACCCTTCGTTTTTTTCCATCAAAATTTTATCGAAAATTTTTAATTATTTTTTTTTCAAGTAAAAATGGCTCAACAGTAGAAATTTTTTTGCATATATTCGTTTTATAAGGTCTCAATATTTTGCAAAAAAAATTTCAAGGTCCTAGGCCCTTCGCGACCCTTCGTTTTTTTCCATCAAAATTTTATCGAAAATTTTTAATTATTTTTTTTTCAAGTAAAAATGGCTTAACAGTAGAAATTTTTTTGCATATATTCGTTTTATAAGGTCTCAGTAGTCTGCAAAAAAAGATTGATGGTCCTAGGCCCTTCGCGACCCTTCGTTTTTTTCCATCAAAATTTTATTGAAAATTTTTAATTATTTTTTTTTCAAGTAAAAATGGCTCAACAGTAGAAATTTTTTTGCATATATTCGTTTTATAAGGTGTCAATAGTCTGCAAAAAAAGTTTGAAGGTCCTAGGCCCTTCGCGACCCTTCGTTTTTTTTCTTCAAAATTTTATCGAAAATTTTTAATTATTTTTTTTTCAAGTAAAAATGGCTCAACAATAGAAATTTTTTTGCATATATTCGTTTTATAAGGTCTCAATAGTCTGCAAAAAAAATTTCAAGGTCCTAGGCCCTTCGCGACCCTTTGTTTTTTTCCATCAAAATTTTATCGAAAATTTCTTTAATATTTTTTTTTCAAGTAAAAATGGCTCAACAGTAGAAATTTTTTTGCATATATTTGTTTTCTAAGGTCTTATTAGTCAGCAAAAAAATTTTTAAGGTCCTAGGCCCTTCGCGACCCTTCGTTTTTTTCCATCAAAATTTTATTGAAAATTTTTAATTATTTTTTTTTTAAGTAAAAATGGCTCAACAGTAGAAATTTTTTTGCATATATTCGTTTTATAAGGTCTCAATAGTCTGCAAAAAAAGTTTAAAGGTCCTAGGCCCTTCGCGACCCTTCGTTTTTTCCATCAAAATTTTATCGAAAATTTTTAATTATTTTTTTTTCAAGTAAAAATGGCTCAACAGTAGAAATTTTTTTGCATATATTCGTTTTATAAGGTCTCAATAGTCTGCAAAAAAAATTTCAAGGTCCTAGGCCCTTCGCGCCCCTTCGTTTTTTTCCATCAAAATTTTATCGAAAATTTCTTTAATATTTTTTTTTCAAGTAAAAATGGCTCAACAGTAGAAATTTTTTTGCATATATTCGTTTTATAAGGTCTCAGTAGTCTGCAAAAAAAGTTTAAAGGTCCTAGGCCCTTCGCGACCCTTCGTTTTTTTCCATCAAAATTTTATCGAAAATTTTTAATTATTTTTTTTTCAAGTAAAAATGGCTCAACAGTGAAAATTTTTTTGCATATATTCGTTTTATAAGGTCTCAATAGTCTGCAAAAAAAGTTTAAAGGTCCTAGGCCCTTCGCGACCCTTCGTTTTTTTCCATCAAAATTTTATCGAAAATTTTTAATTATTTTTTTTTCAAGTAAAAATGGCTCAACAGTAGAAATTTTTTTGCATATATTCGTTTTATAAGGTCTCAATATTTTGCAAAAAAAATTTCAAGGTCCTAGGCCCTTCGCGACCCTTTGTTTTTTTCCATCAAAATTTTATCGAAAATTTCTTTAATATTTTTTTTTCAAGTAAAAATGGCTCAACAGTAGAAATTTTTTTGCATATATTCGTTTTCTAAGGTCTCATTAGTCAGCAAAAAAATTTTTAAGGTCCTAGGCCCTTCGCGACCCTTCGTTTTTTTCCATCAAAATTTTATTGAAAATTTTTAATTATTTTTTTTTTAAGTAAAAATGGCTCAACAGTAGAAATTTTTTTGCATATATTCGTTTTATAAGGTCTCAATAGTCTGCAAAAAAAGTTTAAAGGTCCTAGGCCCTTCGCGACCCTTCGTTTTTTTCCATCAAAATTTTATCGAAAATTTTTAATTATTTTTTTTTCAAGTAAAAATGGCTCAACAGTAGAAATTTTTTTGCATATATTCGTTTTATAAGGTCTCAATAGTCTGCAAAAAAAATTTCAAGGTCCTAGGCCCTTCGCGACCCTTCGTTTTTTTCCATCAAAATTTTATCGAAAATTTCTTTAATATTTTTTTTTCAAGTAAAAATGGCTCAACAGTAGAAATTTTTTTGCATATATTCGTTTTATAAGGTCTCATTAGTCAGCAAAAAAAATTTCAAGGTCCTAGGCCCTTCGCGACCCTTCGTTTTTTTCCATCAAAATTTTATTGAAAATTTTTAATTATTTTTTTTTTAAGTAAAAATGGCTCAACAGTAGAAATTTTTTTGCATATATTCGTTTTATAAGGTCTCAATAGTCTGCAAAAAAAGTTTGAAGGTCCTAGGCCCTTCGCGACCCTTCGTTTTTTTCCATCAAAATTTTATCGAAAATTTCTTTAATATTTTTTTTTCAAGTAAAAATGGCTCAACAGTAGAAATTTTTTTGCATATATTCGTTTAATAAGGTCTCAATAGTCTGCAAAAAAAATTTCAAGGTCCTAGGCCCTTCGCGACCCTTCGTTTTTTTCCATCAAAATTTTATCGAAAATTATTAATTATTTTTTTTAGTAATAAATGGCTTAACAGTAGAAATTTTTTTGCTTAAATTCGTTTAATGAGGTCTTAATAGTGTGTAAAAAAATTTTGAAGGTCCTAGGCCCTTCGCGACCCTTCGTTTTTTTTTCTTCCAAATTCTATCGAAAATTTTTATTTATTTTTTTTTCAAGTAATAAATGGCTCATCAGTAGAAATTTTTTTTGCATATATTCGTTTCATAAGGTCCTAATATAATTTCTTTAATTGCTCTGCCGAAAAAATCCAGTGATAGGTGCGCTACTGACATCGAGTCAAGCACGACCCTTCCCTTCACCCCTCAACCCGTTTCAGCGCCATCACATTCTGTATAACCAATTTCCATATAAGCACGTCTTCAGTGTATTTTTTATAAAAATAATTGAATTTACGAAATACTGAAAGTTATTTATGTAATTAATGGACTTATTGCGAAGAAATTTATATAAAATTTGTTAATAGTTGAATCCTTGTGAAATTTTTATTAATTTGTGAAAATAATTAAATGTTCGAGTATAATTTTATTAAAATTTTTTTTAAATTATTAAATTCTTTTGGGAAATTTATTATTGTAGTAGATAATGAATTATTGGTAATAATTTTATGATTGTTCTTATGTTTTTAAAAAAAAATTATTGTCAGAAATAGAAAGAATTGAAGGTTTTGTATTAGAATTCTTTCGGTGATTTCATAGTTTTATGATGTAAACAAAATTCCGAATTTTCTTATGAATTCTGAAAATTTAATTTTTTCCAGTTCTTTTAATAGAAATGTCTTAATTTTCCTTCAACCCCCTGTCTCAGTATATATAATTATTGTGGTTATAATAGTAATAATCTATATTTAAATTTATATTTTATTTTCATAAAAAAAACATTAGAATTAAAAAATTTTAAATTTGATTTTTTTTAAATTGATAATTTTATATTAAAAAGTATATAAAAAATTAGCCGCGCACTTTAGCGCGTGAATTGTTTCTACAGTGAATAAATAAAAGAATAATATGTACAAAATTTTCTATTTGTTAAAAAATTAGAAACTTAGAAGAAAAGAAAAAATTCCAAAATATAATTTGTAAATAAGGAAAAGTAAAATATTAACTAAATATTAAAAAATAATACAAATTTGAAAAAATAAAATTTCATATTAATTATGTGGACGTTCCTATTGCTGGATAATAAAAAAGTATGAGTTTGTGCATACGCCGATCAAAACAAAGTATTGCGTAGAGTTCCGAATAGTAAGAACTAGAGAGAAGTGAAATACTCCGTTCGGTTGTACTCGGTACATTTCGGCCACACGATCGGATCCAAAGTCCCGCCTCACTCCTCACAGAGCACGCCAAGGCATCAGAAACGAAAATCTCTTTCGCTTGCCTTTCACTACGTTCGCTTATCCCCACTCTACTCAATCGTCTACGCGATTCGCACGTGTGCGCGCACACCACTCTAGAGGCAGTAACGTGTCAGTGTGAACTACAATAATATGTACAAAGAAAGATGTTCGCTAGCTTGACGCGCTCAACTCTTTTATAAAGTTTGTTATTTCCCAAAATAGATAATAAATCGATATAAAAATTTCACTAAATCTCCCTTTGGGATCATCCATAAATAACGTTACACTGATTTTCGGGTTTTTTACCCCCCCCCTTCGTTGCATTTGGTTGCGAATTACCAACACCCCCCCCCCCTAAATATAACGTTGCAAAAATGACTTATACCCCCAAAAATAAGAATTATATTATTTTTCTGGATTAATGAAGTAATTTTTCTTATTACCCATATTATTATTATTTATTAAAATTAACTCTGATAATGATTTACACAACAATAATAATTTATAATAATATTAAGAAACATTTTGCAACGTTACATTTCAAAATCACCCACCTCCCCCCTTGTTGCAATCAGTTGCATTTTTAAACCACCCCCCCTCCCCTAATCGTGTAACGTTATTTATGGACGCTCCCTTTATAATAATTTAATTTCTATTTATCTTATAATAATTTAAGATATTATCTTAAATTATCTCGGTTAAACCAAGAGATAAAATTATTGTTTTATATTAAAAGAACTTTGCTACTGTAACTTGTTTAAAATTATTTTCATCATTTTAATTCAATTATTATTTTCTAGAATTTTTAACTAAAATTCTCCTTCTATCAATTATTTTTAATAATTTTCGAAAAAGTTCTTTGAGAATTTTCAAATCTATTTGTTTATAATTCAATTTAGAAAATAATAGCTACAAAAAATTTAAGAAAAAACTCAATTAAACTTTTTCAAAAAATAAATCTATACAATTGTTACTTAAAAGTATGAAAAATTCAGTATTTCAAAGATTTTTAATTGAAATCTTTTTAAAAGATTAATATTCAATTATTATTTAAAATTTTAACTAAAGTTAATATTTAAATAATTTTTTATTAGAAAATTCTAAGAGAATTCAATAATTTAAATACAAAAATAAATAATTTATTGAATAATTGAATGTTTCTTAAAATTCAATTCCCATAAAATTTTTATTAACAAATTTTTAAATAATTAAATTCTTTCGAGGAATTTTAATACACTTTTCAAGAAAAAAACTGTATTAAAAATAATTAAAATTCTGCGATGAGTTTTCTTATTTGAGCGATTCCACGTCAAGTGATCAAGGGGTTTGACGAATTTTAATCAAATTTTTAAGAATAACTATATATATAATTAAATTAATAATAATAATTTATTATTTATGAAATTAATTGAATTATTAGGAAAAAATTTATAAAAAAATCTGTTAATAATTGAATTCCTGTGCAATTTTAATTATTTATAAAAATAATTTGTAAATGTTTTTAATTAGGGTCATTTGGGGTAAATGTTAACAGTAGATATTTCAGCAAAATTTAGAAATTTAAAAATAAGTACGACGTCAATATTTTTACCTCAGCTCACCTACAAGATGTTTTGAGTATTGCCAACATTTTATTTTGACAATTAGCAATGACATAGTATAAGTTATTTGTTAATACAAAAAAGATTGAAAATCAAAATTTTGCTGTTTCAATATTTTGTCTCGCATTTGCATAAAAATAATTTAAAAAATCAAACGAAAATTTGTACACAGAAAAAACAAAGTCTGAAACACCGTTTACATCTTAAAACCAAAATGATTGAAAAATAGCCAATTTTTAAGCAGAAAACTAGATTAAGTAAATTTTATGACTTAAAATAATTTACTCTTAAGGCTAAAAATTAGTTAAAAATGTTTCTAATGTAAACGGTTTTAGTCAAAAAGAGACTGAAAGTAAGATTTATTTTTTACAGTGTAATTCTTCCTTATTAATGCCTTAACAAAAAATGACTTTAATTTTCGTCAATTTAGTTAATAAATAATCAAGTGTTCACATTTACCCCGAGAATTCAAAAACTCGGGGTACATGTAAACAGAACTTGAATTGCATTTCAAAAGAAAATAATTGAATAGATTTGCTTCTATTTCACAATTTCATTTATTTGTCAATGTAAAATTTCATAGAATTTCTTATTCAGCAATCATAAAAACTTCTTTTTACCAAGTTGAATAAAAATCTATTAAAACAAGTTCAAGTAATTCAAGTTTTTACATTACTATAATTTTATAATGGTTGATTGTTTATTTTATATGATACTTATACTTATACTTTATATGATATTTTATTAGTCAACTGGTTGATTTACTATACATCTACTAAGAATTTTATTTTCAGGTTTTCGATCCCTTAAAAAAGTAGTATACTTGAAATAACTTGTTTCTTAAGGTCATGTTATTCAGTAGTCACGTGTTCACATAGTAAAGTATATGGGACACATGACCACTGAACAACATGACCATAAAGCTCGCTTAATTTTGAAGAAAAAAAACGAAGGGTCGCGAAGGGCCAAGGACCTTCAAAATTTTGTTACACACTATTGAGACCTTATAAAACAAATTTAAGCAAAAAAATTTCTACTGTTGAGCCATTTTTACTTGAAAAAAAAATATTAAAGAAATTTTCGATAAAATTTTGATGGAAAAAAACGAAGGGTCGCGAAGGGCCTAGGACCTTGAAAATTTTTTTACACACTATTGAGACCTTATGGAATGAGTATATGCAAAAAAATTTCTACTGTTGAGCCATTTATTAGTTAAAAAAAAATAATTAAAAATTTTTGATAAAATTTTGATGGAAAAAAACGAAGGGTCGCGAAGGGCCTAGGACCTTGAAAATTTTTTTACACACTATTGAGACCTTATGGAATGAGTATATGCAAAAAAATTTCTACTGTTGAGCCATTTTTACTTGAAAAAAAAATAATTAAAAATTTTCGATAAAATTTTGATGGAAAAAAACGAAGGGTCGCGAAGGGCCTAGGACCTTGAAAATTTTTTTACACACTATTGAGACCTTATGGAATGAGTATATGCAAAAAAATTTCTACTGTTGAGCCATTTATTAGTTGAAAAAAAATAATTAAAAATTTTCGATAAAAATTTGGAAGAAAAAAAACGAAGGGTCGCGAAGGGCCTAGGACCTTGAAAATTTTTTTACACACTATTGAGACCTTATGGAATGAGTATATGCAAAAAAATTTCTACTGTTGAGCCATTTTTACTTGAAAAAAAAATAATTAAAAATTTTCGATAAAATTTTGATAGAAAAAAACGAAGGGTCGCGAAGGGCCTAGGACCTTGAAAATTTTTTTACACACTATTGAGACCTTATGGAATGAGTATATGCAAAAAAATTTCTACTGTTGAGCCATTTATTAGTTAAAAAAAAATAATTAAAAATTTTCGATAAAATTTTGATGGAAAAAAACGAAGGGTCGCGAAGGGCCTAGGACCTTTAAATTTTTTTTGCACACTATTGAGACCTTATGGAATGAGTATATGCAAAAAAATTTCTACTGTTGAGCCATTTATTAGTAGAAAAAAAATAATTAAAAATTTTCGATAAAAATTTGGAAGAAAAAAAACGAAGGGTCGCGAAGGGCCTAGGACCTTGAAAATTTTTTTACACACTATTGAGACCTTATAAAACAAATATATGCAAAAAAATTTCTACTGTTGAGCCATTTTTACTTGAAAAAAAAATAATTAAAAATTTTTGATAAAATTTTGATGGAAAAAAACGAAGGGTCGCGAAGGGCCTAGGACCTTTAAACTTTTTTTGCAGACTATTGAGACCTTATAAAACGAATATTTGCAAAAAAATTTCTACTGTTGAGCCATTTTTACTTGAAAAAAAAATAATTAAAAATTTTCGATAAAATTTTGATGGAAAAAAAGAAGGGTCGCGAAGGGCCTAGGACCTTGAAAATTTTTTTACACACTATTGAGACCTTCTAAAACGAATATATGCAAAAAAATTTCTACTGTTGAGCCATTTTTACTTGAAAAAAAAATAATTAAAAATTTTCGATAAAATTTTGATGGAAAAGAACGAAGGGTCGCGAAGGGCCTAGGACCTTGAAAATTTTTTTACACACTATTGAGACCTTATGGAATGAGTATATGCAAAAAAATTTCTACTGTTGAGCCATTTATTAGTTGAAAAAAAATAATTAAAAATTTTCGATAAAATTTTGATGGAAAAAAACGAAGGGTCGCAAAGGGCCTAGGACCTTGAAAATTTTTTTACACACTATTGAGACCTTATGGAATGAGTATATGCAAAAAAATTTCTACTGTTGAGCCATTTTTACTTGAAAAAAAAAATAATTAAAAATTTTCTATATAATTTTGATGGAAAGAAACGAAGGGTCGAGAAGGGCCTACGACCTTTAAAATTTTTTTACACACTATTAAGACCTTATAAAACAAATATATGCAAAAAAATTTCTACTGTTAAGCCATTTTTACTTGAAAAAAAAATAATTAAAAATTGTCGATAAAATTTTGATGGAAAAAAACGAAGGGTCGCGAAGGGCCTAGGACCTTTAAACTTTTTTTGCAGACTATTGAGACCTTATAAAACGAATATATGCAAAAAAATTTCTACTGTTGAGCCATTTTTACTTGAAAAAAAAATAATTAAAAATTTTCGATAAAATTTTGATGGAAAAAAAGAAGGGTCGCGAAGGGCCTAGGACCTTGAAAATTTTTTTACACACTATTGAGACCTTCTAAAACGAATATATGCAAAAAAATTTCTACTGTTGAGCCATTTTTACTTGAAAAAAAAATAATTAAAAATTTTCGATAAAATTTTGATGGAAAAGAACGAAGGGTCGCGAAGGGCCTAGGACCTTGAAAATTTTTTTACACACTATTGAGACCTTATGAAATGAGTATATGCAAAAAAATTTCTACTGTTGAGCCATTTATTAGTTGAAAAAAAATAATTAAAAATTTTCGATAAAATTTTGATGGAAAAAAACGAAGGGTCGCGAAGGGCCTAGGACCTTGAAAATTTTTTTACACAGTATTGAGACCTTATGGAATGAGTATATGCAAAAAAATTTCTACTGTTGAGCCATTTTTACTTGAAAAAAAAAATAATTAAAAATTTTCTATATAATTTTGATGGAAAGAAACGAAGGGTCGCGAAGGGCCTACGACCTTTAAAATTTTTTTACACACTATTGAGACCTTATAAAACGAATATATGCAAAAAAATTTCTACTGTTGAGCCATTTTTACTTGAAAAAAAAATAATTAAAAATTTTCGATAAAATTTTGATGGAAAAGAACGAAGGGTCGCGAAGGGCCTAGGACCTTTAAAATTTTTTTACACACTATTGAGACCTTTTAAAACGAATATATGCAAAAAAATTTCTACTGTTGAGCAATTTTTACTTGAAAAAAAAATAATTAAAAATTTTCGATTAAATTTTGATGGAAAAAAACGAAGGGTCGCGAAGGGCCTAGGACCTTTAAACTTTTTTTGCAGACTATTGAGACCTTATAAAACGAATATATGCAAAAAAATTTCTACTGTTGAGCCATTTTTACTTAAAAAAAAATAATTAAAAATTTTCGATAAAAATTTGATGGAAAAGAACGAAGGGTCGCGAAGGGCCTAGGACCTTGAAACTTTTTTTACACACTATTGAGACCTTATGGAATGAGTATATGCAAAAAAATTTCTACTGTTGAGCCATTTATTAGTTGAAAAAAAATAATTAAAAATTTTCGATAAAATTTTGATGGAAAAAAACGAAGGGTCGCGAAGGGCCTAGGACCTTAAAATTTTTTTTTGCAGACTATTGAGACCTTATAAAACAAATATATGCAAAAAAATTTCTACTGTTGAGCCATTTTTACTTGAAAAAAAAATAATTAAAAATTTTGGATAAAATTTTGATGGAAAAAAACGAAGGGTCGCGAAGGGCCTAGGACCTTTAAACTTTTTTTGCAGACTACTGAGACCTTATGAAACGAATATATGCAAAAAAATTTCTACTGTTGAGCCATTTTTACTTAAAAAAAAAATAATTAAAAATTTTCAATAAAATTTTGATGGAAAAAAACGAAGGGTCGCGAAGGGCCTAGGACCTTGAAATTTTTTTTGCAGACTATTGAGACCTTATAAAACGAATATATGCAAAAAAATTTCTACTGTTGAGCCATTTATTAGTTGAAAAAAAATAATTAAAAATTTTCGATAAAATTTTGATGGAAAAAAACGAAGGGTCGCGAAGGGCCTAGGACCTTGAAAATTTTTTTACACACTATTGAGACCTTATGGAATGAGTATATGCAAAAAAATTTCTACTGTTAAGCCATTTATTAGTTAAAAAAAAATAATTAAAAATTTTCGATAAAATTTTGATGGAAAAAAACGAAGGGTCGCGAAGGGCCTAGGACCTTGAAAATTTTTTTACACACTATTGAGACCTTATGGAATGAGTATATGCAAAAAAATTTCTACTGTTGAGCCATTTTTACTTGAAAAAAAAATAATTAAAAATTTTCGATAAAATTTTGATGGAAAAAAACGAAGGGTCGCGAAGGGCCTAGGACCTTGAAAATTTTTTTACACACTATTGAGACCTTATGGAATGAGTATATGCAAAAAAATTTCTACTGTTGAGCCATTTATTAGTAGAAAAAAAATAATTAAAAATTTTCGATAAAAATTTGGAAGAAAAAAAACGAAGGGTCGCGAAGGGCCTAGGACCTTGAAAATTTTTTTACACACTATTGAGACCTTATAAAACAAATATATGCAAAAAAATTTCTACTGTTGAGCCATTTTTACTTGAAAAAAAAATAATTAAAAATTTTTGATAAAATTTTGATGGAAAAAAACGAAGGGTCGCGAAGGGCCTAGGACCTTTAAACTTTTTTTGCAGACTATTGAGACCTTATAAAACGAATATTTGCAAAAAAATTTCTACTGTTGAGCCATTTTTACTTGAAAAAAAAATAATTAAAAATTTTCGATAAAATTTTGATGGAAAAAAAGAAGGGTCGCGAAGGGCCTAGGACCTTGAAAATTTTTTTACACACTATTGAGACCTTCTAAAACGAATATATGCAAAAAAATTTCTACTGTTGAGCCATTTTTACTTGAAAAAAAAATAATTAAAAATTTTCGATAAAATTTTGATGGAAAAGAACGAAGGGTCGCGAAGGGCCTAGGACCTTGAAAATTTTTTTACACACTATTGAGACCTTATGGAATGAGTATATGCAAAAAAATTTCTACTGTTGAGCCATTTATTAGTTGAAAAAAAATAATTAAAAATTTTCGATAAAATTTTGATGGAAAAAAACGAAGGGTCGCGAAGGGCCTAGGACCTTGAAAATTTTTTTACACACTATTGAGACCTTATGGAATGAGTATATGCAAAAAAATTTCTACTGTTGAGCCATTTTTACTTGAAAAAAAAAATAATTAAAAATTTTCTATATAATTTTGATGGAAAGAAACGAAGGGTCGAGAAGGGCCTACGACCTTTAAAATTTTTTTACACACTATTAAGACCTTATAAAACAAATATATGCAAAAAAATTTCTACTGTTAAGCCATTTTTACTTGAAAAAAAAATAATTAAAAATTGTCGATAAAATTTTGATGGAAAAAAACGAAGGGTCGCGAAGGGCCTAGGACCTTTAAACTTTTTTTGCAGACTATTGAGACCTTATAAAACGAATATATGCAAAAAAATTTCTACTGTTGAGCCATTTTTACTTGAAAAAAAAATAATTAAAAATTTTCGATAAAATTTTGATGGAAAAAAAGAAGGGTCGCGAAGGGCCTAGGACCTTGAAAATTTTTTTACACACTATTGAGACCTTCTAAAACGAATATATGCAAAAAAATTTCTACTGTTGAGCCATTTTTACTTGAAAAAAAAATAATTAAAAATTTTCGATAAAATTTTGATGGAAAAAAAGAAGGGTCGCGAAGGGCCTAGGACCTTGAAAATTTTTTTACACACTATTGAGACCTTCTAAAACGAATATATGCAAAAAAATTTCTACTGTTGAGCCATTTTTACTTGAAAAAAAAATAATTAAAAATTTTCGATAAAATTTTGATGGAAAAGAACGAAGGGTCGCGAAGGGCCTAGGACCTTGAAAATTTTTTTACACACTATTGAGACCTTATGGAATGAGTATATGCAAAAAAATTTCTACTGTTGAGCCATTTATTAGTTGAAAAAAAATAATTAAAAATTTTCGATAAAATTTTGATGGAAAAAAACGAAGGGTCGCGAAGGGCCTAGGACCTTGAAAATTTTTTTACACACTATTGAGACCTTATGGAATGAGTATATGCAAAAAAATTTCTACTGTTGAGCCATTTTTACTTGAAAAAAAAATAATTAAAAATTTTCGATAAAATTTTGATGGAAAAAAACGAAGGGTCGCGAAGGGCCTAGGACCTTGAAAATTTTTTTACACACTATTGAGACCTTATGGAATGAGTATATGCAAAAAAATTTCTACTGTTGAGCCATTTATTAGTTGAAAAAAAATAATTAAAAATTTTCGATAAAAATTTGGAAGAAAAAAAACGAAGGGTCGCGAAGGGCCTAGGACCTTGAAAATTTTTTTACACACTATTGAGACCTTATGGAATGAGTATATGCAAAAAAATTTCTACTGTTGAGCCATTTATTAGTTGAAAAAAAATAATTAAAAATTTTCGATAAAAATTTGGAAGAAAAAAAACGAAGGGTCGCGAAGGGCCTAGGACCTTGAAAATTTTTTTACACACTATTGAGACCTTATGGAATGAGTATATGCAAAAAAATTTCTACTGTTGAGCCATTTTTACTTGAAAAAAAAATAATTAAAAATTTTCGATAAAATTTTGATAGAAAAAAACGAAGGGTCGCGAAGGGCCTAGGACCTTGAAAATTTTTTTACACACTATTGAGACCTTATGGAATGAGTATATGCAAAAAAATTTCTACTGTTGAGCCATTTATTAGTTAAAAAAAAATAATTAAAAATTTTCGATAAAATTTTGATGGAAAAAAACGAAGGGTCGCGAAGGGCCTAGGACCTTTAAATTTTTTTTGCACACTATTGAGACCTTATGGAATGAGTATATGCAAAAAAATTTCTACTGTTGAGCCATTTATTAGTTGAAAAAAAATAATTAAAAATTTTCGATAAAAATTTGGAAGAAAAAAAACGAAGGGTCGCGAAGGGCCTAGGACCTTGAAAATTTTTTTACACACTATTGAGACCTTATAAAACAAATATATGCAAAAAAATTTCTACTGTTGAGCCATTTTTACTTGAAAAAAAAATAATTAAAAATTTTTGATAAAATTTTGATGGAAAAAAACGAAGGGTCGCGAAGGGCCTAGGACCTTTAAACTTTTTTTGCAGACTATTGAGACCTTATAAAACGAATATTTGCAAAAAAATTTCTACTGTTGAGCCATTTTTACTTGAAAAAAAAATAATTAAAAATTTTCGATAAAATTTTGATGGAAAAAAAGAAGGGTCGCGAAGGGCCTAGGACCTTGAAAATTTTTTTACACACTATTGAGACCTTCTAAAACGAATATATGCAAAAAAATTTCTACTGTTGAGCCATTTTTACTTGAAAAAAAAATAATTAAAAATTTTCGATAAAATTTTGATGGAAAAGAACGAAGGGTCGCGAAGGGCCTAGGACCTTGAAAATTTTTTTACACACTATTGAGACCTTATGGAATGAGTATATGCAAAAAAATTTCTACTGTTGAGCCATTTATTAGTTGAAAAAAAATAATTAAAAATTTTCGATAAAATTTTGATGGAAAAAAACGAAGGGTCGCGAAGGGCCTAGGACCTTGAAAATTTTTTTACACACTATTGAGACCTTATGGAATGAGTATATGCAAAAAAATTTCTACTGTTGAGCCATTTTTACTTGAAAAAAAAAATAATTAAAAATTTTCTATATAATTTTGATGGAAAGAAACGAAGGGTCGCGAAGGGCCTACGACCTTTAAAATTTTTTTACACACTATTAAGACCTTATAAAACAAATATATGCAAAAAAATTTCTACTGTTAAGCCATTTTTACTTGAAAAAAAAATAATTAAAAATTGTCGATAAAATTTTGATGGAAAAAAACGAAGGGTCGCGAAGGGCCTAGGACCTTTAAACTTTTTTTGCAGACTATTGAGACCTTATAAAACGAATATATGCAAAAAAATTTCTACTGTTGAGCCATTTTTACTTGAAAAAAAAATAATTAAAAATTTTCGATAAAATTTTGATGGAAAAAAAGAAGGGTCGCGAAGGGCCTAGGACCTTGAAAATTTTTTTACACACTATTGAGACCTTCTAAAACGAATATATGCAAAAAAATTTCTACTGTTGAGCCATTTTTACTTGAAAAAAAAATAATTAAAAATTTTCGATAAAATTTTGATGGAAAAGAACGAAGGGTCGCGAAGGGCCTAGGACCTTGAAAATTTTTTTACACACTATTGAGACCTTATGAAATGAGTATATGCAAAAAAATTTCTACTGTTGAGCCATTTATTAGTTGAAAAAAAATAATTAAAAATTTTCGATAAAATTTTGATGGAAAAAAACGAAGGGTCGCGAAGGGCCTAGGACCTTGAAAATTTTTTTACACAGTATTGAGACCTTATGGAATGAGTATATGCAAAAAAATTTCTACTGTTGAGCCATTTTTACTTGAAAAAAAAAATAATTAAAAATTTTCTATATAATTTTGATGGAAAGAAACGAAGGGTCGCGAAGGGCCTTCGACCTTTAAAATTTTTTTACACACTATTGAGACCTTATAAAACGAATATATGCAAAAAAATTTCTACTGTTGAGCCATTTTTACTTGAAAAAAAAATAATTAAAAATTTTCGATAAAATTTTGATGGAAAAGAACGAAGGGTCGCGAAGGGCCTAGGACCTTGAAAATTTTTTTACACACTATTGAGACCTTATGGAATGAGTATATGCAAAAAAATTTCTACTGTTGAGCCATTTATTAGTTGAAAAAAAATAATTAAAAATTTTCGATAAAATTTTGATGGAAAAAAAACGAAGGGTCGCGAAGGGCCTAGGACCTTGAAAATTTTTTTACACACTATTGAGACCTTATGGAATGAGTATATGCAAAAAAATTTCTACTGTTGAGCCATTTTTACTTGAAAAAAAAAATAATTAAAAATTTTCTATATAATTTTGATGGAAAGAAACGAAGGGTCGCGAAGGGCCTACGACCTTTAAAATTTTTTTACACACTATTAAGACCTTATAAAACAAATATATGCAAAAAAATTTCTACTGTTAAGCCATTTTTACTTGAAAAAAAAATAATTAAAAATTGTCGATAAAATTTTGATGGAAAAAAACGAAGGGTCGCGAAGGGCCTAGGACCTTTAAACTTTTTTTGCAGACTATTGAGACCTTATAAAACGAATATATGCAAAAAAATTTCTACTGTTGAGCCATTTTTACTTGAAAAAAAAATAATTAAAAATTTTCGATAAAATTTTGATGGAAAAAAAGAAGGGTCGCGAAGGGCCTAGGACCTTGAAAATTTTTTTACACACTATTGAGACCTTCTAAAACGAATATATGCAAAAAAATTTCTACTGTTGAGCCATTTTTACTTGAAAAAAAAATAATTAAAAATTTTCGATAAAATTTTGATGGAAAAGAACGAAGGGTCGCGAAGGGCCTAGGACCTTGAAAATTTTTTTACACACTATTGAGACCTTATGAAATGAGTATATGCAAAAAAATTTCTACTGTTGAGCCATTTATTAGTTGAAAAAAAATAATTAAAAATTTTCGATAAAATTTTGATGGAAAAAAACGAAGGGTCGCGAAGGGCCTAGGACCTTGAAAATTTTTTTACACAGTATTGAGACCTTATGGAATGAGTATATGCAAAAAAATTTCTACTGTTGAGCCATTTTTACTTGAAAAAAAAAATAATTAAAAATTTTCTATATAATTTTGATGGAAAGAAACGAAGGGTCGCGAAGGGCCTACGACCTTTAAAATTTTTTTACACACTATTGAGACCTTATAAAACGAATATATGCAAAAAAATTTCTACTGTTGAGACATTTTTACTTGAAAAAAAAATAATTAAAAATTTTCGATAAAATTTTGATGGAAAAGAACGAAGGGTCGCGAAGGGCCTAGGACCTTTAAAATTTTTTTACACACTATTGAGACCTTCTAAAACGAATATATGCAAAAAAATTTCTACTGTTGAGCAATTTTTACTTGAAAAAAAAATAATTAAAAATTTTCGATTAAATTTTGATGGAAAAAAACGAAGGGTCGCGAAGGGCCTAGGACCTTTAAACTTTTTTTGCAGACTATTGAGACCTTATAAAACGAATATATGCAAAAAAATTTCTACTGTTGAGCCATTTTTACTTAAAAAAAAAATAATTAAAAATTTTCGATAAAAATTTGATGGAAAAGAACGAAGGGTCGCGAAGGGCCTAGGACCTTGAAACTTTTTTTACACACTATTGAGACCTTATGGAATGAGTATATGCAAAAAAATTTCTACTGTTGAGCCATTTATTAGTTGAAAAAAAATAATTAAAAATTTTCGATAAAATTTTGATGGAAAAAAACGAAGGGTCGCGAAGGGCCTAGGACCTTAAAATTTTTTTTTGCAGACTATTGAGACCTTATAAAACAAATATATGCAAAAAAATTTCTACTGTTGAGCCATTTTTACTTGAAAAAAAAATAATTAAAAATTTTGGATAAAATTTTGATGGAAAAAAACGAAGGGTCGCGAAGGGCCTAGGACCTTTAAACTTTTTTTGCAGACTATTGAGACCTTATGAAACGAATATATGCAAAAAAATTTCTACTGTTGAGCCATTTTTACTTAAAAAAAAAATAATTAAAAATTTTCAATAAAATTTTGATGGAAAAAAACGAAGGGTCGCGAAGGGCCTAGGACCTTGAAATTTTTTTTGCAGACTATTGAGACCTTATAAAACGAATATATGCAAAAAAATTTCTACTGTTGAGCCATTTATTAGTTGAAAAAAAATAATTAAAAATTTTCGATAAAATTTTGATGGAAAAAAACGAAGGGTCGCGAAGGGCCTAGGACCTTAAAATTTTTTTTTGCAGACTATTGAGACCTTATAAAACAAATATATGCAAAAAAATTTCTACTGTTGAGCCATTTTTACTTGAAAAAAAAATAATTAAAAATTTTCTATATAATTTTGATGGAAAGAAACGAAGGGTCGCGAAGGGCCTACGACCTTTAAAATTTTTTTACACACTATTGAGACCTTCTTAAACGAATATATGCAAAAAAATTTCTACTGTTGAGCAATTTTTACTTGAAAAAAAAATAATTAAAAATTTTCGATAAAATTTTGATGGAAAAAAACGAAGGGTCGCGAAGGGCCTAGGACCTTGAAAATTTTTTTACACACTATTGAGACCTTATGGAATGAGTATATGCAAAAAAATTTCTACTGTTGAGCCATTTATTAGTTGAAAAAAAATAATTAAAAATTTTCGATAAAATTTTGATGGAAAAAAACGAAGGGTCGCGAAGGGCCTAGGACCTTTAAATTTTTTTTGCAGACTATTGAGACCTTATAAAACAAATATATGCAAAAAAATTTCTACTGTTGAGCCATTTTTACTTGAAAAAAAAATAATTAAAAATTTTCTATATAATTTTGATGGAAAGAAACGAAGGGTCGCGAAGGGCCTACGACCTTTAAAATTTTTTTACACACTATTGAGACCTTCTAAAACGAATATATGCAAAAAAATTTCTACTGTTGAGCAATTTTTACTTGAAAAAAAAATAATTAAAAATTTTCGATAAAATTTTGATGGAAAAAAACGAAGGGTCGCGAAGGGCCTAGGACCTTTAAACTTTTTTTGCAGACTATTGAGACCTTATAAAAACGAATATATGCAAAAAAATTTCTACTGTTGAGCCATTTTTACTTAAAAAAAAAATAATTAAAAATTTTCAATAAAATTTTGATGGAAAAAAACGAAGGGTCGCGAAGGGCCTAGGACCTTGAAATTTTTTTTGCAGACTAATGAGACCTTATAAAACGAATATATGCAAAAAAATTTCTACTGTTGAGCCATTTTTACTTGAAAAAAAAATAATTAAAAATTTTGGATAAAATTTTGATGGAAAAAAACGAAGGGTCGCGAAGGGCCTAGGACCTTTAAACTTTTTTTGCAGACTATTGAGACCTTATGAAACGAATATATGCAAAAAAATTTCTACTGTTGAGCCATTTTTACTTAAAAAAAAAATAATTAAAAATTTTCAATAAAATTTTGATGGAAAAAAACGAAGGGTCGCGAAGGGCCTAGGACCTTGAAATTTTTTTTGCAGACTATTGAGACCTTATAAAACGAATATATGCAAAAAAATTTCTACTGTTGAGCCATTTTTACTTGAAAAAAAAATAATTAAAAATTTTCGATAAAATTTTGATGGAAAAAAACGAAGGGTCGCGAAGGGCCTAGGACATTTAAACTTTTTTTGCAGACTATTGAGACCTTATAAAACAAATATATGCAAAAAAATTTTTACTGTTGAGCCATTTTTACTTAAAAAAAAAATAATTAAAAATTTTCAATAAAATTTTGATGGAAAAAAACGAAGGGTCGCGAAGGGCCTAGGACCTTGAAATTTTTTTTGCAGACTAATGAGACCTTATAAAACGAATATATGCAAAAAAATTTCTACTGTTGAGCCATTTTTACTTAAAAAAAAAATAATTAAAAATTTTCGATAAAAATTTGATGGAAAAGAACGAAGGGTCGCGAAGGGCCTAGGACCTTGAAACTTTTTTTACACACTATTGAGACCTTATGGAATGAGTATATGCAAAAAAATTTCTACTGTTGAGCCATTTATTAGTTGAAAAAAAATAATTAAAAATTTTCGATAAAATTTTGATGGAAAAAAACGAAGGGTCGCGAAGGGCCTAGGACCTTAAAATTTTTTTTTGCAGACTATTGAGACCTTATAAAACAAATATATGCAAAAAAATTTCTACTGTTGAGCCATTTTTACTTGAAAAAAAAATAATTAAAAATTTTGGATAAAATTTTGATGGAAAAAAACGAAGGGTCGCGAAGGGCCTAGGACCTTTAAACTTTTTTTGCAGACTATTGAGACCTTATGAAACGAATATATGCAAAAAAATTTCTACTGTTGAGCCATTTTTACTTAAAAAAAAAATAATTAAAAATTTTCAATAAAATTTTGATGGAAAAAAACGAAGGGTCGCGAAGGGCCTAGGACCTTGAAATTTTTTTTGCAGACTATTGAGACCTTATAAAACGAATATATGCAAAAAAATTTCTACTGTTGAGCCATTTATTAGTTGAAAAAAAATAATTAAAAATTTTCGATAAAATTTTGATGGAAAAAAACGAAGGGTCGCGAAGGGCCTAGGACCTTAAAATTTTTTTTTGCAGACTATTGAGACCTTATAAAACAAATATATGCAAAAAAATTTCTACTGTTGAGCCATTTTTACTTGAAAAAAAAATAATTAAAAATTTTCTATATAATTTTGATGGAAAGAAACGAAGGGTCGCGAAGGGCCTACGACCTTTAAAATTTTTTTACACACTATTGAGACCTTCTTAAACGAATATATGCAAAAAAATTTCTACTGTTGAGCAATTTTTACTTGAAAAAAAAATAATTAAAAATTTTCGATAAAATTTTGATGGAAAAAAACGAAGGGTCGCGAAGGGCCTAGGACCTTGAAAATTTTTTTACACACTATTGAGACCTTATGGAATGAGTATATGCAAAAAAATTTCTACTGTTGAGCCATTTATTAGTTGAAAAAAAATAATTAAAAATTTTCGATAAAATTTTGATGGAAAAAAACGAAGGGTCGCGAAGGGCCTAGGACCTTTAAATTTTTTTTGCAGACTATTGAGACCTTATAAAACAAATATATGCAAAAAAATTTCTACTGTTGAGCCATTTTTACTTGAAAAAAAAATAATTAAAAATTTTCTATATAATTTTGATGGAAAGAAACGAAGGGTCGCGAAGGGCCTACGACCTTTAAAATTTTTTTACACACTATTGAGACCTTCTAAAACGAATATATGCAAAAAAATTTCTACTGTTGAGCAATTTTTACTTGAAAAAAAAATAATTAAAAATTTTCGATAAAATTTTGATGGAAAAAAACGAAGGGTCGCGAAGGGCCTAGGACCTTTAAACTTTTTTTGCAGACTATTGAGACCTTATAAAAACGAATATATGCAAAAAAATTTCTACTGTTGAGCCATTTTTACTTAAAAAAAAAATAATTAAAAATTTTCAATAAAATTTTGATGGAAAAAAACGAAGGGTCGCGAAGGGCCTAGGACCTTGAAATTTTTTTTGCAGACTAATGAGACCTTATAAAACGAATATATGCAAAAAAATTTCTACTGTTGAGCCATTTTTACTTGAAAAAAAAATAATTAAAAATTTTGGATAAAATTTTGATGGAAAAAAACGAAGGGTCGCGAAGGGCCTAGGACCTTTAAACTTTTTTTGCAGACTATTGAGACCTTATGAAACGAATATATGCAAAAAAATTTCTACTGTTGAGCCATTTTTACTTAAAAAAAAAATAATTAAAAATTTTCAATAAAATTTTGATGGAAAAAAACGAAGGGTCGCGAAGGGCCTAGGACCTTGAAATTTTTTTTGCAGACTATTGAGACCTTATAAAACGAATATATGCAAAAAAATTTCTACTGTTGAGCCATTTTTACTTGAAAAAAAAATAATTAAAAATTTTCGATAAAATTTTGATGGAAAAAAACGAAGGGTCGCGAAGGGCCTAGGACATTTAAACTTTTTTTGCAGACTATTGAGACCTTATAAAACAAATATATGCAAAAAAATTTTTACTGTTGAGCCATTTTTACTTAAAAAAAAAATAATTAAAAATTTTCAATAAAATTTTGATGGAAAAAAACGAAGGGTCGCGAAGGGCCTAGGACCTTGAAATTTTTTTTGCAGACTAATGAGACCTTATAAAACGAATATATGCAAAAAAATTTCTACTGTTGAGCCATTTTTACTTGAAAAAAAAATAATTAAAAATTTTCGATAAAATTTTGATGGAAAAAAACGAAGGGTCGCGAAGGGCCTAGGACCTTGAAATTTTTTTTGCAGACTAATGAGACCTTATAAAACGAATATATGCAAAAAAATTTCTACTGTTGAGCCATTTTTACTTGAAAAAAAAATAATTAAAAATTTTGGATAAAATTTTGATGGAAAAAAACGAAGGGTCGCGAAGGGCCTAGGACCTTAAAACTTTTTTTGCAGACTATTGAGACCTTATAAAACGAATATATGCAAAAAAATTTCTACTGTTGAGCCATTTTTACTTAAAAAAAAAATAATTAAAAATTTTTAATAAAATTTTGATGGATAAAAACGAAGGGTCGCGAAGGGCCCAGGACCTTGAAATTTTTTTTGCAGACTATTGAGACCTTATAAAACGAATATATGCAAAAAAATTTCTACTGTTGAGCCATTTTTACTTGAAAAAAAAATAATTAAAAATTTTTGATAAAATTTTGATGGAAAAAAACGAAGGGTCGCGAAGGGCCTAGGACCTTGAATTTTTTTTTTGAAAACTATTGAGACCTTATGGAATGAGTATATGCAAAAAAATTTCTACTGTTGAGCCATTTATTTATTTGATGAAAAAAATTTTAATTTTTTGGTAAATTTTGACAAATAAACGAAGGGTTTCGAAGGGCTTAGGGTGCTGAGAATTCATATTTTGTCTTTTTTTGGATATAATGAAGTGATATGAAGAGAAAAATCGCTACTGTGGGGCGAATTAGTTTGTTTCTTTTTTTTGTGTCATTCGTTTTTTAAAACGTTGCGGACTTCAGCCTCATGTGATAAACTGAATTTTTTACATGTTTTATTTTTAATTCGGTCATTAAATCTGAGAATTCGTTATTAATAAATTTTTTTCCATTATCAGTAAGTATTTCTAAGAGTTTTCCGTTCGTTTTTAAATATCCTTTCCACATAGCCTCTATGACTAAAGTTGCTGATTTGTCCTTCAATGATTCCAAATGCACATATCTAGTCAAAAAATCTTGAATCACCAAAATGTATTTATTTCCGCTCGTAGTTTCATTTAATGGTCCCACTAGATCTATTGATATTTTATCATTTGGTCCTTCTGGTATATCTGATTCTTCATAATATTCCTGCTTTCTTTCATTTTGTTTAAATCGTTGACATAGATCACATGTTTTGATAAAGTCTTCAACATCTTTTGTAATGTTGGGCCAGTTTGTCATATTTCTTATCTTCTGCACTGTAATATCCTTAGAATAGTGTCCTCCTAATATTCCTTCATGTGCTTCTGCTATAATTTTTCTTCTATTTGTTTCAATGTGTTTCTTTATTAAATATATTTCCTTATCACCGCCTTTCCACATTTTAAAACGAATTCTTGATATTTTGCTTTCATCTATATCTTCGTAAATAATTCTTATTCTTTTTTCTCTAGTTTCTTTTTCTAAGAATTCTGTTAATTGCTCATTTGTCACCTGAGGACTAATTTTTATTTTGTTATCTTCTTCTGTTTCTTCGTTCGTTATCCAAATTTCTTTTATCCTTGTCGGTCCAATTTCTTGTCTTATGATTAACTGTCCGGTTTGTTCTATTTTATTTCTTTTCAATCGTATTTTATTCGCGTCATCATTTTCTATTTGAGGTATATCTCTTATCCATTGTACTTCTGTTTTCTCGTTAAAATCTCTTACTACTTTGTATATAGCTCTTTCTTTTGGTATTGTTTTCCTTCCATAAAATAATATTTTCCAAATATAATTTGTGTCTCTTATAGGTTTAAGTATACTTCTCAAATTACTTATCGGTTCCAAAAGAGAATAATTTTCATATCCTTGTCGTTTTTCTTTAGTACCTGTAATCAATTTTATAGTCTTTATTACTTTAAATTCATCTTTAATTATTGATTGATCACTTTCTTCCGTCTGTGAATCTATTTCCATATTTTCGTTTTTATTTTCGTCATCAACTATTGAATTGTCGTCTTCTGTTTGCGTATCTATTTCCATGTTATCATTTTCTTCGTTTACACCTGTAGTACGCGCGTTCTGCTGTTCTAACGTGTCATATGTACCATCTGTTGTCATCTGAACCCTTGGAATTCGCGATAAGGCGTCAGCATTTGTGTTAGCAACTCCTTTCTTATAAATAATTTCATAATCATATTCTTCCAATTTTAGTCTCCATTTCATTAATCTGCTTGTCGGATCTTTTACATTAAATAACCAAACTAAGGGTTTGTGATCTGTTACAATTTTAAATCTTCGTCCAAAAAGATGGTGTCTAAAATGTTTAACTGCCCATACAATTGCTAATAATTCTTTTTCAGTCGTCGTGTAATTTATTTCAGCTTTATTTAATGTTCTTGAAGCAAATGCTATTGGTTTATCTTCTCCGATTTGTCCTTGTAATAAAATTGCTTCTAATCCTTCATTTGATGCATCAGTTGTTAAAACGAAAACTTGATTCCAATCTGGAAATTGTAGAATCGGTGCTGATATTAATTTATCTCTTAATTCGGAAAATGCGTTTTCTTCTTTCTGTGTCCACTCAAATGTAATTTCCTTTTGTAGTAGTTTAGTTAATGGATTTGCTATTTTAGATAAGTTTTTAATAAATTTCCTGTAATAACCAATAAGCCCTAAAAATTGCTTAATCTGTTTTTGAGTTTTTGGTCTTGGATAATTCTTCACTTTTTCAATTCTATCTGGATTTGGCTTTATACCTTCTTTTGTAATAACATGACCTAAATATTCCAATTCTGGTCGCAAATATTCGCATTTATCAGGCTGTAATTTGAGTCCAACTTGTCGTAGTCTTATAAACAAATTCTTCAAATTTTTATTATGTTCTTCCAAAGTTCTTCCGTAAACAATAATATCGTCAATATAAGCAAAACATCCATTACCTATTAGTCCTTTTAATCCATTATTTATCATTCTTTGAAATGTTGGAGGGGCATTTTTTAAACCAAAAGGCATTCTATTATATTCATAATGACCTTCGTTTGTGCTAAAAGCTGTTTTTTCTTTGTCCTTGGGATTCATTCCTATTTGATGAAATCCGGAAGCAAGATCAAAGCAAGAAAAGAATTTAGAATTTCCTAATTGTTGAATAATCTCATCAATACATGGCAAAGGATATTTATCTAAAATAGTTTTTTCATTTAGTTTCCGATAATCTATAACAATTCGCCATTTTACTTTGCCTGAAGCGTCTTTTTTCTTTGGAACTATCCATAACGGTGAATTGAAAGGAGACATGCTTTCTCGAAGAATATTTTTCTTTAACATTTCTTTAATTTGTTCGTAAACTTCTTCCTGTAACATAGGTGGATATCTATATTGTTTTGTATTTACAGGTTGATCGTCTGTCGTTCTAATTGTATGCTCTGTTAATTTAGTTAAAGGTAAAGGGTCGTTTCCTAATGGAAAAATGTCGTGAAATTCTGTTATAATTCTTAGTAAATCTTCTTTTCCTTCTTTTATGTGGTCTAGTCGTGTTTTCGATAGTAATTCTTTAATTCTTTCACTACTGTTGAATTGATAAATTTTTTCGTCACTCAATTTATTTATAGAATCTATCCATAAGTCTTCATAAGCATCATACATACTTTCAATTTTTGCTGTATTTGGTGGTAAAATCGGTTTTCCTACACAATTGTATTTTGTAACTGCTGAATATCCTCCTTCGAAATTAATGAAACAGATTTTATCTCTCTTATCTGCACTAGATTGCGGATGAAGTATTTTAGGCCCTAAATTTAAAATACCTTTTTCCAAGTCAATTTTAAATTTTTGATCGTAAAGTAAATTCATTCCAATTAAACCGTTTTCTCTAAATGCATTTTCATCTTTTGTAACTTGAAAAACTGATTCTTTACCGTAAAGATTTAAACAAATAGAATATTCGAACATTATGGGATTGTTTCCGATTGTTAAAACATTATGAGGCGCGTATTTTTTAAAGTTTTTCCCTTCTAACATACTTTCTTTTATAATTGATATATTTGATCCTGTATCAACTACAAATTTTCCTGATGCTAACTTATCAAATTTTAAAGCCACAATAGGTGTGTCGTGTCTTCTTCGTTCTCTTGGTATCGGTGGAAAGTCGTGCTTAGCGGGTTCTCCGATAAAGAAAATTCTTCGCTTAGCTGCACTCGGTCTGGTGGTTTGGTGTTGATTGGTCGTGACTAAAAATTTTGAGTTTTTTCTTGACGTGGTGGTAAACCTTTTAATTTTCCTCTACAAACATCCTCTGTATGTCCTAAATTTTTACAATGGTTGCATTTTTCTAAATTTCTCGGTTTGCTAAATCTTGGTGTTGGTACTGGGTTTTCATTTCTTGGGTTTCTGGTAAAATTGTCAATTCTTCTTTTATCTTTCAAATTCACGTTAATTTCTGAGGCAATATTAAAACATTCATTCAGCGTTTTCGGTTTCTGAGGACGGATTCTAATTTCAAATTCTTCACGTATATTTCTTAAGAATGTGCTGACACTTGCATTTGTTTCTATTTCCTGTCTTACGAAAGTTTCTTGAGGTGTTATATTCATACTATCTATAGACTGCCTGATTTTATCCTGACACTGCATAAATCTTGAGGTGAATGACTCTAAACCTTCATTTTTGCCCATTATACATGAATCGCGAGCCCTTTGAAGTGATTCTAAACTATCTTTTTCTCCAAATAAAATTCTTAATCTCTCAAAAAAATCGGCAAAGGTTTTAACTGCATCTGCTCTAATTGTATTTGCTGCTCTTCCTAATAATTTTTGTGCAATTATTGCATGCAGTAATGTTAATCTTTCATTTCTTTTCGTTTTTCTTTTAGATAATCTTATTAGATGAATGAAATTTTCTAAACCGCTTCCGTTAAATTCTGGTACTAATTTTATGCTTTTCCCAAAATCATATTCTGTAACTTCTTCTAATTCTTCGTGATCGCTATTTAATTCGTTTTCATTTAAGGGTAAACCTTCCTCTCTTCTAACTGGTTGTTCCATCGCTACTAATCTCGTTTCGAATCTCTCCATTTTTGCAAGAATATTTCGCAAATGGTCATTTGAAGCACTTGATGTTTCTGGCATGATGTTTAGAATATTGTCTAATTTTAGTCTGTCAGTCAGTGATATTGAAAGGGATGAACTGTCTGTGTCTATTGTTTCGTTTTCCCTACTTTCTCTATATGAATTTTAATCCAGTTTAATTTTATAAATTTCCTATATCGTTTCGTACAATTTTTATTTTATATCCGTTCGCGTTTTCTAATTTAAAATTTCATTTTTTGCAATCCTGCTACAAGGAGTACACAAGAATATGAAATTCGTTTTTTTTTAGTTTATTGTCGATGGCAATACTCATAAAATCACGGAGTATACCAACGCTTTAAAACAAACTTAGCCACACCCTATGAAGGTCGCCGTTCAACGTACGTAAAGTGGACTTATACTCTTGTTCTAAAGATTCGTAATTTTCTTTTATATACCTTACTGTTGGTCTGGATCGTAGTTCTGGATAATCTCGAACTCTGCTTCGTAGATTTGGATAACTCTCTGGATACCTCTGTAGATCTGGATAACTCTGGATACCTCTCTGTAGATCTGGATAACTCTCTGGATTCCTCTCTGTAGATCTGGATAACTCTCTGGATATCACTCTGTAGATCTGGATACCTCTCTGGATACCTCTCTATAGATCTGGATAACTCTCTGGATACCTCTCTGTAGATCTGGATAACTCTGGATATCACTCTGTAGATCTCTGCTTTTTCTTTACTTTCTCGTTCACTTTAGATAATCACTTTGTTTATCTGGAACTAACTCTGGGTTCTGGATACTCAAAATCTGGATGAACTTCAAAAATTTTTTGAATATCCTAGCGCTGCCACCAATTATGTTGTCGCCGTAAGAAACAACTAATATTATTATTTTTAGTGAGTTGGTTACTCAACTGAGAGCCAACTCTACTTTATTTATTTAACAAGTAAAAGTACAAAACTTGGAGATAATCAATCCTTCCAATTCTTCACTGAGCCTTATTGGAAGACAAACGTGCTATCACTTTGAGTAGCGACTAATTAATCTGACCACACCTGCTTATGCTTTAGTTTTAAAGGACTGTGAACTCGTCCCCACTCTTTGCAATACACACTCATACTTCATACTGTCGACATAATTAATAATAATCATTTTAAATATTTTTTTGATAACACAATACTGTATGTAACGTCACATACATCGTTGTTCCATTACTAACCTCTGACGATGTCTACTTACAGCGTTGTTATACTACATTTCAAAAATAAAAATAATGACATTTAAAAGTAGGTTATAGGGGAATGTAAGGTATCGTGGCTTTTGCTCGAGTTTCAATTCTCTTTGCATTTTTTGTGTACTAATGCCTCATGTGCTCCAACGCAACAATTCTCGAATATGTGACACTTGCGGTCTTCTCTTATTCTAGTTGAGTTAAAACAGCCACCAGCTACTTTACATGTCCAAATTGTAACCATAACTGAAGTGAAACTTTTTTTTCTACAATGTAAAATCATCAGTTTTTTCTCTTTTTGTTATTTTTCATCATTTTTAGTAGTTTTAATAAATAATTTTAACATCTACATAATATTTTAGTTAAATACACCAAATGCGCCACCATACCTTACAACTTTAAAAAACAAAAAATCAGTTTTTTGCGCCAAGAGCTGTAAAATTTCACTAAATTTAAATTTTAACAACCGTTTCTGACAGAAATATTGTTAATAGATGTCAGCAACTGCCTGCTTTTGAAATTTTGAAAAATATTGTTTTTTGAGAGAGAGAGACGCAAAAAAGAAAGTGTCCGCCACCATACCGTACACTCTCCTACTGAATAACCTAATTAGTTAATAATAAATTGTTTGAATAAACAAATATTATTTAAATTGTAACAGATTTAAAAAAAATTTATTTATTTTTAAAAATTTCAGTAATTCTTAATCAAAGACATAAATTAACTAGCAAGTTATTTTCAATTAAGTGATAAATTAAATGCTCTAAGAGCTAGGTAAATTAATATTAAATTTTTGGTGACACGGTTCTAAGAAAACAGTCATACTTAAAAGGTCTTTTTTCTTTTCATTTGAAATACATAATGGCCCGTTGTATAAAATAGGTATATTTTCAGGGAATCCTTGTAAATCATATTCTTTTTGATTTTTTAGTAGTATGTCTTTTCGTATTAACATCGTAAAGAGAATGACGTTCCCGAGCCCACTCATTGGTCACATCGAAGCCTTTGCGAAAGAAATCAAAATTGCATTTTGATCATCATTTGTGACTTTTATCCTCATGGCTTCGGTAATTTTTACTGATTTAATTTGTACTGACTTCTGAAGTTGAAAAATGTCATTAAAATCTTCTTGCTGCATTTCAACAACATCAAAAGGATTTTTTATTTCCGCCTCAGCAATGACGTATTTCCATTGTGATGGTACAAAGTCTTTGGCAGTTTTCTTTTTCTTTTCTATCAGTGCGAAATCTTTATCACAAGGTAGAAAACTGTGACCAGTTGTCATAAACTTTTGATGTATTTTGGAAAAGTAATTCCACAGAATTAAACAGCGATACAAAGTCACAAGTCTCCAGTTATTATATTGACCCACCCAGCGATCAGACCAAACGATTAGTTTTCGCTTTTCACCAGGCTTCAGTACCTCAAATTCATCCTTTACATATTTAAGTATACATGATGCAATTCGGCAGATCCTCTTTTCGTGATTCTCTCATGCCATAAATTCATTGTTGCTTTATTTTTTCCAAGATCATGAATACAAAAATTATAGTTTGATAGTTGGCGTTGCTAAAATACATTTGAATGAGTTAAAGTTGGACAGAGTAGAACTTGTTGCAAATCAACACACAATGTTATTACTTCTGCATTATTTTTAGCTTTTTCTGTATCCTATTTTAGAAATTAGTATCCATCTTCAGCTATTTCATGGTGTTTGTTGTTTTCATTTTCCACTAAAATTTTCACTTCCTCCGTTTTCGCGGAAATTGTTTTTAAAAACAACATATCACACTCCTTGCATGTGTCCTATCTTGGAGAACCAAATTGAAGCTTGAAATCCGTAAAAAATATAGGCTGCTAAGAAGCCCTGCTCACTTGATTTTCTAGATACTTTTAATTAAACAAACGATGCTATTTTTGATACAGAGAGATTCGAATTTAGATACTCTTGTTCGTAATCTTTTCTTCTATAATGAGTAAGTTCCTTAGGAAAAGAATTTATTTGTTCCTTTATTAAATCAATTGTATCTGTCTTAAATTTTATGCAAATAATCAAGTTCAACCAACCATAGTTGACGCGTTCTTTTCTGCAACGATTTGACCTCTTGAGGAAACGTACTCTTTTCCAGCATCTTTTAAAATCTTTTATTTTGCTTCTACTCTTTCTCATTCCTATTTCTTTTTTTCCTCCTTAAATTATACAGGTCAACAAAAAAGACTTACTTTTTTAATAAGTTATCCGAATGGTTTCCGATGCATTTTTCGGCGCTAAACACGATCCCGACTTCCAAAATTGCCCATCACGTCAGGATTTTGAGAAAAGTGGGGGTCCCCAAAAACGTTTTTTGGAGGGATTTCAACATTTTTTTTCCTTAACCTGACGTGTTAGACTTCCACAAGGTCTTAAATTCAAGCTTGTAATGTTCACTACAAGACCCATATCCATATGATAAAAAAATATTTTTTTTTCAAAAAATGTGGTTGAAGACACCAAAAATGTGTGTTTCTTGATTGCTTTAATAGACTTATTGCAATTGCTTGAATTCGCTTAAAAATGATTAATCGGGGTTTTGGGGTCACTGATTACGAATCCGATATTAGTTTTTAAAAATTCGAAATGGCGGAACCTAGATGTCAGATAAAAATATTAAGAATTGCTTGGATTCGCATGAAAATGTTTACTCCAGGGTTTCTGGAGTCGCTGATTACGAATCAGGTATTTGAATTTTTGAAAACTAATATCGGATTCGTAATCAGTGACCTTAGTAACCATTTTTAAGCGAATCCAATCTAATTTCTAAATAGTATTTGAACCAGAATTTGTTAATGTGAATACTACTAACTATTTGTACTAACTACTTGCGTAATAATATTTTTATCAATTAGTTCCTTTTGGATAATTATTTTCAAGTTTATGTTAGGCAGAATTAAGTCGCATTAAATACTTCATTTAATACTTCATTCAAACTGTCAATACATTTTAATACCTTTCAATGCGACTTTGTATGTAGACAAGCTTCTAATTAAAGAAATTATACCATGCATAGCGGAAAAAAATTAGGTAAGCTCATGAAAGTTACTATTCAGGCCTTTTTGTGGTTTGTGATTACGGACCCAATGTCAAGTCTCAAAAAATCAAAATGGCGGATCCAATATGGTTGTCAAAAATACTAAAATTGGACCTAAGTTGATAAAACTTGTTACTCGGGGGTTTTCGAGGTCACTGATTACAAATCTGATGTCCGTTTCTAAAAATTAAAAATGGCGGATCCAATATGCCTGCGACTTTTTTAAAAATTTGTTCAGATTCGCTGGAGAATCGTAACTCGAGGATTTTTGGAGTCGCTGGTTAAGAATGTGAGATTAAATTTTTAATTGGTGACCCCTAAATATTTCTAGTAATTAATTTCAAGCCGATTGAATTTATTGTGTGTCCAGTACTTAACAGTATTCAATCTTTAAATGAATGATATTGCTAACTCGTGGTTCAGAATCTTCCCTTGTTAACATTTTTTGCTTTCACCTGTAACTAGAGCACCTCCACGTTGCAACAGTGGGCAACAGAACCCTACTGTCAAAGTTCCTGGGAAAACGGCATTCTTTCCGACATGGCAAATACAAGTAAAAAGGTTTTACGATGCAACCCCCACCGTCTGGTGGGGGTTGGAAAGCGGGCCCCCTCCGACATTTTCATCCGGCAAACGTAGCTCTTCATTGATGGGTAAATTGGTTAATGAAGAGTCCGATGCTACAAGAAAAGTGACTTTTCTATTCCATAATTGTAATAAAAGTCCCGATTCCTTTTGTTATATTTGTAGCAAATATGAAGTGAGCCCCTTTCGGAAGAAATAAATAAAGAAGTGGAAAAGCAAAGAAATTTATTGAACAAAAAATTGTTGCGGTAGTAAATTATAATTTCTTTCAATTATGTTATCGAGAAGTCAGTTTTCTTGTAGCATCGGACTCTTTAGCAACCAAAAGCTACAGTTGCCGGAAAACGACGTCAGAGGACCCGCTCTCTTAACCTAACTGGACACGATACTGAGGTTCCTAATCCCTGCATCGTAAAACCTTTTTACCTGTATCTGACATGATGGCATGAACGCCGTAAACCGTCCTCACGAGGAGGTGCCCTGGTTGCAGATGCAGACGAAAAATGCTAACAAGGAAAGATTCTGAACCACGAGTTAGCAATAGCATACACTTATTTCTTTTTGTGTGGCTGTAAATTAAAGCTAAATAGTTTGTACATTATTAAGGTACCGCTCGTTAATTACAACGTATTATTAACATTTCGTGTTCTTTCGGATATTCTCGAGTCATCTCGACGGTCTGGCATAATATGATAATTAGTGATGGGTTGATTTTCTGGGGAAGCTTTGTTGTGAGGTTAAAGTGTGAGTGCTCGATTACTCAATTCCAATAAGGTTTCCCTTCATCCGTCTTCCAGTAAGTTCCACATGGGCATTTTGATATTTTGATTAGGAGAAGGAAAGAGCCTGCTACAGGTGGGGTTAACACTGGGGGCTATTGCGACCACTGGGATGACCATTTAAAGACATGAAATCACGTTCGCCCTTATGTGGTGATACTTGTTGCAATAAGTCTTGACGCACGCGTAATCCATCGACCTGATGGAGTCTTGGGAGTTCATTAGGAGATGGTAGGGGGTTGGCTCCTCCTGGTCTTTGATCATGCGTCTCAGCTCTGCGATTTTGGTTTCTTCATGTTCCTCTACCACGATACGTTTTATTTATGCACTGTGATTCTTTTTATACAAATAGGTTAACTTTAAAACTACACTTTTGAATGTTAATGTGAAAATCGGTGTAAAGAGGTATTTACAATAAGAGTCATGAATTGAAATAATAAAGTAATAATTATGTTATTTTAATAAGTAAATCAGATAATACAAAAAGGTTACCCCACAGTGATAGTGTTTCGCAACACTGATCTATATATATTAAATGGATGTCGGACGTGCTGCTTAAAGCCGTGATTAATTTAACGCCATTTTTTCACGCCGAGTGTTAATCGTGTTTTTCCGGAAACATTTGTATCTCTGTTTATGTTTTAGTAAATTATTTTGGTACACTGCGGTGTGCAGGCGACAGAGGGGACCGTGAGTCAGTGTTAAATATGTCTGCTTCCGGGATTTACTGTATGCAGATTAACTTGCATCATTGTAAAGACGCTTCGGCGATTCTAGCCAAGAACATAACAAGGATGCAGGCAGCTATAGCCTTTTGTCAAGAACCTTGAGTTTACAAGGGTAAGATTAGAGGTCTAAATGGATGTGGGGAGCTAGTTAGTTTACCACAGGAACCAGTTCAAAGGGCTTGCCTGATCTATAAAGGTCTAGACGCTTTCCCTCTATTAGAATTAACTACCAGGGACTTAGCTGTTGTTAAGGCTAAGTACTTGGAAAATAACGTAAATTAAATGGAGGTGGTAGTAGCTTCCACTTATTTTCCGGGATCGGGGGATGACCCTGCACCAGCTAGGGAGGTGGAGAAGTTGGTAAATTACTGTCAACGGCAAAGTCTCCTTTTGATAATAGGTTGTGATGCCAATGCGCTCCATATGTACAATGCACAATGCGCATTGACAGTAACGACAGAGGCAGAAGACTTTTAGATTTTCTGATAGATACGGATTTAGAAATTTTAAATCAGGGTAATGAGCCAACTTTCGTTACTGTTAATAGAAAAGAAGTGTTGGATATTACGATCTGTTTCAAGTCTGTGTGGAGTAATGTGAGTAAATGGATGGTGTCTGATGAAGATTCCCTCTCGGACCACAGACCTATTACATTCAGAATGGAATCGAAAGATCGGGAATATAAATGGGGACGTAATCCTAAGAGTACTGATTGGGCTTCATATATTGAGGACCTCAAGGCCTCCATGGAGTGCTTTCCCACCTCTTATGGAACATATGAAGAGTTGGAACTCGCAGCGGAATATCTGCGAGATTCGATTATCTGCTGTTTTGAAAAAGCTGTGTAGCCAAAAAAGTGGACTCCAACAGGGGTAGTAAATGGTGAAATTCCTGTTTGGAGAGACATAGGCAAACAGTAAGAAAGCTTTTCAATAAAGCCAAGAAACGTAAGAATCAGCAAGCATGGGATGAATATCATGCCGCTCGTAATTCTGACAAAAAACAGGTAGAGAAGGGACGGGTTATCAGCTAAAGGAGCTTTTGCGAGTGAATCGAAAGAGTACCAGAAGCATCAAGACACCATAAGGTACTAGCTAGAGACCCCATTGCCAAACTAACTATCATTGAGTAACCTAATAAGCATTATGCCCAGGATAAGTAGAAGTGTCTAAAGTATCTGATAGAAGTAAACTTCCCGGACTTTAAAAAGTTGGAGAATAACTATGGCGTGGGACCCAGAAGGGCCCGAGGAAATCGGGAACACTGGAAACTAATAGCCAAAGTTGTAATTCCGAAAGGGATTGATTGGGCAATAGGCATTTTCAAACCATTTAAGGCCTCAGGGGGGTCGGTATATATCCAGTTTCTTTGCAAAAGGAATTGGAATGTATTAGGCTACCCCTGTGTATAATTATAAGAGCGTGTATAGCTCTTGGTTTCACACCGGAGACATGGAAAAAGATGAGGGTTGTATTTATTCCGAAGGCCGGTCGGTCAGGGTATACTGCTGCAAAGAACTTCAGACCAATCGAATCAGTCTAACTTCTTTTATATTAAAGGTGTTAGAGAAACTGATAGATAATTTTATCAGACAGGAATGTCTTAGGGATTATCCTCTACACCAGGGACAACATGCTTATAAAGCAGGTTTCTCAGTAAAAACAGCCATCCATTCTGCATTAGGTAGAATAGAGGGACTGGCGCCCAACAAACTCTTGGATGAGAAATATTTGAAATATTCCCTCTTTCCCCTCCAATTTTATTCGGTATAAAGACTTTAGCTAAAAATTTTATAATTTTCTTATTTTGTGATATATGTTATTTTGTATTATTAATAGTAAATTTCAGTTATTTTTTATTTATTTGCCTAAAACAAACTTTGTTGTTATTATTATTATTATTTCATTTTTATACACTATTCCTTGTAATCTAACCTTTAAATAGAGACCAAGAACAAAAAAAATATTAACGGGTTCCCGAGAAATTACAAAAAGAGTCGGACCGTGCGAAGCAAAATTTTCAATCATCGATTTCTCTAATTCGCCGTTGAGTCAGTTGCGTAACTGTAAAAAAGTGTCGAAAATGATTTTTACAAAGTACATTCTTACTGGAATTCACTTTTTAATTTAATTTATTATATAACTAGCTGTCGCACCCGTCTTCGACGGGTTTTAGTTTCTACCAATACATTTAACAATGTTTCCACCAATCTGGAAAATCAGAAAAAAGCCGAAAATTTAATTTGACCGGAAAATTAATAATTAGTTACCAATAGCTATTTCGGTAGTATAATATTACTATTTAAATAGTCTCCACCTTTTAGCAAAAAATAAAAAATTATCAAAAATTCGAAAAACCCAATTTCTTAAAATTTAACATTTTTTCTTCTCTTTTATATCATTAAGCTTCATTATTTTTGTGCTCTTCAAAAATAATTTACTTATTAAAAATTCTCCACCCTTTGGTAAAAAAATCTAAAATTATAGAAAATTAGCAAAAATTCAAAAAACCGAATTTCTTAAAATTCAACATTTTTTCTTCTTTTTTATGGCATTTAGCTTCATTATTTTTGTGCTTTTCAAAAATACTTTACTTAATTTGTTATCTCTACCCTTTGGTAAAAAATCTAAAATTATGGAAAATTAGCAAAAATTTAAAAAACCGAATTTCTTAAAATTCAACATTTTTTCTTCTTTTTTTTATGGCATTTAGCTTCATTATTTTTGTGCTCTTCAAAAATAATTTACTTATTAAAAATTCTCCACCCTTTGGTAAAAAAATCTAAAATTATGGAAAATTAGCAAAAAATCAAAAAACCGAATTTCTTAAAATTCAACATTTTTTCTTCTTTTTTATGGAATTTAGCTTCATTATTTTTGTGCTCTTGAAAAATAATTTACATATTTAATAGTCTTCAACCTTTGGTAAAAAATCTAAAATTATGGAAAAATTAGCAAAAATTCAAAAAACCGAATTTCTTAAAATTCAACATTTTTCCTTTTTTTTATTGCATTGAGGTTTAATATTTTTGTGCTCTTTAAAAATAATGTACTTATTTAATAGTCTTCACCCTTTGGTAAAAAATCTAAAATTATGGAAAATTAGCAAAAATTGAAAAAACTGAATTTCTTAAAATTCAATATTTTTCCTTCTTTTTTATGACATTTAGCTTTATTATTTTTGTGCTCTTTAAAAATATTTTACTTATTTAATAGTCTCCATTCTTTGGCAAAAAATCTAAAATTATGGAAAATTATCATAAAATATTTATTATAAAACATCTCCATTTTTAAAGTCTCTGAACTTCTTTCAATTAAA
Organism: Leptopilina syphax; assembly: GCA_032872505.1. Lineage (NCBI taxonomy): Eukaryota > Metazoa > Arthropoda > Insecta > Hymenoptera > Figitidae > Leptopilina > Leptopilina syphax. The sequence continues at coordinate 10,518,090 of CM065469.1, read as the reverse complement.
GAATACTGAATGAACTGGATAAATAATTATGAATTGCATTATTTTGACTTTAAAATCTTAATCAGAGACCTTAAAAATACTACTGAATCAAACTTGATAGTAATTAATAACAATTATAATTTTTTCGATTTTTTGATATCGAAAATATTTTTATACTTACATCTTAGTCATATCATTTTTTGTGCAAAATTATGCGAAAATGTGACTAAATAACATGTAATACTCAATTATACAGTGTTTAAAAGCAATTCATTAAACAATGTAAACTTTGTAAACTTGCGATTTTTTTAATTATTTGAAAACTTTTTTATACTTAAATCTTAAAATTATGCTAAAATGTGACTAAATAACATGTAATACTCAATTATAGATAGTTTAAAAGCAGTCCATTAACAAATATAAAATTTGGAAATTTGCGATTTTTTGAATTTTTCGAAATCATTTTTATACTTACGTCTTAGTTATAGGACAGTACTTTTTTTTAAATTATGCTAAAATTTGACTAAATAACATGTGAATACTCAATTATAGAGAGTTTAAAAGCAATTTATTAAAAAATATAAAATTTAAAAAATTTCGATTTTTTGAATTAAAAAAAAAAATTTTATACTTACATCTTAGTTATAGGACATTATTTTTGGCAAAACTATTCGAAAATGTGACTAAATAACATGTTATACTCAATTATAGAAAGTTTGAAAGCATTTTTTAAAAAAATGTAAAATTTGAAAATTTTTGATTTTTTCGAAAAAATTGAATATCTCCCGTTCTAATTAATATTTTTCAAATCTGTAAATTTATAAACCTTCCTTGGCTCAAGGTCTAACATTCTGCCAAATTTGGTTTCAAATGGTTCAGTAGTTTTTAAGTGATGCGCGAACAAAGATTCTGTGACATACCAACACACATACATACATACATACATACACGAAATTTTTTATTGGTATATTTGGAATCCTTGATGCCTAAAACGAATAATTATGTGCGAAATTTAAAGTTCTGAGCAATGTACAGACAAAAGTCTGATTTAATATATATAGATGATATTTAAAAAGTGGATCCCAGTAAGAATGTACTTGGTAAAATTCATTTTCGACACTTTTCTCGCTGCGTCCGCCACGCATCTGACTTAACGGCGAATTAGAGAAAACGATGATTGAAAATTTTGCTTTGCACGGTTTGACTCTTTTTGTAATATCTCGGGAACCTGTTAATATTTTGTGCTGTTCTTAACTTCTTAATCTCTATTTAAAGCTTAGCTTACAAGGAATAGTCTGTGAGAGTAACAATTTTTTTATCAACTTTTCTAAATTTTGCCAGGAGTCAAAGTCAGTGAAAGAAATTCCAAAAAAGTAGAATTATTTTTTTGTGTTTATAACATAATATCTCGCTTCCTATTTATAAAATACAAATGAAAATAATCTCATTTCATTGGAAATTTAATAAGCTTTCCGATGCAATTTAAAAAAAGCATCTAGCTTTATTTCTGACGGAATTATCACTGTTTTTGTGCGGGTGTGTTGTTTAATAGCTCGAAGTGTTAGCGGTCGCACAATTTCCGTCGGTAGTGTAATAATTTATTTTCTTTGGTTTTGATTATTAATAATAATTTATACATATATTTAAATTGTTTAAAAACCCTTTACAGTAGGTACAAAATTAACAAATATTTTGGAAGTCACATTACAATATTTGACGCTGCTTCCACTGAACCGAAACGGATCAATCTTCTAAGAAAAATGGGATCTGTGGATTGAGGGAAAATCGCCCTACAATAACGCATAATTTGATATTTTTGTTTTTTGGCGCAATCTTGCCGCAGTCCTCAAAACCGCCATCAGTAGTTTCGTAAAATTCAAACAGCTCGCATTTTAAGGCCAGTAGACAGCTGCTAATTGAATTTAGATGCCAGAAGGAATTAGCGGAACTGGAGCGGCAACAAGCAGAACGCGAACAGCAAATTATAGAATTACGAGCTCGTTTAGTAGAGGCAAAATTGAATGAAAATAAAATTTTTAACGGATAATCTAAAGCAAGTAACGCAAGCAAACGGTCGATAAGAACAATCAGTTCGAGTCACTCGAATGTTGAAACTTGGTCACAAGAAAGGAACGCGACGAACAAATGGTTCGGTTACACCTAATTTTAGAGAACAAAAAATGCGATTTGACCAGGCGCGACCGTTTAAAAGTCAACAAGTTTCGGGAGCTAATATTCCTCATTTTGTTCAGCAGAATGTTTAATCAAACAAAATAAGTGTGCGAAGAAAAGACTTATCTCCATAGAGAATAAAATGGCGCGTGACCCTGTGTTTGAAGGAAAATACGGGGCAAACATCGAAGCGTATATAGACAAAAGATACTCACGCAAAACTTAGCGACAAGCAAGCTAAAGAAAGAAGTGCCTAGACATGGTACTTACCACACTTTGCTGTTGTGTATAAAATACACATTAATTTATATTTGTTATTAAAATTTAATGATTTATTGTAATAATAAAATACAATGAACACTAATAGTGTTCTCTATATTTTGTAATATTTTAAGTAATAATAACCCTCATATAAATAAACATTCTGAAACCTAACCTTAAATTTAAATTATTATTAAAAAGAATCCAAGTTACTGTTTTTGCAGTACAAATATAGTTAGAAATTGGTAGGAAATGTGCTGTTAGTTGTGGTGTTAATATGGGCACTTTTTATTCAATAAACAAAACAATTCTTTTTAATATTTTATTAAAACTGCTGTCTAGTAGCGTGCTAGTAGCACATTAGCGCACGTACACAATTGCAAAAAGGATGTCACCGACAGGACATTTGTATGTAGTAGTGACCACAAGTGCTGCCCTCGGCGGTTAGTTACCCTAAATAGCTTCTGAAACTTTGGCGCACGAAGTAATAATAAGGAGACTGTACTACCAGTGAGATTCCGTGCCAAATGTCTGCCTTGGTTCACTGCGTGGTAGTAAATTTCTTAAAATAACACTCATGCGCAGTTTGCAACTATCTTCGTCACTCTTGAAAGAACGATGAGAAATATCATTATTTTGACGTGCGAGTTAGAAAGTGTGGTTATGTTTTACTGTTGACAAAAGCAACTACACAGGAAAATCAAGATGTAAATAAAAAAAATATTAATTAACAAACTGCAGAGAGAAGTGTAAGTACAATATATTATAATATTAATAAATTGTAATATATAGGGTGTGAGTAGATATTAATAAAAAGTAGAGCTGTGTAAAATTCGAACCTAACCAAGTTTTGTTCGGTTTTGGGGCGCCGAAATGTCGAATCTCGAAAATTCGACATTCGAACTAGGCTAACTCGAATGTCGGTTTTTTCGACATTCGAACTAAGCGACTAAATGTCGAATTTTAGAATTCGACATTTTAGCGTTTCAAAACCGAACAAAACTCGGCTTGGTTCGAATTTTGTAGTAACTCGAATGTCGAATATTCGACATTCGAATTAAGCGAAAAAATTCGAACAGTTCGGTTCGAATTATTTTGCACAGCTCTAATAAAAATATTATTTTTGTCGAACCGGAGTATTATTTTTTTGTATGATGAAGTGAATGAATACAATATAATATAATGCTATAATGCTAATATAATAAATATCTACACATACATTTCCCATATTACAATTTATTAATATTATTTAATATTATAATATATATTGTCAACAGTAAAACATAACCACACTTTCAAACTCATGTCAAAATAATGATCTCACCAGGGAGTAAGACTAAGGAGACTGAACTAATGCTATGGAAGTGAAACCATTCGTCGCATTGAAACTATACGTAAGACCGAAAATTATGGTTTTCGCGCATGCGCACACGCAATATATTTGTCTCTGTCTTTCTTGGTAACTCAGATGACTAAGAAAATCATGACTGGCTACAAGTTAAGAAGGTTATGTTTAATGTTTTTGAATGTTGTGCGTTTCAGGAATATTATTAATAATAACTATTAATAAATTGAAAAAAAATTAATTTAATAAATATATATGTGTATACAAAAATATATATACTAAAGAGGGTATATTTTTCAGTGATAAGTAATATATTAATAATATAATGAAATATTTATAAATGTTCAGAATAAATTTTTGTGGTATATAACTACAAAGTGTTTTATTCTTTGTGGAAACAATTGAACAATTTATAAATAAATAATATTTACGAAATTTGTATTTTACTTTAATTATATACTTTATAAATAAACAACTTTAAATGTCACATAAGACTTATCAATAAGTTAATTTATTCGTTTGTCGATCATTGTAATATGATGTTTTGCATCCTGGGATACAACAAACCATAATTTTGTAATTTTATTTTAAGAATCATGTGTCAAAACACAACCATAACCTATTGATATGTTTTTGTTTTCTCACTTGCTCATATTTTACGATATAAAAAGAGAGGGCAATATGCGCATGTACTGCGCATGCGCACGGAGCATAAGTTTTGTCATTCTGCGAGTATAGTTCCCCTACAGAAAAAGGTTTCATTTTTGAGAGACTTCACACACTCAGTTCAGTCTCCTTAGTCTTACTCCCTGGATCTCACTCATCGTTCTTTCGAGAGTGACAAAGATAGTTGCAAACTGCGCATGCGTTCTTTTTTTTAAAATTTACTACCACTCGATGAAGCAAGGCTGAAATCTAGCACCATTTTGACTAGGGGATACGTTGGAGTACAGTCTCCTTATTATTACTCCGTGCTTTGGCGTAACGAAATGCATTAGAGCTTGGAGGGCCTGGCTGAGATACTACAGAGCACTACCGACAGACTACAGAACATGCGCACAGCTCATGACAGGTATGTGCGAATGGTTCGTTTCACGCATGTGACGTCACGTTTCTATTTCCTAAAGAGTTAATTGTGAATTTAACAAACAGCAAACAATATTCTTTTTCATAACGCGGTGCAAAAAAGGGCACTTTTTTGCACCCTGTTATGAAAAATATCGTTCGTAACTAGTGCTAGCAGTTGCCAATTTTTGAACGAGCACTTTTTTTGGAACAAACTGTAGGCGAAGCTTCGCTTCGCCTACAGTTTGTTCCAAAAAAGTGCTCATTCAAAAATTGACAACTGCTCGCACTCGTTACGAAATATACTATTATAAAATTAAAAAATTACTAATTTAACCCCTTGGCAGTCGATGACGTGTATACACGTCATGGTGCAGGTGGGCTCAAACTGTCGATGACGTGTATAGACACAAGCAGATTTTTGGCTACAAAAACACACAGATTTGTTCACAAATTGATACTCGGGGGTTTTCGGGGTCGCTAATTACGAATCCGTTTTCAGATTTTAAAAATTCAAAATGGCGGATCCAATATGGCGGACGACATTTTCAAAAATTCATCGGATTCACTTGAAACTTGTTACTCAGGGGTTTTTGGGGTCGCTGATTACGAATCTGATATCAGATTTTGAAAATTCAAAATGGCGGATCCAATATGGCGGACAACATTTTCAAAAATTCATCAGATTCACTTGAAACTTGTTACTCAGGGGTTTTCGTGGTCACTGATTACAAATCTGATATCAGATTTTGAAAATTCAAAATGGCGGATCCAATATAAGAACAAACAAAAAAAATATAAAAAAACAAAATAAATAAAGGAGTGTAAAATTCGACCGCATACCTCCACGTGGTAAACTCTGTGGTCGTAAGTAACGTAGTACACGGAGAGAAAAAAAAAGTTGTGACTGCTTTCTTTTGAGTCGTCATGATAATTTTATGAAGTCAAGTAGTTGTAACGGGAGAGCCAGGCGTTTTTACTTGGCTCTCCAGTTGCGTCTTTAGTTTTCCTCATTTAATTTACTACTGATATCGATCCAGCCATTGACACTACTTGAGGCAGCCAAGCCAAAACTGCCTGGCTGTCAAATTGTGCTGACTTGGGTATCAGAGGTTATGTTAACGCCTGTGTCGGTCAAGTAGTTTTAACCGGGGTCTTCGGTTGGTATAACCTAGGGGAGTGTTAGGTATGGTGGCGGACACTTTGTTTTTTGCGTCTCTCTCTAAAAAAACAATATTTTTCAAAATTTCAAAAGCAAGCAGTTGCTGACATCTATGAAGCATATTTCTGTTAGAAGCGGCTGTTAAAATTCAAATGCATTGAAATTTTACAGCTCTTGGCGCAAAAAACTGATTTTTTTTATTTTTGAAAGTTGTAAGGTATAGTGGCGGATTTGGTGTATTCAACTAAAATATTATGTAGATGTTTAAATCATTTATTAAAACTACTAAAAAATGATAAAAAATAACAAAAAGAGAAAAAACTGATGATTTTACATTACAGAAAAAAGTTTCACTTCAGTTATGGTTACAATTTGGACATGTGAAGTAGCTGGTGACTGTTTTATCGCAACTAGAATAAGAGAAGACCGCAAGTGTCACATATTCGAGAATTGTTGCGTTGGAGCACAAGAGGCATTAGTACACAAAAAATGCAAAGACAATTGAAACTCGTGCAAAAAATGATCCGCCACTGTACGTTACAAAAATTGCGCCATCATACCTTACAAGCTATTGATGAAAATATGATGGTGTTACTTTCATACAGCGCGAATTGAGAAAAATGTAAAATACAAAAAAAACTGTTGTCCAAGGTCTAAACAATACGTTCCATACATTTACCAGACTCAATTTTCAAAAAATCTTTACTCTGGTACTGTTAACATACATATCCAATAAAACTTTTTATTTTTTTTCACTACTTTTTTATTCAAAATCACTTAGAGTACAAAGCACGCGTTTGATCATTAATACTACTGCATATAAAATGTCATCACGATAAAAGACATCGACTATAGTGATAAGGCGCTTCAGATGTGACGTTACATGCCAGATTTGACAACTCCGCCACCATACCTTACACGCCACGATACCTTACATTCCCCTACATTTTTTCTCCGTGTATACTTAACAGCTGACTGCGGGAAAAAATTTGTATTTATTATCGTTTCAAAAGTTTTTCGTAATCAGCAAAAATCCTATAATAACGAGTTTCAAATGAATCCAATGAATTTTAGAAAATTTCATTCGCCATATTGGATCCGCTATTTTGAAATGACAAAATCTGAAATCGAAATTGTAATCAGCGACCCCGAAAACCCCCGAGTAAAAAGTTTTAAGTGAATCTAATAAATTTTAGAAATATTCGTCCGCTATTTGGGATCCGACAATTTTAATTTTTAAAATCTGAAATCGGTTTCGTAATCAGTGACCCTGAAAACCCCCGAGTCAAATGTTTCAAGTGAATCCGATGAATTTTAGAAATTGTTGTCCGCCATATTGGATCCGCCATTTTGAATTTTCAAAATTTGATATTGGATTCGTAATCAGCGACCCCGACAACCCCTGAGTAACAAGTTTCAAGTGAATTCAGTCGATTTTTAATTTTCATTTTCGCCATATTGGATCCGCCATTTTGAATTTTCAAAATCTGATATCGGATTCGTAATCAGCGACTTCAAATACAACAGTATGCTCGTTTGCGCAAATTATAGTTTTCTAAAAAGTTGTCGACATTTTGAGCCCACTTATGAGATTTTGGTATTGACTGTGAAGGGGTTAAATAAACAATACTGCATGCAATAAAACATATTAAAAAATAATTTAAGAAATAAAGTATATTGTATATTTTTTTCTATTCTGTATTGACAAAAAAGATACATATTTTCTTATTTTTGTTTAACTGTCCAAATTTTCGAGTTATGAATTTTTGAAATTTTGGACTTTTAATTGTAAACCTATATTCTACTGAATATAAGTAAGTATAAGTCCGAAAATATTGAGTTTAGGAAAAAGTTGTCAAATAATGAAAGTTTTAGTTTTCTTTTGACTTTTAAGAAATTTAAACAATAGTATATTAAGCAACAAGGGTATAAAAAAAAGCCATTTGTTTACAAAAATCATCGTAAAAAAATTGGATGCCTTTATTCCCATGTTACTTACGATATTTTTTATTCCTAATGCACAATTTTTTAAAATTTTTTATTAAACAAATTAATTTTTTTTAACTTTGTACCGGATGTGTTAAATGAGTTTTAAAACATTTTCAATAATCAGTTGCAAGCATCACAATGGGATTTTTTTACAATTAACTTTTTAAAACTGTCTACAGTGTAGACCCTTTAACTTAAAACAAAAAACACTCAAATATATTAAAAATTATACATACGCTGTAGACAGTTTTAAAAAGTTAATTGTAAAAAAATCCTATTAATTGTGATGCTTGCAAGTGATATTTGAAAATGTTTTAAAACTCATTTAATACATCAGGCCCATTTAGGGACTATTTGGAAAATCTTCTCTATACTATAAGGTATAAATAAATTTGCAGAATTAAATAAGAGTGAATAATATCTCCCCAAAATTCATAATGTAATTTAAGCAAAGGTCCTTCCAACCTAGCGTGGCTGTGAGGTATGTGTATCCGACTGGAGTCCCGAAGGTCCAAGGTTCGATCCCCATGGGCACGAGATTTTTAATTCTAGTTTCAGGTTTTTCATGTACAACATTCGTTAATACAATGTTAATGTGAATGAAGAATGAACCTTGGACAAAATAAAGCTAAATAAATGTAGAATAGAGGAAAATTGTAGAGAATCCTTGATCTAATTTTTTGAGCTCTTGGGAGTTGGGTGAAGTTAGCATTTTTTATGAAAAAATGACAAATTAGAGTATAAAAACCTGTAAATCATGATAAAACTTAATAAAACAACTTTTTTGTAATAATTTAGGATCACTAAATACAAAAATAAAGTTAGAGTTTCGAAATTCAAAATAACGGATAAAATTTTCAAAATTTAAAAAAACTTCTAATTTATCTAAATTGTGGTATTTTAATGTTTTCAAGGTCGCTGAATTCAAATATGATGGTGAAATTTTAAAATTCAAAATAGCGGACCCAATGTGGCTTACCAAATTTTTTTAAAATGCTTTGATTTTAATAATACTTGGTACTATAATATTCTTGAAGTCGCTGAATTTAAATATGATGATAAAATTAAAAGATTTAAAATGGCGAACAAAAAGTGTTTAAAAATGATTAGATTTTAACATGACTTTGTACTTTATGATTTTATGCAAAATATATAATATTTTAATTCTCTAATTTAAGATTCGATTTGTATCAAAGTTTAAATTATTTGTGGGCATTGAAAATAATAATAATATATATATAAATAATAATATTAAATAATCTTTTTGGTTTTTTTTATTTTAGTCACTCAGAAGGCCGCAATAACTGCAGCAGTGGGAAATCTGTTTTTTTTATATGGGTGATTTTCACGTAACTGTGCAATTTCAAGATCAGTTTTAAAAGAAAAAAAATTTTGTTTTTTTAATGTTAAATATGACTTTTCCTCATCATTAGGGCATAATATAGTTGTAATTTGAATGGTTTTACTACAGCTATAATTATAAAAAAATTATAACACATTTTCGAAAATTGGCTGCCACGGAGCTGACCACCCTATGCATTGAATAATACTGCCGCCAACTGGGGCTAGTTTATGTACGAGGTATATTTAATAAATAAAATTATTAAAAAGAACTTTTTTGTCAAAAAACCAAAAATAATTTAATTAAAATCCTTAAAACGATTAAAACTTCAACCGGTGAGAAACATAACGGCAAAAAATTAACTTTAATTAATATTTATAAGTTTTTCAAATTAGATTTAAAACTATTTCTCTCGTTTCTCTAATAACTTGAAAAGTGTATTAGATATTAAATTGTTATTTATTTAACCTTAAAATATTAATTTCAAGTTTTTGAAAAATATTATATTCAAAACGTTTAAAAAAGCTCCTATTGAAATGATGAGATTCAAAGTTATTTACATGTGTTTAAATGATAGTATTATAATGATTATAATGTATTATTGTAAAATGTATATTTAAAAAGAAAAAGTGTTATTTATTTTCTGAGTAATATAAAATTTGAAGAAAGGTTGTTAATTTTTAATAAATCATGATTTTAGCAAAATCTTAGTGTTTTATTTTACATTTTGTTATATAATATTTACAAAATTTTTGTTTAATATCTTATTCTTTTTTAATTTACTCTGAAATATCTACACAAAAGATTTAATGAATAAGAAAGGATCAAAAAAATGTTTACGTAACATTATAAAAACAGAAAGATCAATGCACAAAGTAGCCCCATCCCGGGGTCTATTTTGTGCACAACTTTTAATGACTACAACTCCGACAAAAAAATTTATTTCATTGACTAACTCATAGGAAACCTTCAGAAGGAAGTATAACATAAGCAAAAGTTGATTTTCTTTTAATTCTGAATTTGAATAAATCACTGAGTTAGAAAAAGCATTTTGATGCACAAAATAGCCCCAGCGAAAATATTTACTATTTACTATCAGCTTGACATAACCAGAGAATTTTATTTTCATAACATTATGAAATTAGCGCATAAAACTAATTTCAGAAAAGTATTCACAAATAAAAGCGTTACGATCAACAGTAATACTGTGCTTCTGCATGGTTGACATAAAGACATTTTAAATTAAGCACCAAAAGTAAAGGCGTGTTTTTTTCGAATAATAAGGTGTTTTTTAATAAGTCAACGGTTGCTGAAGCACTGAAATATAAAAGGACACAACTATGTCTGTCCTCTTCTATAATATGTGTTATTGTAGCAAATGTTGATCCATGAATTTGCACCTTCACACTGTACGCCACAGGCGCCACGGAGCTGATATTTTATGTGACACCACGGAGCTGAAACTTGACATTTAAACTAACCTAACACTGACAATTCTGCAAAATAATTCTTTTCTTTGGGCAGATAATTTGTTTCTATTGTAATCTTCAAAAAAATCGTAATAATTACAACAGAGAGTGTTTAGATTAAAAGAATAGTAATAACACGGTACTGATCACTTTTTTTGTGACCTTCACATTTTCACAAAAAAAATTGTTTTTGAGTGTAGAACTTCCAATTTTTGAACCTCTTTTTTACTGATATTTGTTGCTAATGGATCTTATTTTAGATTGTAATTCTCAGATAACATTAAAATGTGCCATAAACAGTTAAATTATAGGGAAAAAAAACCTTATTACAAAATTGAAAAAATTTGTGGACAAAACTATTTTACATTTTATAATTTTATAAGAAGTATTAGAAGATGCATTATATGTACAAATTGTTCACCTATATACATAATTCATATTACAAAAATTCTCGTTTCCAGTTTCGGCGTTTTCAATAAAATTTCTGAATTTTAACTTAAAATTTCAAAAAACGGACACGCCACGGAGCTGAAATTTTGGAGGGAATTCCGCAATTTATCAAAAATTATAATATCTATTTGTACATATTTGTGGTTGCGAATAGGTTTTATATATACCTGTGAAATTTATCCATACCCAAGCAAAAATTTTTTATTTTGAATGTGTTTTCTGTGACGCCGCCAAATATTACAGTTACGTGCAAATCACCCATTAGCGAATAACTCTTTAAAAAAAAGATATTTTTCTCTGAAAAAATTACAAAATGTTCACTATTTATACAAATATACATGTACAAAACTTTAAAAAAAAATTAGATGCAATAATTTCCCTGAAAAAAATTCCTAAAAATCGGCCTTTTTTTTAGTCACTCACACTAGGTGTGCCCCTTAACATTAGAATTTGACTGCGCTTGACCCCAAGTGCGAAATGCCAAGACTGCAAAAACGGCCCATCATTGGTCTAGTAATGTCTGCCGAGAATTGGCAGTAGTTACTGGGCCATTACTGGTGTTAAAAATGTCCCATTGATGGGCCAATGATGGCGCCGATGGTCAGATTTTCAAATTTTTTAAGACTGGGCCAGCTCTCGGCCCAATAGTGGCACATTCATGGCAAAGTTGATCAATCTTTAATGGCAAAAAGCAATTGCCAGTGATGTGCCGACCATCGGCCCATTAATGGCACTTTAATGGCAAAAATTTTGTAACTTTGATGGCAAATTACAATTGGCAGAATTGGGGCGTAGCTTGGCCCAATAATGGCACATTCATGGCAAAGTTGATCAATCTTTAATGACAATATTCAATTGCCAGTGATGTGACGAAGATCGGCCTATTAATGGCACATTAGTGTCACTTTAATGGCAAAAATTTTGTTTCTTTGAAGGCAAATTATGATTACCAGTATTGGGGCGTAGCTTGGCTCAATAATGGCACATTCATGGCAAAGTTGATCAATCTTTAATGACAATATTCAATTGCCAGTGATGTGACGAAGATCGGCCTATTAATGGCACATTAGTGTCACTTTAATGGAAAACATTTTGTGGCAAATTATAATTGCCAGAATTGGGACGTACCTTGGCTCAGGAATGCCATATTAATGTCTATAATTTTGTATCTATGATGGTAAATTATAATTGCCAATATTGGGACGTAGCTCGGCCCAATAATGGCACAGTATCGGCCAGTGTAGTGTAGCTTATAAGAACCCTTTTGCATTATCGACTTCACGTCAGAGTAGCAGAGTGGTCAGAGTGTTAGGCTGTGGTGCGTCAGGTTCAGGTATCGATCCCCGCGAGCGGTAAGAATTTTTCAAATATTTGTAAGTTTGCGATTAATTTAGGGAAATAAACTGTATAAATATTATGAATTAATTAGTTAATTAAATAAAAAATATATTTTTTTTAATTTTTTCAACACTGGGGAGTAATGGCAGCCAATAATGGGCCATTAATGTTTACCGAGAATCGGCCGATGATTGGCTGCCGACGGCCTACCGCGGTTAACTTCCCGACAGTCGGGCCACTATTGTCTGCCAAGAGTAGGCACTGACTATGCCGTCACTGGGCCAGTTTCGGGCCGTTTTTAATTTCGCACTTGGGACGTGTAAGAAAATAAAGTTGTTACTTTTAAAATTTGTCAAATTAAAATATAAAAAAAATTTTGTCCGACATATTAGGTCCGCCATTTTGAATTTTTAAATTTTACCATCATATTTGGATTTAGCGACCTCGAAAACGTAAAAGTACCAAGTCTTGTTAAAATCGAAGCATCTTTAAAAAATTTTGTCCGTCATTTTGAATTTTTAAATTTTAGCATCATATTTAAGTTCAGCGACCTTGAATAATCATAATAATAATAATACACTCGACTAAAAAAAAATAAATAAATTATAAAGTAAATTATAACAGCTCCTCCATTATGTGATTAAAATTATATTAAAATTTTAATTATTATAAATGTAAATATTAAAACTAAAACATAAATACTGTCATTAATTTACATATTTGGTTATACATATTATTTGTTTTGCGTTACCATGGCATTTGTTTTTGTAAAAGGTATGAGAGGATTTGGTCCCGTAATTGCAAAAGATCCGAGAGTCAAGTGTAATAATAATAATAATAATAATAATAATAATAATAATAATAATAATAATAATAATAATAATAATAATAATAATAATAATAATAATAATAATAATAATAATAATAATAATAATAATAATAATAATAATAATAATAATAATAATAATAATAATAATAATAATAATAATAATAATAATAATAATAATAATAATAATAATATAATAATTATTATATAATAATAATTATATAATAATAATTACAAAAATAAAGTTGGAGTTTCGAAATTCAAAATGGCGGATGAAATTTTCAAAATTTAAAAAAACTTCTAATTTATCTAAATTGTGGTATTTTAATGTTTTCAAGGTCGCTGAACTTAAATATGATGGTAAAATTTAAAAAGTCAAAATGACGGACAAAATTTTTTAAAGATGCTTCGATTTTAATAAGACTTGGTACTTTTACGTTTTCGAGGTCGCTGAATCCAAATATGATGGTAAAATTTAAAAATTTAAAATGGCGGACCTAATATGTCGGACAAAATTTTTTTTATATTTAAATTTGACAAATTTTAAAAGTAACAACTTTATTTTGTTACACGTCAAGCGCAGTCTAGAACTAGAACCCCACTAGTTTCTGTAGTTAGAGCCCTTTTTCAAATAGGGTAAACTAATTAGTGTGGTCCTCACTAGAACCTAACCACCATTTCTACACGGGTAGTTAAAAAGTAGTAAAAACCAGATTTTTTGTATGTAGACGGTCATTAGAATTAGTAGGGCTTTAATAGGGTACTTTTTGGGGCCACATTAATTTTCCACTGATAAATTTTTGCCCTATTTGTCCCCTAATATTAAAAGGGTAAACTTCTACGACCCCTAACCATCCCAGTAAAAAAAATTTGATACACGGACCGCAGAGTTCGTATACGAGCTCGTATGAGAAATATGAGAAATCTCTCATACGAGCCTTTTCCGTATATATAATAGTATTTTTTTAATAGTATTTTTATTTTTTATTTTTTTTTTTTTTTTATTTTTTTTTATTTTTTTTTTTTTTAGTATTTTATTTTTTATTTTTTTTTAATTTTTATTTTATTTTTAATAGTATTTTAATAGGAACCAAATTATTATTAAGATTAAAGTTTAAATTTTGTTTATAATTTTAATTCGTTTAAATAATTTATTATTTACAAAATTAGACAATTGTGTTAAATTTTCATTATTAAATTTAATAAGAATAAAAAATGAACAACTGAAAAGTAAAATATTAATTTTTTTCAATAAATTCATATTTATAAACATTTATAAACTTTTTTTATAATTTTTTTCAAGCTTATGTCAAAAAAGCAATGTTGGCAAAGAGCGTTGTGAACAATTTTTCTATACTCAGCCAGCACTTGCCGCCGTGGCTTGTCCAAGCTTTGGCGAAACAAAAATTCTGTACTGCGCCAGCACTAATTGTCGAGGCTCGGCTAGACTACGCCGAACAATCGTCTGAGTACTAAGCCAGTGGTGTACATCGGCACTACACTGGCATTTTCCATTGGGATAAATTGTTTATTGAGGTTCACACGATAACAGTAAGCCTACTGAGTAAAACTATTGAATTCGTAAAAAGTGTAGGACATGGAGGATTGTGTAGAAAATTCTGAAAGTAAGAGATAAACTTTAATATATGGGCAATTCCACGTGAGATTTCAGTCGACCTCTTAAAATCGGACAAAAATATTTTTTTTCTATTCTGTATTGAAAAAAAACAGATACGTATTTTTTTATTATTTTTTTGGAGGCCAAATTTTTGAGTTATGAATTTTCAAAATTTTCGCTTTTTAAATGTAGGTATATTTTTAATGTCAGATAACTAAAAAAATATTGCTTCTTTTCATTTTTTGACAAGAAAAAAAAAGTTTTGTTTTTCTCTCTACTTTTGAATAATCATAACAAAATTTTTTTTTTTTATTTTTTATTAAAAAAATAAAAAAATTTTATAAACAAATTAATTTTTTTTAACTTTGGGTATGATAAATTTTTAATTTTCTTTTTTTAAAACATACCTGGAAATGATAAGAAGGTTTTGCAAAAAGTTTCAGAGTGGGCCTGACAAGTTTGATGGGTCCAAAAAAATAATTAAGCTGTCCGTGCAGGTCGCACACACGTGGCACAATGAGATTTTTTTACAATTTATTATTAAAAATTGTCTAGAGCCTACAAATTTTATCGGATTTTGATTATTATTGAATTTTAAGGCTCTAAACAATTTTTAATAATAAATTGTAAAAAAATCCCATTGTGCCACGTGCGTGCGACCTGCACGGAGAGCTTAATTATTTTTTTGGACCCATCAAACTTGGCCCACTCTGAAACTTTTTGCAAAACCTTCTTATCATTTCCAGGTATGTTTTAAAAAAAGAAAATTAAAAATTTATCATACCCAAAGTTAAAAAAAATTAATTTGTTTATAAAATTTTTTTATTTTTTTAATAAAAAATGAAAAAAAAATTTTTTTGTTATGATTATTCAAAAGTAGAGAGAAAAACAAAACTTTTTTTTTCTTGTCAAAAAATGAAAAGAAGCAATATTTTTTTAGTTATCTGACATTAAAAATATACCTACATTTAAAAAGCGAAAATTTTGAAAATTCATAACTCAAAAATTTGGCCTCCAAAAAAATAATAAAAAAATACGTATCTGTTTTTTTTCAATACAGAATAGAAAAAAAATATTTTTGGCCGATTTTAAGAGGTCGACTGAAATCTCACGTGGAATTGCCCATATGTACCTATTAATTTAACATTATAATTTTTTCTTTTGTATATATAATTTTATTTTAGTTTTTATTATGTATTAATATTATATTTTTATAAATTAGTTTATTAATTTTATGTTCAAAATTATTGAAAATTTATCTCTTTCCAGAAGAAAGAATATTAAAAATTCGTACAATGTAAAATCTAAATATAAAATAAAAGCATTATTAGAACTAGTAATTTTAGCCAGGTATATTTGTTATTTTAGCCATTTTGTTAGCTAGATTATTAGCTGATATAGCTAACAACGCCTAGCTAATATTTAGTAGCAAGAGTGCCTAATATAATTGCTATCCATATAATAGCAATTAAAATTAGATGCGATTGCTAATAATTAGTTGCATTAGCTAACTTTTTTTCTCCGTGTACAACTTATTTATTTTATTAGAATTTAATAAGTATTAAATGTCATCTACAATATTTTAAAAAAATGTTTTAAAAACAAATCTAAACTGGGCGATAATATCTTCATAGATTATTATGAAAACATTATGAGACATGTACATGTATGAAAATGAAACATATATTGTATTATAGAGGATATATTCGCAGAATAGCTGGAAGGTTTACCTTTAAAGATGTCGATAGCCTAGAATAAGTACTCTGCCAAGATTCCAATTAAGCGTCGGCCTTTTAGTTATGAAAAGACGCGTATTGTATATATACGTGCCGCGCAATACTTATTTGGTTCACATTCCACTTGATTGTAATCGATCGTTGTGGGCTAATATTTTTTTGAGTTGAGAATTTTTCCTCCCTTATATTTTCAAAGTCTTCTTACACTACAAAAGCATGGTGTTGTTGCAACAAGGTGTTAGATTAATTGTCCGATTAAAACATCGTAACGTAAATCACTAAAGGGACGCCCACAACTCGCGCCTTCCTATCCAGATTTACTCATCTCTTCCTCTCCCCCATCCCATCTTTCACTATGTGTGAATTCGCTTATATATTATATTATATTATAAGCGAAAGCTTTATACCAACCTATGACGATACGTATCGTTTTATAGACGTTTACGATTTTTCGCAAATAACATGGCCAGTTGGGTTCGCATCGCCTTCAATTGGAATCCCCAAGGCAAACTTTGTGTTTAATCGAGGAAATGAAAAAGGAATTATGAAATTACATCTTTTAATTTCATTTTTTTATTATTATTAGAGCGTTTTTACAATTTTTTTTATTAATCAATATTTTTATAAAAATTAATTTATTTAAATTTATTTTCATTTTTAATTAATAATTTTTATGTAATTATTAATATTTATTGAAATAATGACACAGGCATGCAAAATTTTGGTCATGTGTGTTACAAAAAAGGGGTAGTAATTTTTACAGATTTCTTAACTCTAGATTTTTTGAAACTTACCAAATTTTTTTAAATTTTACGAAATGGTATCGTATAGTACTAGTCATAGACTTGAAAACTCATTTTTGCAAATCGTTTTAAGATATTTCATAAAAAAAACTCATGCAGATTTGAAATTTCTTTATTTAATTATGTATATTTGAGGCATTATTCCTGAACTGACCCCCAAAAGAATCGCGAATAGCCTACTTTGACAGTAGTCCGACCTAGACTATACTCCCCTACAATATTTTTATTATTTTATTTTTCCATTGTACATAATCGAAATCAATTTAAATTAGTCTAGTCTGAGCACCGGACAAATAATAATGCATAATACAATTTATTTAAATTGTTGCAAACAATGTTAAGGGGGCAGTCTGGGTCATTTTGCACGTATTTCGAAGAATTTTTTTTTCATAGTGAAATTTATTTAAACATTTTAAAATTTTTACATATTATTATACATATATTAAACTAAATAAAAAAATTTTTTTTTATATTTTTTGTTGTTAATAACGAAGAAATGACGACTTGAAAAAAAATCTCGAAAATATGGTTGATTTCTCCAGTCAGAACAGACGGAATCAAAAAATTCAAACGGAGTATTAAAATATAGGTAAGTGGTTACAGCCTGAACTAAAATAAAAAATTTTCATTGAAAAATAACAAAATGGCGGACTTTTTACTTTTTTAACCCTTCTTTTGCAACTAAAATTGTTTACAAAACAGGTTAAAAATTATTTAAAAATTATGATTTTAGTTCAGCCTTACCTATATATTTTAATAATCCGTTTGAATTTTTTGATTCCGTCTGTTTTTATTGAAGATATCATGTCAACCAGATTTTCGAGATTTTTTTTCAAATCGCCATTTCTTCGGTATTAACAACAAAAAATATAGAAAAATTTTTTTTATTTAGTTTAATATATGTGTAATAATATGTAAAAATGAAAATCATTAAATAAATTTCACTATGAAAAAAAAATTCTTCAAAATACGTGCAAAAGACTCAGACTGCCCCCTTAATTACAAATAGATAACTTTGGTCCTTTTTCATAAAAAACTTTTTTTTATTGCAGACAATTTCAAATTTATATTTATTGAAGTAATTAATGTCTATTTTGGTAAACAAATATTTTAAAGTTAATAATTATCATTGTTATTAACGATTATATGAACAATAATCAAGTTTCTATCTGTAAATATTTTCGGCATTTTTTAAACTTTAAATGTTTATATCATATGTACATTCTTTCAAAAACTTAAAAAATTTATAAGCATAAACAATTACATTTGTTATAAACAAAAAATTTATAAAAATGTCCAGAATGGACATTTTTTGCCCATTCAACCTCTAATATTACAGAAAATCCTGATGTGATAGGCCATTTTGGAGGTCAGATTCGAATTCATCGTCAAAATATCTGTAAGAATCACCTCCTCTATTTATGTAACAGACATGACCAAAATTTTTCAAGCCTGTGTTTTTGTCTGACACCTATAATATGTATTGTAAATAATCGTTCTTAACTAAATTTTGTTAACTATTAAGATCTTCGAAAATGCAAATTTATTTCACCTACTGATAATTTTATTTTTCTTACTCCAATATTAATCTTTTTTTGAATTACTTATTATTATGCAATTTCAATAATTTTATTTAAAACTTTATCAATATTTTATTTAATTCAAAAGCTTATATTATATTTGAGAAATTTAAATATTTCATGACATTGAAAATATTTATTATAAGAAAATTTCTAAGAAACCAACTTCTCTTCAGATTTTAACGACAGAAGCTCTTAAAAATGTAAAGATGTCGATCGGCAGAATTCTTAGCTCTCGGAAAGAATTTTTATTAGAGACTACATAAAATTGATGGTCGATAACTTTACGCTCAGTTTATTTTTTTGCAAATAAGTTTATTTAAAATAATTCAGACCAAAGAATATTACGTTCATTCAATGATTCATCATATCCAATATCTGGAATGCAATTATCCATAAGAGAGGCTTTCACTCAAGGACTTTTGCTACGACTTTACTTTCGCTTACTGCAATTCTTACAATTATAGAGACCTAGAAAACTTAAATATTCAAAAAATACAAAACTTAAAAGTATTTTTATGCAGTAGAAAAATAATTTATAACTTTTTGCGATTTTTGTTTGTTTACAGTTTAAAACAGATAAAATATAAATAATTCAAATTAAAAATTTATAAGTTTATTTGACTTGTTAAACATTAGATATTGACGTAATATTATGGTTGACACATGGAAAAGCGGAAGGAATAAATACTTCATAAATATAATTTTTTACATTTTTTTATTATAATTTAGATTATTATTACATTTTTTTGTTTTTATAGTCATTTGTTTTTATTTGTTAGCATTCGGTACATAACGAACAATAACAATTGCAGCGTTATATATATATATATATATATATATATATATATATATATATATATAAAATCTCATTACCAAAATGAGTATACTCATACATACATGTGCGATAATGTTTCATAAAATCTAAATTGTAAAAAACATTATACGATATACAATATATCCTCAATTTACTAGCATAATTAGTATACGAACAATATAATCTCTATTTAATTTCTACGCACGTGTACGCTTTATAATTTATGTGCACATTATGTATATGTATATATGTATATATGAGTGAATTCGCACACTTGTCATAGAAAGTTTTTTTGGTTAAAAAATAACATCTTCTGCAATTTAAAAACGAATCGCTTACTATATATCAATGCTCTGAAATAAATAAATTTATGTGATAAAAGTTGAAAAGAAAAAGAAAACTTTCTCTTATTTATAGAATATACGATACAATATGTACTTTGGAACTTACTATACCTCATTGCTTTAAAATTGCACTCGGTACCTTTAAAGGAAAATTATTACAGCACATTTTTTCTTTTACCTTCGAAAATTAAATGAAACTAAACTTTAATTATAATTGCAATTTTTAATAAGTGCATCAAAAGAGAGATTTAAAAAATATATAAATATATGGAAACAAACACTTTTTAAATAGAATATTTTTAATTAAAAATTGAAATTAAACCAAGTAAATTCTACCTCGAAATTAAAATTTAGGTACGAAGTATGGTAAATTTTTAATAAATTGTTGTAGTAAATTAATAAAAGAAAAGAAAATTCTAAGGTTGGGATGTAATAACCACATTTGTAGCAACTATATACACGGAGAGACCCACATTTGTAAAAATTACTAAAAATGGTTGCAATGACCGGAAATAAGGGGACTTTTAGCATAATGTACTACAAAATTAGATAAATTTACAAAAGAAATAGATAAATTTGCTACATTGAAATAGCAAGTTTTAATATTTTGTGTAAGAGTTGTAAATGTAGCGAAAATTGATTATAGTTTTCTCAAATTTAATTAGACAAAATCTGACAAATGAAAACATTTTCCACTAAAACCTACTATCCACTGTAGTAATTTTTGGTGAGCAAGTGTGGCTAGCGAGTGCAGTCATATGGCGCCTGCATTTTTATTGGTTGCTAACTTCGTCAATCTCCGTAAATGAGCCGATGCCATCCGATCATTGACAGTGACTATGTTTCGCGTATGTAAAATAAATTTGGATATTATCTACAATGAGTAAATATAAAGTAAAACGTAGGTCGTTCGGTATCTCAGATATTGACCATTATAAATTAATAAACTTTGCATTTATTCCTGTCCCAAGATAAGAATGTCCCTATTATAAGAAGTATGTCTTATAATAGGTTGTTAAAAGTAAACTGCTTTCTCGTAAGTGCTATAAATTTTCATCATTCAATATATAAGGAAACAAAGATGTATGCTTTCAGTGAAATTCGTTGTCGTGCGTGCAGTTGTGTATTAGTGTATTAATTAAAAGCGTCTATATACACTACCGTCGGGAATTATCGGTACGGCTGCACGCGCAGGGCCCAAAAACATACCAATCTTCAAATCACGATTTCTTTGTAAATACAAATGTCAGAAAATTAACAAATATACCATTCGAAAGATTATTAAATTCTACGATTAATGATATGTAACTGAAAATTTTAATAATTTATACAAAGCTTGCAGCAATCTACAAATTTGACAAAAAAAATTTTAAAATAAAATTTTTTTATAAATTATTTCAACCCCTGCACATTTTTTACAAATTGTAGGAAAAATTTGAAACTTATATAGGTGTAATCATTGAAATCTCATCTTTAATTTAAGACCAAAAGAGTTAAAAAATCTTATTCGGTTTGAGAGATATCATTATAAACGGCCGAGCATTTTCAGCCAAAAAACGTTCAAAATCGACTAAATCAATGCATTTGTCAAAAACATGCTCGGACGTATATAATGATATCTCACGAACCGAATAAGATTTTTTAACTCTTTTGGTCTTAAATTAAAGATGAGACTTGAATGATTACACCTATATAAGTTTCAAAATTTTCCTACAATTTTTAAAAAATGTGCTGGGGTTGAAATAATTTCTAAAAAAATTTTATTTTAAAATTTTTTTTGTCAAATTTGTAGATTGCTGCAAGCTTTGTATACATTATTAAAATTTTCAGTTGCATATCATTAATCGTAGAATTTAATAATCTTTCGAATGGTATATTTGTTAATTTTCTGACATTTGTATTTACAAAGAAATCGTGATTTGAAGATTGGTATGTTTTTGGGCCCTGCGCGTGCAGCCGTACCGATAATTCCCGACGGTAGTGTATATAAGTGAAATAAACATGTGTGTGTCTTCAAATATTTATCCAACAAATATATAAGTGTGTGAGTGTGTGTGTCTGTGTATGTAAAAATCCTTCCAGTTTATCTCCATTAGTCAAGAATTGACGGGAAACCGGCGACAAAAATCCGTATTTTTTCTTTCACTCTTTCTTTCTAGATTTACAAACGACTATAGTAATTTTACGTACACAATACTTCTGAGTTTACTACAGTTGTTTGAAACTATTTGACGAAATAGTAAGAAACTTTGCTAATTTGGTGAACATTTGTCGGATTATTGACTTAGTGTAGAAAATAGTAAAAAATACAAAAAGTCCCCTTATTTCCGGTGGTTGCAATGTGAAAATAGTAAATTCTAGTGTGATTTTATACAAAAATTAGTAATCTCGGTCTCTCCGTGTAAAAATCCTGCCCATTGGTCTTTATTTCATGACCTTGAAGAGTAGCCAATAGAATGAGCGAGAACTACATTTAGGCTTCTCTACTCCCACTATTCGATTTCTAGAGTTGTTATTACATCCAAAATTAAATTATATTAATAATTAATGAAATAAATTAAAATAATTATATCGTTGAGAATTTACTTAAATCATGCTTCAAAACATAATTTCTTCTACATTCTAAATAAGTATATTACAAAAAATGCAGAAAAAATAAAATAAATATTAAAACTATAAGTAAATATATATAAAAAAGGAAAATAAGAAAATTTTTATCTTTTTTCGAATGAGTTATGCATAAAAGAAGAAATGTGTTGTAAAAAAATGTTGGTACCGAAAGGTGCTTTATGATCCCATTATGTAAACGCACTTAAAAAGCCACTACTTGGGAAAAGAAGAAAGAACCTCTTATTAGGGCTGGTAAAGAGAGTACACGACCACCTTGTGTATATTGGAATCGTGTCGTTTAGAGATTCTTAGTGATACAATAAATACGTGCGTACCAATGTCAAATAAATCCGTTTATGTACAAGAGCGTTTGGTATACACGAGGTGGCAAAGAAGCAAGAAGAGGAGAAGGAGGAGGGAGCGATACAAAAGTACAAAAAACAACCAATAAAAAGTACTAATTAAATACCTGATACAGACCTGGTCGCTCGAGAAACTATCAACCTTAAAGTTAATTAATTTCCAAGGGCTATGTTTTTTGGAAAATAAATAAAAAAACTGCGTTCTTTTCTAACATTTTTTTTCCAATCAACATACTCTACTCTCATAAAACAAAATTTAGACAATTTTCCCACTTTCCTGGATTTCAATATTCAATAATAACAATAATAATAAAATAATAATAATACAACAAAATTATAAATATTTTTTAAAAATCTTAATTAGCAAAAAAAAAAAATAATTTACCGTCCGGAAAAGTGAAATTTTGTTTATATAAATACTAATATAAATAATTAAAAACCATAAATAAATCATTATAGTAATTATAAAAATATGTTATAAAATATTTTTCAAAAATTAAATAATTTCAAATAAGTAAAAGTATAGTATTATTAAAAATTATTTTTAACTTTAAAAAGAATTCAATCAATTTTAAGAAGAAGTAGATTAAACTCTTATTTAAATAATTGAAAGATACGAAAGTAAAGCACCTCTATTGCAAATATTATATTGACGATATAAATATAAATGGGGGATCTAACGTCAAGTGATCCGAGAAAAAATAAAAATTCATGGGATCGGAGTGAAATATACGCTTACTTAAGATATATCTTCAAATACTAAGTATTATTGCTTTTTTCCGTAATTTCCAAATTTTAGAAAGGGTTTAAATTTTGGATTTCTGCATGACATTTACAATTTGATAACATAAGTCCTGGATTAAATGACGTACAATCCATCATATATATGTCGTAGGCAAATAGAAGAATTCGTCATTTAGCTAAATGCCTAGGCAATTAGCTAAACGGCGCCGAATAGACAAATGAGCTTCATTATTACTGTTATTTGTCTATTCGCCTGGAAGGATTAGGCAACTAGCTAACTGGCTAGGCATTTAGCTATTCGACAAACGCAGTTTAGGCAAATAGAAGAAAATGATATATTGACAAAATATTTTCATTTATTGAAATATTGGAACGTCTTATTTGCATTATTTTCCGTTAAATATGAGCTATAAATTGTAAACAGAAGATTAAAAGAAAATAAGTTTTATATCCTAATAAATATTACACGGAAAAAATAAATTTAGCAGATTTTACAAAACTGTTACGGAGTAGCGGATACAGATTTTTACGAAACTGAGTTTTATAAAATGTAAGCAATGTTTCAGGATAAAGTACAGAACTTTCGTAGTTTATACTGAATATTTTTAAAGTTTATCCGGAAATATTTCTTACATTTTACAAAACTCAGTTTCGTAAAATCTGCTAAATTTATTTTTTCCGTGTACAAAAATACACATCGTGATAAATTGTAAACAATAATTATTGAAACAAAATGAATTTAATAGCTTTATTAAATGTTAGAGAGGAACATGTAAGAAGCTCATTTGTCTATTCGGCGCCGTTTAGCTAATTGCCTAGGCATTTAGCTAAATGACGAATTCTTCTGTTTGCCTACGACATATATATATATATATATATTTCAGTATTAATCATAAAGTTATAATAATAGGTTTTTTAGCATAATATATCAATGGAAATGACTCACGTGAGTCTGAAAAACTAAGAAATTAAATATTCCTTAAATACTAATCGTTCATAGAACATACAATGTTTAATATATCATAGATATATGGGACCAATATCACCGGTCTCAATCGCATATTCTATCTCCTCCTAACACATTTAATTTTCCAAAATCTCTCACTTTTGCAATTTATGAAAATAAATATTTAATAGAATCGATATTAATAATATATGACAAATAATAATATTATTAATAATGCAATAATATTATTAATACTATTATTTTAATGAAAAATATTAAAATAATCAAAGATTTAAATGTAAAAACAATTTTTGATATTAATTTGCATATCGTTTATTTCATTGCCACAAAGTCAGGTTTTATAGATCATTAATGTCATCAAATGCGCGTAAAATTTTTACTGCTTTTCTTTAAATTTATTATTTAATGTCTCACCCATTTTATAAACACCTTTTTTCTGTAATATTTCAATACATTTTTTTGGACTTAAAAATTTCAAATTTTGTTATAAAAAAGATAAATAAAAATCATTTTTGAAAATATATAAGTAATTTAATTTTACTTCTTTGAACTTTTAGAGAAAAGTATTATACTTCGAAATACCATTTAAAATTATTACTCTACACCATATGATTACTTCAATTTACTTAATTAAAATTTTTAGAAATTATGTTATTCATTCGCAGTAAAATAAACATTGTATTTTAATGCGGAGAGAGGGTAAAAATTAATTTAAGATAGTTAATTTATTAGGCAGTCTAATAGATTTATGCAAAAAAATTTTCTCTACTAATTAAGAGTACTGAATTTCAGACTCTTCTTAAAATAAGATTTTTTATAGTATTAATTTAATGAGATTTGATTTAATGCTCTAAAAATAAAGAAAGTAAATAAAAATTTATTTATTGATTTGAAAAAAGGAGAGACTTTGGAGATCAGAAGTGTTGATCAAGCAGCAGCGAATAGTTCCGCGCGCTAAGATCATAGAAGAGTGGGCCAGAATGTTCCGCGAATGAAACCAGCAAGCAAACGCAAGAAGAGACTCTATTTTTTGGATGTTAATGATTAGTCATGAGCTGAATGTATTTTTTTCTAAAATCTTCACAGGACGTACCTCCTGATTTGATCTTACGAAAGTTGTTCAGCGTGTGGTGTATCTTTGCTTTTTTTATAGAGCTCTTGCGCGTTATTAACAACAACTTACCCTCTAGAAACTTGAGAAAAGCCAAGGTTTATATTTAGCAATATAAGCAGCCTGGATCGATCGTAAAAATCGATAAGGAATGAAGAACGAGATTGCGTTAATTAAGCGCCCAAACCGGGCGTACACGTTGGTACCCGACCGTCGTTTGACATTATTCTCGAAAATAATGCAAACTCGGCGGATTCTTTTTGGCGACCTCCGCATTACAAAAAACAACACTTTATTTTGTTTGAAATTATCAATTCACTCACGACATACATACTGCGAAATTTTCCTTTTTTCCATTATTTGTACAAAAAGATAACAATTCGTAAATATAGAGATACTCGTTAAACGCAGACATACAATTATTTTGCTTGGATTCTTTCCACATTGCAAAAAGACTCGGAAGCCTAGATTTAGCTCTTGATTCTCAATCTAGATTCGAGATCGCCAATTGGATAAATTTTATTGGATATTCGCTTGTAGTATCGTTTGATCTTTGACCATTTAAAGAGTCGACGCGAGATCGAATCAAGATCGAGAAATAAAATTAGACGAAGACGATCTTTGAGATGAAGAAGACAGTTTCCTTTGGATTTATGTGGGAACTTGATTTGCATCGAGGAGAAATATATAAGGAATTCTATCCCCGGCAATGAAAGAATCAAAAACTTGCCTCTGATTTCAAAATCAATTTTGAATTGTGACTCAAGAAGCTCAAATCCTAATTCAAGATAAAATGTTCGAGACATGATTCAAATTTGATATGAAATGGCTAGTTCTCGATGTTTATTTTTTGGAGATATATTAAAGACAATAGGGGTGACAGAACTGGTAGACTAACCTCTGGCTGCGTTCTGTCTTCTTCATGATACCTTTCTTGTAGTATTGTCGAATGCTGCGACTCAATTTGTCATAATTCATTGCAGGACGATTCTTTCGTTTACCCCAGAGCCTTGCAACGCGAACGGAATCTTCAATCTTAAAGACACCCTTGTTGCGATCGAGCCAACGAATACATGAACCATGCACTCCGGGACTCTGGAGCAGTTCTTTGAGAAATTGCCAAAGATGTATGTGTGAGCCGCCATTTCGCATTTTTCCACCGGATGATGCTTGAATCGATCCGGAGTCCTCATCTTCATCTGCAATCAACAAAAGAAATTTTATTTTGCAGATTGGAAGATAAACTGTAATTTACAATGTTCCCTATTTCATTAAAATTTTTAATGAACAAGTTGTATTAACTCTACAGAATTTGATAAAAATAAGTTTAATAAATATTGAAAGGGAAATAAATTATTAATTCTTTTGATGATTTACCGTCAGAATAATCCAAGGAACAGGATCCTTTGACACTGGCTGGACCAGTACTTGATGCGGAAGAAGTTGTACCTCCATTTGCACTTCCTGGCGCTTGAACAACTCCTGCCGGACTCCACGAAGCGGCCAAGGTATTTCTTGGTGATTCCTCGACTGCTGTTTTCCAGATTTCCAGTTGAGCATGGAGCACGCTTCCGCACTGTGATCAAACAAGATTACTTTCGATGCGCAAAACATACCTCTCAAAATCCGAGACTACTTCATCTTAGAATATATATCTCCATACCTACCCAGATAGACAAGCGTACTAATAATTATTTTTTAGTACAGCGTATTGGTATCGTACTCATATTTCACTAGCACGAAATAATAAAGTATGTACATACCAGTACGATACTAGTATAATAACGGTATGTCATACGGATAGAATTATGAAATTGCCAAAGTACTCCGTACGAGTATAACACTAAGTACAATACCAGTACGCCGAACTCATTGGGATTTTAGGTTATGAATTTACAATGCTTCTCCGCCATTATCTGTACGATATACCAGTACAGTACCTGGTACAGTGCGAAGGTACATGGCTGGTACAGTAATAGTACGCTGGTTATCTGGGTATGTATACAGTATACTAAAAAAACGTCTATTTTTTGGGACCTTTAATGGTATTATCTGGGAAACATAAAGCCATTTAACCCTTAAAGTACACACTTCAAAAACTTACGTTCAATACACACAAGGGCGATTTGTACCCTGCAATACTTTAAACCCTTATATCTTTGTCTCAAATTAATGAAATTTAGTCGTTTTTTTAATCGATACGAAATGTTCTGAGGAATATGAAAAATATTTAAAAATATAATGCATTTGAAAAAAACACCGTGGCGATCTGTATTCAGTGTGTACTTTAAGGGTTAAAAAACGTCTATAAGACATTGTATGTCTGATTCAAAAACGTTTAAAAGACGTCCACGTTGAACTTAGAAAATTATATTTTTTTAATACCTATCAAAGTCTAAATAAACAAGACATCTTTTAGAAATCTTAAAGACATTCAATGGCTAAGACATAGAACATGATGAGTCAACATTGACATAATCAATATTAAGGCAATATTGTAGTCAAATTGTGCTATTTGCAGATTTAGGTTTCACTTTAAAAATATAGTAAAAGTTTTTTTTTACAATTTTCCTTCCCAGATATTCATATTTATAAGTGAGCAAGACCTTAAAGTTTATAGGTAAATTGTCAAAGGTCCGTAAACAAAAATTATCTTCAAAGGATGTTAAGCCTAAATTCTTTTAAGTTAACTTAAAAGGTGAATATACATACATATATAACCTCAAATTTTAGGTTTCTGTTCTGAAATCTAACTAATAGCAGGGTTGCCACAGGTCAGGGAAAAGTCAAGGAAAAGTTAGGTATTTTTATTAAAAGTAGTGAAAAAAATTAAATTTGCAGGATTCATAATTAATTTAATTTTACTTTTTAATAGAGGAGAGTTGTCAAAGTAAGTAATAAAGTAAGTAACAAAGTAAGTTTATAGAAATTGTTCATTAAAATGATATGTGAAAATGTGAAAAGTAATTTGGTGTTTGTGTCACGCGTTTGTGTTCTGTGCCCCTATGACGCAAAACGACGCGTGAGTCGCAGAGTTGGGCCATGAGGGAAATTTTGCAATTACAAAGCGTACTTGCAACAGAAATTCATTTTTTTACTTAAAAAGGTATTAAAAACTCCATTTTCATTGGAAAGCGAAAAAAAAATTTTTTTGATAACCTTTTTTCAATTTTGGATTTCGTTCATGAGGAATAAATTATCTAAAGTTATACGAAAATGCATAATATGGGATTTTATTTTAATTTCATGGTTCCTTTCCTCATTCCCAAGTGTCATTCTATCATTTGAAGGTCATTTTTAATCATTTACCTAAATATTTCATTGATTTTCTACAGTGTCCCAACTATGGCAACCATGATCAACTCTGGCAACATTTTTTTTTAAATTGCTTATAACTATGAAACTTTTGGTCCGATGTTCAGCAAAAACGTTGCATTTGAGTTGATCTTTCCAAAAATATTCGCGAAATTCGTTCTACAGGGGAAGTTATTAAGAAAAGTCAAAACTATGCCCAACTCTAACAACTCTCCCCTATATTGGGATCTGAAATCACGTGAAACTGACCCACCCCTTAGCCTTTTTGTGGCAACCATTTTGGATTTTATCTTTTTCTTGAACGTATGTCAGAAAGAGACGAAACGAAAGATGGCTACCACAACAAGGCTCTCACTAGATGGCGTATCGCAGTATTTCAGATCCCAATATTTATTTAATTATTAAAAATCATGGATTTATAGAAGAATTTTAGTTAAAAACACTTTAAAAAATTTATTTTAAAGAAATTAAAATCAATTATCTTTAAAAATAATAAAATTCTTCTCCAAAATAAAATTATTTTATTTATAAATAATAAACATTTCACAGGAATTCAACACTATTTACAAATTTTTTATAAATTTTTTCGTAATAATTTAATTATTTGTATAAATAATAAATTTTTTCGCAATAATTCAATTATTTTCATAAATAATAAATTTTTTTTTCAAAAATTCAATTATTTTCATGAATAATAAAAGTCTATAAAATTTCAATTATTTTTAATACACAATTTAAACCAAATTTCTCGAAAAATGTAATTTTTCTTAGAAATTTTATTAAAATTTGTCGAAAAAATTCGATTATTTAAAAAAATTTGTTGATAAAACTCTTTATGAGAATTCAATTTTGAAAAAAATTAATTTATTCAATAATTTTTTCATTTTTGAATTTAAATAATAAATTGAATTCTCGTAGAATTTTTTATTAAAAATTGTTTTAAAAATGAATTTCATATAAAAAATTAAAAATAATTGTTCATTTATTTCTTTCGAAGAATTTTAATAACATGTTTTAAGTTAATTACATCTTTCGAAGAATTTACTTAAAATTGTATTAAAAATAATTGAAATCTTGAGAAGAATTTTATTATTTAGGACGAGGAAAATAATTGAAGTCTTGCAACGATAGTTATTACATTTCTTTTAAACAATTGAAATACTGTAAAAAATTTTATTATATATGAAAATAATAATTGAATTCTTTTGAGAAGATTTATTAAAATAGTAGATTTTGCAAATATTTTAATTTCAGCGAAGAATTTCATTATTTGTGAAATGTAATTGAATTCTTGCAAAAATGTTTAAAAATAATTACATTTTTCGATGAATTTATTTAAAATTGTATAAAAAATAATTTAAATCTTAGGAAAAGTTTGATTACTTATGATAATAGCTAATTGAATTCTTACAACGAATTTTATTACATTTTTTTTAAATAATTGAATTGATTTGATTAAAATTTTTATAAATAATTAAATTTTTTTTTGAAAAATTTTACAGAAATTTAAATTATTATAAAATATGAAGATTTGAGAATCAGAATATTCTTTTGAGTCAGGGAAAAAGTCAAAATTTTATCTGGAAATCAGGGAAACGTCAGGGAAAAAGAAAATTAATTTTTTGTGGCAACCCTGAATAACAAACATAGTTAAAAACTTTAGCTTATGTTTAGAAGGCCAAAGGTCAAAAAACGAACATAAATTAACCCATTAACGCCTGAATGCACTGAATTTTTAGTCTGACTTCAAACTTAAGTATTTCTTAATAAAAATACTATTTTCTTTTCGGACAAAATTTTTTTTATGTATTGGAGTATCCTCTATCCGAATATCATGTTTAAAAATTATTACAAAATTGTTTAACAATATTTTTTTGCATATAATTAAAAAATTGCACAATTTTTTAATGATTTTTTTTTTTAAATCTTAAATTTAAATGTCAAAAAAATTTTTTTAACGGTTCACATTTCCATAAATCGTGCACTCGATTGTTGCACTTTCCAAATATATATCGTCCTTTTGTAAATAAACTTTTGATTTTTCAAAATGGCGGCTAAAATCTCAAAAATTTATGAAAATTTAAAATTTATTGTCCGATGTACATTTTTTTTTAAATTTGGCTTGAAAATGCTTACTCGCGGGTTTTTGGGGTCGCTGATTACGAATATGAAATTACTTTTTAAAAATTCAAAATGGCGGATCCAATATGGCGGGCAAAATTTTCAAAAATCAGTCGGATTCTCCTCAAAATCCTTACTCGGGGGTTTTCAGGGTCCCTGATTACGAATCTGAAATTACTTTTTGAAAATTCAAAATGGCGGATCCAATATGGCGGAAAAAATTTTCAAAAATCAGTCGGATTCTCTTCAAAATCCTTACTCGGGGGTTTTCGAGGTCGCTGATTACGAATCTGATATTACTTTTTCAAAATTCAAAATGGCATATCCCATACAACGGGTAAAGAAGGTTAAATTTTATTTAATCCTTTTGAAAATGCTTACTCAAGGGTTTTTAAGGACACTTTATTTAAATATCTTTAATTATTTTGAACATCTTTAGTCACCAGTTGCTAAACTGATGTTTCCAATTCTCACCGCGTGGAGGTAGATGAACAACGAGAATCTTATTTAAAAAAAATTTTTTTTTTAATTTTTTTTTGCTTATGACCAGTATTGTAGTCGCGTGTTGCCAATCATCAGATCAAAAAAATGGACTTGGGTGATATTTGAGCGCTTAATTCAATCAGCAATAACGAATGCGGTAATTTTACACAACACTGTAAACAGCGAATCGAAAAAAATTGGGATAAAAGAGTTTTCTATAAGCATTAGCAAAAGTTATCTGATAAACAAAAAGTGCAAAAATTCTGTTGTGGAAAGAAACGAATCACAAAAATATTGCTCAACAAATAAATGTTCAATAAGAACACGAAAATCTTGCCGCACCTATCTTCAATATTTTTGTAAAAAATGTTTTAAACAGGCACACGGAGAGTAGAGAAGCAATAAGAATAAAAAAGTTGGACAACTTTAATTTTAATATAATATATTAATTTATAAAATAAAAAAATTTTAAATCAAATAAAATTAAAAATTAAAAAAAGCAAAAAAAAAAATTTTTTTTTAAATTTTAAAAAAATAAGATTCTCGTTGTTCATCTACCTCCACGCGGTAAGAATTGGAAACATCAGTTTAGCAACTGGTGGCTAAAGATGTTCAAAATAATTAAAGATATTTAAATAAAGTGTCCTTAAAAACCCTTGAGTAAGAATTTTCAAAAGGATTAAATAAAATTTAACCTTCTTTACCCGTTATATGGGATATGCCATTTTAAACTTTAAAAAAGTAATATCAGATTCGTAATCAGCGACCTCGAAAACCCCCGAGTAAGGATTTTAAAGAGAATCCGACTGATTTTTGAAAATTTTTTCCGCCATATTGGATCCGACATTTTGAATTTTCAAAAAGTAATTTCAGATTTGTAATCAGCGACCCTGAAAACCCCCGAGTAAGGATTTTGAAGAGAATCCGACTGATTTTTGAAAATTTTGTCCGCCATATTAGATCCGCCATTTTGAATTTTCAAAAAGTAATTTCATATTCGTAATTAGCGACCCCGAAAACCCCCGAGTAAGGATTTTGAAGAGAATCCGACTAATTTTTAAAAATTTTGTCCGCCATATTGGATCCGCCATTTTGAATTTTCAAAAAGTAATTTCAGATTGGTAATCAGCGACCCCAAAAACCCGCGAGTAAGCATTTTCAAGCCAAATTTTAAAAAAAATGTACATCGGACAATAAATTTTAAATTTTCATAAATTTTTGAGATTTTAGCCGCCATTTTGAAAAATCAAAAGTTTATTTACAAAAGGACGATATATATTTGGAAAGTGCAACAATCGAGTGCACGATTTATGGAAATGTGAACCGTTAAAAAAATTTTTTTGACATTTAAATTTAAGATTTTAAAAAAAAAATCATTAAAAAATTGTGCAATTTTTTAATTATATGCAAAAAAATATTGTTAAACAATTTTGTAATAATTTTTAAACATGATATTCGGATAGAGGATACTCCAATACATAAAAAAAATTTTGTCCGAAAAGAAAATATTATGTTTATTAAGAAATACTTAAGTTTGAAGTCAGACTAAAAATTCAGTGCATTCAGGCGTTAATGGGTTAAAAATTTGGATTAAATGTCAAAAGAGAAATATGTACTTTTTGTTCATATTTATCTCTTGCTAGAAGCGACAATAACCTTAAAATTTGATTATTATTGCATTGATCAGAAAAAAGGTCAAATTTATATACATGTTTATAAAACTAAATACAAACATTTAATTCTGAAAAAATTGTAATGTAATTTAAAACTGAAATAAATTATAATTTGAAAAACAAGTTTTTAATAGGTATAATGTTGTACTGTACAATTATTTGCCTGTGAAGCAAAGTTACAAACAAGTTTTATTCTTTCATAAAAAGTTTTCAGTAAACGTACGATTTTTTCATACTTTCTTTAAAAAATGTACATATATATATTTCACTTTTTGTCAAATAAATGTTCCCTTAATATCCGTTTGTAATGTCAATATTCATGTGATTGAAACTATTTTTTACGAGAATATTTAATATGAGTATTGATTGGATGAACCGATTCATGAAACTTGAAGAATTTGATAAAATTCCGATTGAAAAAAGGAAGAAAGAAACGATTGCGCTCTTTTGCGTTAGAACTATAGTTTGCGAACGAGGAAAAAGAACACAAGTATAAGCAATAGAATTCCCGATCGTGTCTCGACTGTTGAAGAGAAAGCAGCTCTGGTGACCTACATTATCGTTTAGGACTTGTTGGGACCAATGAAGGAGTATGCAGTGTCCGTTGAGAAGACCAATCACAGCTTTTGCCACTCTTTGTGCATGTCATCTTTAAGAGGTATCAAGAAACGCACCTTGAAACCAGTTATTTCTCATGCGCTTTAATCATTTTTCAATCATCTTCATATTTTTATCACTCCTCTGTCTTTAGTTATTTTTCTTGCTTCCTCGATTGTATGAGTTGTTTTAATGAAAATTTTTTATTTTTTCATTGATTTTGATATTTTTTAGACCAAAGATTATAAAAAGTTACGTTTTTTAAAATTTTATAAATTTTTTTTCCCGAGAAATAAAATAAATATTTACTTGAATCAAATAATTTTTGTTTAAATCGAATAAATGTTATTTACTTCAAATACTGAAATTATTAATTCAAATACAATTTATTTGATTTAAATGGAAATTATTCGATTCAGGTAAATATTTAGTTTATAATAGACTAGCAACGGTTTTTCTTATTTTCTCAGCTTTTGTATTTCTTTTTATTTCTTTAGTAATTTAACGCGAATTAAAAAAAGTCTGGATAAAATTTATAAACAGCATTTATGTACTTTTAATATTCAAAAACATTTAATAGTTTATAATTTTTGTTTAAAAACTTAATATAAATTTGTTATCTTCTCTTCTTTGGTATATGTGATGAAATTATATTATTATTATTATTATTATTATTATTATTATTATTATTATTATTATTATTATTATTATTATTATTATTATTATTATTATTATTATTATTATTATTATTATTATTATTATTATTATTATTTTCTGAGTTACAAGCTTTACAGGAATATATGAGATTTTTTTCTGAAAATGTATAAGTTTTTAGATTTCTGGTGTTTTATGGTTTGAAATATCGGCGGGTGGTGTTTCAGGTGTTTGGTTTGAGATAGGTATTTTGCAATGCAAGATTTCCGATGACACATCACTTTGCGTGGTCCACGTGATTCAGAACTCGTGCATGCTCTCACTACATCGCACCACTGGTGCATCGATCTTTCGAAACCAGATGGAAATACCTTCAATATATATATATATATCGAGTTCACGTCTTTCTAGTGCTCGTTTAGCATTTACACCAGATGAAATATCAGTCCAATCGTTAGACTTATATCTTCACCCAACAGGTAACAGCTGAGATTACTCTCGTAAAACAATATACATATATAACGAAAATTTTAAAACAAATCAAAAAAGAATCGAAAGCAACATCCTACAAACATTTTTAAATAGAGTAGGGGAAAGGTGTACGAGATGATCCCCTAGGGCAAGATGATCCTTTTGAATTTTGGCGAGCCTATTAGCGCCACCTTTTAGGCAAATACGGTAATACGTTGCCAATGACATACCTATGAATCAGTCAAACTGTCATGACAACACGCGTCATTAAAAAAATTCTATTGGAAAAAATAAAAATTTTATACTTTTGATCTAAGGAAAGCTTAACTTTGGGCTTAGATAACTTTTGTTGTAGTAGCTGAAATTCCATGTTTCTTGTACTCACGGCTTCAGTATCTCTTCAACTAAGTGTTCTGATTGGTATTATGGAATAACAGAGCTCGTAGGTTAAGTTACGAACAAATTACAAAATAGTGGCATTTGGGGCAAGATGATCCCTCAATGGGTGTACAAGATGATCCCCTCTGATTCCCATGTATTTCATCTCACCTCAAAGTGAATTTTCTAGTATTAATAAAAAAATTAATTTTTCTCGCTTCTTATATGTTTTTATTATAAAAACTAACTTATCTAAAACAAAAAGTTGACATCTACATCTATTTTGTTAATTTTCTTGTTGTAGACAATGCCTCGTAAGTATAAAATAGGAAAACGAATCGTGGTGAGTGGTCAAAAGCGTTTATGGTCTAAATAAAGTATATTTAACATTGATACACTGTTATTCCTTCAATTCAGACTCCTTTTCCAATAATTGGAGCAAGATAACCCTACGGATCATCTTGCCCATACCATGGGGATCATCTTGGACACCCCGGTGTCCAAGATGATCCTTTTGTAAGGTTTTAGAAAAATTAAATTTAACAGTAAAATTTTAATTAGCTGCAAATATTTCAAATCAGAATAGTTAGATAGATTAATTATCTAGCAGTGCGTACAAAAAAAAACTCGAAT
This sequence comes from Leptopilina syphax, assembly GCA_032872505.1. Taxonomy (NCBI): domain Eukaryota; kingdom Metazoa; phylum Arthropoda; class Insecta; order Hymenoptera; family Figitidae; genus Leptopilina; species Leptopilina syphax. Next base: position 10,481,675 of record CM065469.1, on the reverse strand, counting down.
ATGTTGATTTTTCTTTGAATAATAGGTTTTTTCCCTTAGGGGGATCATCTCGTACACCTTTCCCCTAAGTAAATAAGTAAGTTCTTTTGTAACTAAACGTAAATGTAAACAATAAACTGTTAAAAAAATAATGAAAAATCAACTAAACGTGAACCTTAGCTATATTTTTAATAATCTTTAACATCCTTTGATATTAAATTATTAAAAATAAAAACGACCACAAAAGGACAATAACAAGTACTTGGACAAAAGGACAATCAGTACTTGACTGAAATTCAAGATAGAAGCTTTATGCAAAGTCTTGTTTCTATGTTTAATAACACATCTAAAAAAACCAAAAATTTTTGCGCCTGGGTTTATATAATGATTTTTCTATTTATTATTTACTAAAATAAAGGAAAAATATACATATTCTTTTTAAAGTTTGCTTTTGTAGTAGTTGGACATCTAAGTAACTCACGAGAATTAGGCATATTTTTAGAAATTTTTTTTAGCTCAATGAAATGGTGAATTAAAAATCTGTAAATTCCTTTTTTTCCATGAGTATTGATATACAAAATATTTTTTTTTAAATTTCATTACAAAATGGCTGCTGTGCAGCATTTTATTGGAAGGCGTCTGTTTTTACGGTTCCATGGCCGAACAACTAACGTCTTTAATTTTTGATTTGGAAAGAAACCAAAATGTTGTCATTTTCTATACATCAACAGCTATCGACACACGTAGAATTTTTTCGATATTTTGATTTTTTGCAAAATGGTGCGTGATTGAACAAAAAAGTGACAATTTTCAATAAAAAAATCACAAAATTGTTGATAAAAATAAAAGTAAGTAATATAAAAAAATCCTACACACAGAAAACTGAGTGTTGTTTTTATTTTGGGTAATATTTTGGTTGGGCAATCTCATTAAGGGTAAATATTAATAATAGAAAATTTAAGGGGCTTGTATACCTCCTCCGTTCTGAGTATATTCAGAAACGTCCAGCGTTTTGATTGGCTATGCTCATAGAGAATTTCCAAAACATTAAATTTTTTGGAAATTCTCTATGAGCATAGCCAATCAAAACGCTGGACGTTTCTGATATACTTAGAACGGAGGAGGTATACAAGCCCCTTTACCCTATTTTCAGTGTTGATATAACACAACCGGGTTAAAATTTGATGCAGACACTTTTCACATCGAATTCAGTGTTAAAACAACACTTGCTTTTCTCCGTATACGTGTGTCGATAGCTGCACTGAGAAAAATAGAGTTTGAAAAACTGGGAGTCAATATTGAAAAAACTGGACTCAGTCCAGTAAGAGTACATTAATTCATTTCCATCAAGCATCTTAGGGTATTGCGTATAGTGTATAGAGGGCCTTAGTTCCAAATGTCACTGTAAAGAGCATTGAAACACAGGCGAAGATTATAAGGCGCGCTGCAGTGTGCATAGTAGAGAAACTGGACTCAGTCCCCTACTTCGAAATTTTCACAATAAAGGAACGCAGGCGCGGAACCTGTCAACATAAATGGCCGACGCGACGCGAAACGAGTGTTTTTTTGTATTCACTTCGTCAATTTTAAATAAAAAAAACAATAACCAATCATTAAAAAAAAGAAAAATATGTTAAAAGCACTCTTTATATATTCATATTCATTAATTCACAAGTTTTATTCTTCCCACATCTTCAAACTTACAATTAACAACTAAATGCATCGGAAAATCTTACAATCTTACGGGATTGAACACCTACCTAACCATACAACTAAATATACGCATAATTATAAATCGCACGCTTTTACATTAAGCCTCTCGGCTACGCAATCGATGGGGGAAATTTCCTATTTAAGAAACATCCCTTACCAATGAAATAAATTAGATCATGCGTGGATTTTACTTTGTAATTAATGTAAGTATGGATGTCAACAATATTCATAATATTGAATAAATAATACTGTCAACTAGTTTAAATTTGATACGGTTATTAGAATTTAATAATAAATAAATAAAAAACATTAATTTTTTTCTAACCTTTTTCAAGTTTGACACTCCTCATGGTAAATTTGATTGTTCTTTTTTTTCCGTGTACAAAATAGTGAATTGACCTTAAATGAAATGTATAATTAATTATTCTCAAAGCAATATTTAATAATTTAATTTACTTAAATGCACTGCATAATAGTTGAAAGTAGTAAGAGTAAGTGAAACGGTAAGATAAGTGAACGACCATTAGTGTGTGAGAGAGAGAGAGAATAACTTGTGGTTTTCGAGTAGGTATCTACTTTATGTGCACGGCGTTCATTTTTCGAAAGAACTGGACTGAATACTATTTGTTCAATATTCGCTTCTATTATTGACTTGTGTTTTATACATTGCCGCTTTCTTTTAACAATTACATGAGAAAGTAATTTCTCATTCCAATTTTTTATACTCTTATTCCCTCTTAGACTATGTAAACAGTCTTGTTTAAGCTGATGAATGGGATAACTTGTGTTGAGTCCCAAACTGTTCAGCTATGAAACTTCTAATACTATAGTGTGTACCTGTCACATATTATTCTATAAAGAAGTACTACACTGACTGCATAAATCATTTTTCCATTTTTCTTTGTGTACTTCGGCTTAAGAAATAAAAAACTTTTTTAAACCATTCCATAAAACTCAATTTCCGTAATCATAAGATGAATTATAAAAAATACCCCAACAATTTTTGCCCAAAAAAGCCCGGAATGGTTTAAAAAAAACTATTTTTAATTCTCCATTTTTTTCAATATGTTGCACCAAATTTAAAAATCTAGAAAAATTATATGTTAAAGTAGACACTTTTAGAGATATTTTTGTCACGTTTCAAAAATGGTATCTCTACAATAAAACCTTTTAAAAAATTTTCCAAATTAAAAAATTTTTTTTTCCGGGATTTTTGGGCAAAAATCCGAGTATTTTTTTTTATTATTCGTCTTTTGATTCTACACAAATAGTATATTACGATACTAGGCCAGAAAGTTGGATTTCCTGGCCGGCGTGATATATAAGGCCGAGGCTTTATATATCACGCCCGCTAGGGTATCCAAATTTCTGGCCGTGTGTCGTATACAATTTTTCTGTATCCCCAGCCGAAAGTACGTTAAATAATTATTGTTTGAATAATAAAATAGCTCAATAAGTTGCCCGCCCGACTTTTGCAAAGTCGAGGCGAAGCCAAGACTTAGCTGGTCGGGGCGGGCATGAAAAAAAAATTATAAGTAAAAAATAATTGGGAGTAAAATTTAAAAAATAGTAAACAAGAAATTTTCTTTTACAAATAAATATTTAATACTTAAAAAATAATAAAAGAAAATAAGAAATTTCATGCATTATTTTGATGACTGTCAGTTGTTTTCAAAACGTGAGCTCTGTAACTAACGTGTCTGTGTGGTTGCTATGCTAAAATGTACGTGTGTTGAAATTCTTGTAACCAATCAGAGCGCTCGTTGGGTCTGTCAAGCCGGCCACAAAAGTCGCTATTCCCGGAGCCAAATCAGACCGGGAAGACAGTACTTTCGGCAAAGGGATTCAGAAAAACATATTTTAGTCATTAAAATCGGTTGAGCCGTTTTCGAGAAATATCAACTTTTAATTTTTCTTTCCCCCTCTATAACCCCCTCCATCTCATTAGTACCAACTAAACTTTTAGTATAAATTTAAACTTTTTTGGAGCAAAGGCAGATTTTCCATTCTTATTCCGCTATAATCTTTGAATCAAATTCTTAGCAAAGTTTTAATTTTATTTTCAAAAACTTTGTTCAATTCAATGATTTTTAATACTTTAATAAAAAAAACCCAAAAGAATTCAATCACTTAAAAATAATTTTAATAAAATTCTGTGCAAACATTTCATTATTTTCATAAATAATAAAAATTTTACAGAAATTTAATTATTTGCAAATTATTTTCATATATTATTCAATTATTTTTCATAAATAACATTTTTTACAGGGATTCAATAATTATTTTCATAAATAATAAAACTCAATGCTAAATTTAAATTATTTTTAATACAATTTTAATGGAATTCCTCGAAAAAAGTTATTATTCTCTAAAATTCTATTAAAATTTATTAAATAATTATAATTTTTTTAATAAGCTTTATTACAATTTATTTATTAAAATTTTAGTTTTATTTTCAATACATTTTTAATTAAACTTCTTTAAAAAATAAAATTATTTTCAAAAATTTTAATGAAATTCTTTGGGTAACAATTCATTTTTTTCAAAATAATTTTAATAAAATTCTTCGCTGAAATCCAATTATGTCTATAAATTTACAAAAATTCTAGTCAAAATTTCAATTATCTTTATAAATTTTTCTTCGAAATTCAATTATTTTCAAAACATTTAATAAAATTTTTAAAAGAATTTCAATTATTTTTAATACAAGTTTCATCAAATTTCTCGAAAAATGCAATTATTCCTGAAAATTTTATTAAAATTTGTCAAGAGAATTCATTTATTTAAAAATTTGTTGATAAAATTCTTTATGAAAATTGAATTTTAAGAAACATTCAATAAATAAAATGTTTATTACTTATAGTTAAATAATTGAATTCTCATAGAATTTTCTAATAAATATTGATTTAAAAATGAATTTCAAATTAAAATCTTTGAAAATTTCAAGTTTTCAAAATAATTTTTAATTAAGAATTCTATAGAATTAATTTTTCTCAATAAGTTTAATGGGATCTTCGACACGGAGTGATCGCTTTCTTCATGTTTTATAATAATATTCTTATGTTATTGAATTTCAAATTTTTGAATATCTTAATTTCTATAAAAAATAATTATTAAATATTTATTTAAAAATGAAGTTATTTATGTTTTCAAATAATTTTCGTTTTAAAAATCTGGAAAAATTCCGTTTTTTAACCTGGAAAAGTCTGGGAATTTGAAAATTGCAAAAGCGTGGCAACCCTGAAATTTATTAAAAATGATCAAAAAATACTCTGATGATGGAAAAGATATTGTGACGAATGTTTTTTGCTGAAATATAATTATGTACTTATAATATTATTATACACAATAAATTCTGGTGTTTAGTTACGAAGGTACTGAGTATGATCCACTATATATTCTTCTTTCCATGTATATAAAATAATACATGAATACCCAGTAAGAAGTAAGGAATTGAGAAGAATTGGACATTTTTAACTTTTTACAGAAAATGTTAAATTATCAATTTTTTTGAATTCAGTTTCTGTCCAATTCCTATGTATTCCTTTTTGAGGCAAAGATTTCTTGAATGTGAATTCCAATCAATTTCGTTTTAATATTTCTTTAATTTTTGAATTTTTGTGAATTCCGAAATACTGTGTGATACTCGGTAAGTTCAATTCCTGTCTATTCCGTTTTAATATTTTGTAATTTTTTAATTCCTTTGAAGTTTGCAACACTTTGAGATAAGTGCTTTTAAAATTCGGAAGTCATAGTACAGTTTAAATAGCTGAGCGGACAAGCTGTTTGTCTCCGACAATGAAGCTTGAGGGTTCAAATCTTCGAACAGTCAAATTTTTTTTCCGCTTAAAATATTAAAACGGTATTCAAAAGAATAAACTTAGCTTCTTTTCGGCTTCTCCAAATGAAAATGAAAAGAATTGGTCACAAACGGAATTCAAAAGAATTAAAAATTTCGAATTCTTATTAATTCCTTACTTCTTACTGGGTATGAAAGAAGCATTACAAATAATTTCATAATGATTACAATCTTTTTAATATAATAGTATGAAGTACATAAAGAAAGAAATAAAATTAAAAAAAGAAAAGAAACAAAACAAAAGTTAGAATACAAAGATAGAGCAATGATAAGAAGCAATAAATTAAGAAAAAATAAAAAAGGATAAAAATTCGAAAGGAGTAATTTTTCCGAAAAAAAAATAAAAATGCATTTAATAGTTCAAAAAGCAATGTGTTATAAGCCGTTCGAAGGTGTTTTGTAATTTACCGATATTTTCTACTAATGTTACAAGAAGATTGTTCTTAACTGCGGATTGTATTGGTGAAATATCGAACTGAAATTGTGTAATCCTCTAGTGCCACTAAAACGGTTGCAAATATCTTCTTGTGTACTGACTGAGTATGTGATCCAATTACAATCATATCTCAAAATCTTCATAAAGATTTATATTTATTTTTAAACACTATATTATATAAATTTCAGACGTCTTCCCACACAAATAGCACAACATTTGACTATAAAATATTGCGTCAATATTGCCAAGTATGGCGGTTACAATAAACGTTAATGGAATAGTACCCTAATATTACCATGCAATATTAACGCCCGAAACTCGACATTTCAAGCTTGCAGAAATCTTGCACAGTGAACATATTTAGAGAATTAGTCAAAGTTCCATGAGATTCGCAACTAAAGATTTCGAAAATGGCAGTCAAGTTAATTTTAACTTTTATACAGGAAGTACTTGACTAAAAACTAAATTTTTTTTACTTCAATTATTTTGAGGTTAGTGATAAATAAACTTGAATTATATTATGTTTTCCAGATAGGTATTTTATAATATTTATCCCACAGTAAATCACTCTAAATCAACTACATTTTCAAGTTATAATATAATTATATTTTTGTAGTGTTATTCCATTCTTAACCTAAATTTTGAGGTAATATATTGTTGAATATACCTAAATGGTGTAAAATTTATGAATTATATTTACAATAGCGAAATTATTTTCTAATAATGGAAAGTTCTGTATATAAAATCAAAAAATACAAAAAAAAAAAATTTTAACGAATTATATTGTCGAAGATAAAATTCCATTTTTTTGTACTACAGCAAAAATAATAAAAGAAACGATTTCATCATTGATTCGTGATCTCGAGCACGGAGATGTTAAATGAATGCTGTGATCCGTTACATGGAATACAAACACACACACACACATAAATTCGAAGAACTCTCATTTCAGGTATAAATCTGACCACGTAGAATCAGTGCCAACACACGTATTATGTATTCTAAAGTCGCGAAGAAAGACGTCAGAGTTCCAAGATTTCCCGGAAATTTACTTTCACCGGACCTCTCCCTCAATAAATTTCACAAATTTTAAATGACTCAACAAAAATCATTACTTAATTGTTTTCAAAATTACATATAATATCGAAACAATTTTAAATTATCTGCGTGGCAAAAAATAAATATGAACTAAAAAAGAATAAAACAAAATTTTTCTTTTGTAAAAGAAAATATAGATAATTAATTTATTTATTAATTTAAATATATTAATTGAAATAAAGTACTTCCATTTTTTAATACTTAACATATTCCAATTTCTTATCTTCTCAGTTTAAAAAGAATTTTAATAATTTTTTATTTTATTGTAAAAAAATTTGTTTATTTCATTAGAAAATTAACGCGCTCAGTGTGAAGACAAATATGGAAATTATTGCTAGGAGCAAAATTCGTCGTGTGTGATTAGCGATGTGAGGCTTGTCTTGGAAATAAATTATTCTTTGTGAACCTTTGGAATTGCACTGGAGATACGAGAGTCACGTTCGGGATTTATTACGCTATCACGATGTCATGGTATTTTCTTCGGGAAGGGATAACCTCTTGGGAAGAGATCATCTACCATTTCAAGGCTGATGTGTCCACAAACCATAACTCTTTTTTTAAACGAAATGATAACGCAATGTAACACATTGACATCGACCTTTTATACCGAAAAATGTTTTCGTGTCGTTGGATGTTTGATAATTTTAGTCGCAGCCTCCCCTCGATATCGTTTCACACATACATTCAGAACTTGAAATTTCAAATTTTATTATTAAAGAAGAAATAATTAAAAAATGTAAGTGATTTAAATTAATTTAAATTTCTAATTCAAAACTGAAAAATAGTAAATTGAATTTTAGAAATTGTAAATATTAATAAAAATTAAAAAATAATTAAAGCACCTTTCTGAATCTGAATATTGAAAATTCATATGAGGCCTTGGATCCAATAACTCGCTTGACGCTCGGAGGAACGCGCAACTGCCAGTCAGTGAGCAGTGAGCGCCTCTGGGCCACTCACTGCTAGCCGACTGGCATTAGCGCGTGTCGTTCTCTCGTTTAATAAGTGCAAAAACACTTATAGTAATTAGTGAAATTTCACTAAGAATAAATAAAAAATTCCCTTATTTATAAGTGTATGCACTTATCGATTAAGAGAGAGAGCGACTTATAACATAATTAATATAATAATAATTTCGATTGAATTTGAAAATTATCGGTGAGACAATAAAGAAAATGAATTGGAAATGAATGTCGGGTGGATAATTTGAATAATTTCATAGATACTTATTTTAAAAAGGTTTTTAATTGATAAATAGCACGTCTTGAAGAAAATCGATTGACTCACCTGTGGAGCTCTCCGGCAAAATTCCTCTTCAGTGAGGGAAGTGAGAGTAGCACCATCAACATTGAAACTTTCCAGAGGCACAGAGGGTAACTGCAATTGCCTTCTAGCCCACTGCACCCAAGCTGCTACGTCGGCCGCACTCCAGCGGCAAGGTTCTAAAAAAAATTTGCAAGAAACATTTTAAACCCAAGATCAATATTTGCTTGTTGCTTAATTGAACCGAAAACTATTACACAATTTTTTCGCAATTTTATCCCTCTTTTTTCATTCGGACAACAACATTACACTTTTTAAAAATAAATAATTTTTAATATTTCAATAAAAAATTTATCGAAAAACAACAATAAAACCCTAAAAAAATAATTTTATATTTAGAGGAAAATTTCTTTTCTAATATCCTCTCAATTGTTCCTCTCATAACAAAAGTATTCCACTTGAATGTAGAATATTTTTATTCTCTGGTGGTTAATAATTAAACAAAACAATTTTTTTGAGGTTCTAATGTCAAAGACATTGAATTTAAGAGAAATAAATAAATTAGATTAATTACTGTTAGTTAGTCATCCCAATAAACCCTCTCCTCTAACTCCCTGCCCCTCTTTCCATCTCTAAACACCGTCCCTTGGTCTCGAAATGAATGACCCCTTCCCCCTATAAAAACCCCCCATCTAGACCCATCCTCTGACCCCTTTTTAAATCTATCTAAATAGGTCAAAATTCAGGGTGGCCACATGTCAGTAAAGTCAGGGAAATGTCAGTGAAACAAAAATTTTGTCAGTAAAATCAGGGAAATGTCAGGGAACAAATTTTTTGTCAGTAAAGTCAGGGAAATGTCAGGAAAAAAATTTTTGTCAGGAAAATTAAGAAAATTGAGAATTTTTTCGACTTATTTTAAAAAATTGTGACTTTTTCGACTTTTTTTCCAAACATTTCAAGTATTTATTTACAATTTTTCAAAATCAATTTTTGAAGAATTTTAATTGCAAATTTTGAAAATAATTGAAATATTGGCTTCTAATTGTTAAAAATTCAATGTTTTCAGTATTTTCAATTACATATTTCAAAAAATTCAAATATATATAAAAATAATAACATTTTAGAATTATTTTTAACATTTTGGAGAATACAATCAAGCTCAGAATTATTAATTAAAATTTAAAGAAAAATTAATTAGTTTTTTAAATAATACCAAATTTTTTTAAAGAAATTCAATTATTTTCGAAAAATTATATTAAAATATTTTAAAAAACTAATTATTAGAATTGTTTTATAATAATTTTTTAAGATTTAATTATCTTCGAACAATGCGTGAATAAAAGTTTATGAAAATTTACTTTTTGGAGTTATTAAAATTTTTGAGAAATCATGGTCCTGTTTAAAATTAAAATTCTTCAAAAATTTGATCATTTTTATTTATATTTTTCAAAAATTCAATTATTTTTAAAAGATTTTACCTAATTTTAATTGTTTGTAAATTATTCAAAATTGAAAAACTATTATATTTATATAATTAAAATTATTATAAAAAATTAAATTTTTGTATTTAAATAATTCAATTGAATTCTAGAAGAACTTTTGGGAAATTATTTAAATAAATTGATTCAGAGATAAAGTTTAGTTGAAAATTGTAAAAAATAGTTGAATTCCGTAAACATTCATATTTTCCTGTAAAAAGAATTTTGTCAGAGAAAGTAATTTTAATGTCAGTAAATTGTCAGGGAAATATCAGGGAAATTGATAAACTGAAACTTGAGGCCACCCTGAAAATTGACCTATTTTTTTGACCTACAGGTCAAATTGTAAGGGCCCACTAGTATACTTAAGATAACTCCAGATCAAAATGTTGGTCAATTTTGACCCTTTTTTAACCTACAGGTCAAATTCTTAAGGCCCCTTATAGTATATTTAAGTTAACTAGGTCAAAATATAGGTAAATTTTGACCTACTTTTTAACGTACAGGTACGATTTGTCAAAGAAAGTCAATGTACACGGAAAAGTTCTTGGGCGAGTCGCTGTACCTGTTGTGGTGGCGCTGAGTGACCAGTACCTATGGTAAAGTGACAGCCCCATTTTGGTAGCTCATTTCACCCACAGAGACTGCTGCTTTCCTACTGTGGGGCGTCAGAGCTCTCTTGTGGGGCATCAGAGCTCTCTTTAGAGAGAAAGCAGAAAACCTTTTCTGTGGGAGGCGAGTGAGAGACGTCTGCTCGCCCAAAAACTTTTCCGTGTAAGTCTAAGGCTAAGACTAGGCCTAAGTCTTAGTCATAGTCTTAATCTTAGTCAAAGACTAAGGCTTGACTAAGACTTTAACTAAGGCTTCAAATAAAACTTTGACGAAGACTTTGAATATGAGTATGACTTTGACTAAGAATTTGACTAAGACTTTAAATATGACTGACTAAGACTTTAAATATGATTTTGACTAAGGCTTTGACAAAGAATTTGATTAAGAATTTGACTAATTAGGTTCCTTCAAAGTGTTGTTTTCTTACGTCAAAATTTAGGTCAAATTTGACAAATTCTTCGACCCTATAGCCATTAATTATATTCATTTTATTAAAAACATTTAATTTGGTAGATTCAAATTGCTTTTTTTATCAGTTCATAACCATAATTGGCAAATAATATGCAAGAGGAAAATTCTCTTATGTGAAGACTACACGGAGAAAAATTCTTTTTAAAGATTACAATAGTCTACATTACAGCTCGGATATGTGACCACTTTTTGAAATGATTACGAAGACTATCCCGTGCAGAAAATGCCCCACTTTGCCCTATTTAAAACAGGGTTCTGGTCGGGGCCTCGACAGTTTTCTCTATTAAAATTTTTTTTTTAATAAAGTTTTTAGAATTCCTTTTTGTTGTAGAAGCTATTAACAATGAAAGGCAATCATTATTTTAGTTATTTAATAATTTTTTTATTTTAGGGGTTTGACTAGAATTCCTAGCCAGAACACCAGGTAGGGTGTTCATTAGATTTTAGATAGGGTACTGATCAGGGCCTCGACAGTTTTCCTTGTTTAAATAAAGTGTAAAAAATTAAATCTCTAAAATTACTTTTAATAAAAAATAATGAACAATTGAAGAATACAATTAAAGGGAGTAATTATACTATCGTTTTAATAATTTTTTTATTTTGTGGGTTTGACCAGAATTTCTGGCCAAAACCCCAAGTAAGGTGTTCACTAGATATTAAATAGGGCTCTGATCAGGGCCTTGACAGTTTTCCTTGTTTGAATAAAGTGTAAATGAATTAAGTTTTTTAAATTAGTTCCCATAATAGAATTCTGCCGTGTTTTCGAGAAACACAGTAACTGCAGATTGAAAGATTTCGAGAAAAACGCGAAAAACTGTTCGAATCTTTATTGCCTTCTCCCGCATAGCCTAATTGAAATTATAAAACGCCGTTTTTTTACTTTTAATTCGTATGAATGTCCTCTTTTTAATTATGTAAAAATAAATGTTTTATTTGTTTAAACATTAAATAAATTATTAAAAATGTAGTTACCGGTATGCTGATTTGAGTCTTGTCGCACGAAATACCAAGTAACTGGCAGTTACTTGGTCTTTCGTGCGATGAGCGCTCGGATAAGACCCTTCGTCGCGCAGAGAACTTAGGTAACTGCAAGAGAATATAATGGGGAGTTCTAAAAAAAGGTTTTTTTAATGTAATAATTTTAGAAAAAATGAATAATATAATATTATAAAAATAATAATAAAACTAAAAATAAATAAAATAACAAGAAAAAACCCTGCGCAATATAATATAAAAATGTAAATATTTCTTGACACCGTATTTTAATAATTATTTACATAAATATACAACTTACCTATATTAAATTTTGTTATAATATATAAATGACTAATTATTAATTAATAATCAAAAACTATTAATTATTATTCTTTTTTAAATTAAAATTAAAATACACTGAAAATAATTTTTTTTTAAATCCAACTACTTTGGGTAGTAAAGTGAAAACTGAAAAGTAGTTTAAATACACTGAAAAAATTTATTTGATTCAAATAACCGATTACTTGACTATTAACAATTAAATATTTAATTGAATCAAATAATATTTATTTGAGTCAATTAAATGGTATTTGCTTAAAATACAGCAATTATTGGTTTAAATACTATTGAATTTTCTCCAATAAATATTATTTGTTCCAAATAAATATTTATTTGATATAATAGTCAATTAATCGGTTATTTAAATCAAATAATTTTTTTTCAGTGTAATTACATGTTTACTTAGCACTGTTTGTATAGTTAATTTTACTATTTCTTTGTGTAGTTAAAAATTTAGCATTCAGTGAACTAAGAAATGTAGTAAAATTGCAAAAACAACTACAAAATCTGATAGCACAAACTACATTCTTTATTCTTTTAACTACTTTTTGATAGTTAATACAAGTTTTTGATTATTATTGGGGACTTATTGAACTAAGCATAGTAGCTAAAAAATAGTCAAATCTGCTAGGAATTTTCTTCAATGTGAATTATATTTATTATTTTTAATAATTTTAAATTAATGAAAGTGAAATCAATTAAAATAATTGTAATTAATAATTAGAAATTATCAATTAATAATTGTAAATAAACTTATAAAATATCAATAATATAATATAATTTATAATAAGTGACTAAGTATTAATTAGAATAATGAAAAATTATTAATTATTTTAAATAAATTGCTCGTAACTTTTACGAGCTCTATATAAAATTCTGCAGTTACTTGGTCTTTCAAATTACTAGCGCTCCTTTTTGAGTCCTCGTCGCACGAAAAACTTAGGTAACTGAACTGCTTCGAGAGCGCTCTGCAGTTACTTGGTGTTTCGTCCGACGAGGGCTCGAAAAAGAACGCTACTATTTTGAAAGACCAAGTAACTGTGCAGTTACTTGGTGTTTGAAATCACGACCCTCAAAATACGTCACAATGCCCAAATATGGCATTAGGTAACTGACAGTTAACCCAGTTTCTCGAATTACGACTTGACAATTTTTGCAGTTACTGGTAAAATAGCATAATTATTAAAAAATTATTATTAATTAAGTTAATAATTTTAAAAAATGCTTTGCATGAACGGGTGTATCTTTTTTTTACGATTCCAATGATATAAAAAACTCATTTTTCGATTTTTCTGCAGTTACTGTGTTTTTCCAAAACACGGCAGAATTATAAATAATTGAAGAAATTAATCAAACGGAGTAATTATACTACATTTTTAAGAATTTTTTTATCTTATGGGTTTGACCAGAAATTCTGGCCAAAACCCTAACTGGGGTGTTCACTAGATATGAAATAGGGCTCTGATCAGAGCCTCGACAGTTTTCCTCGTTTTAAAAGCATGTAAATAAATTTAATTTTTTAAAATTAACTTTTTTAAAACAGTTATTTAAGTTAAAAAAGCGTGTTTTTTTAAAACACTTTACAAAATAATTATGGTAATATATTTAAAAAACGAAAATACATATAATTTAAGTACAATATTATAATAAAGTTTATTTATTAATAATAACAACTAAATTACAAATAACGAATAATAATAGTTATTAAATAATTAATTATTATACATTTATTTAAAAATAAAAATTATGAATTTTAAAAATAATTATTATTTTATATTATATTAGCTTAAAGTGAGAAAATGATTCGGAGAGATTGTTAAATTTAACACCTTCAATATTTAATAACTATTTTTTAAACATAATTAATAAATTTGAAAAAAAAATGTATTAAATAAATATTAATTATTACTTATACATTTGAAATAAAAAATTATAATCTTTATTAATATTATAAAATTAAGGAGGCAGAAAGGAGCGACAACCTCCAAAAGAAAAATGAATTAATCATAAAACCAAAAATTATATTTTTCAAAAATTTTTAAGTCTTTCTATTCTTGAAATTATATTATTTTTATCATTTTCACTTTTAAATTAGTCAAAATGACTATAATACTTCATTATGTTATGTATAAATATGTTGTATATATAACACAGGCACACAAAAAAAAAAGTTGTCTGTTCATTTAACCAGACCTACATGTCTTATAGTATTTTGGCCCCCTGAATACGAATATGAAGTCAGAGTTGCTCCATCACCCTCTGTTTTTTTTTAAATCGAGATAACTACCCTTAAGTCTAAAATTCAAGAACTAAATTAAAAAAAATTAAATAACCGCGGTTTCCTTCGGAGTAGAAAAATATATTTATGCGTTTTCTTCTTTCAACAACTCAGAAATAATGTCAAAATTGCTCCATCACCCCCTGTTTTTTTTAAATCGAAGAAACTACCCTTAAATCAAAAATTCAAGAACTAAATTTAAAAAAATTAAATAACCGCGGTTAACTTCTGAGTAGAAGAATATATTTATGCGTTTTCTTCTTTCAACAACTCAGAAATAATGTCAAAATTGCTCCATCACCCCCTGTTTTTTTTAAATCGAAGAAACTACCCTTAAATCAAAAATTCAAGAACTAAATTTAAAAAAATGAAATAACCGCGGTTTCCTTCGGAGTAGAAAAATATATTTATGCGTTTTCTTCTTTCAACAACTCAGAAATAATTTCAAAATTGCTCCATTACCCCCTGTTTTTTTTAAATCGAATAAACTACCCTTAAATCAAAAATTCAAGAACTAAATTTAAAAAAATGAAATAACCGCGGTTTCCTTCGGAGTAGAAAAATATATTTATGCGTTTTCTTCTTTCAACAACTCAGAAATAATTTCAAAATTGCTCCATCACCCCCTGTTTTTTTTAAATCGAAGAAACTACCCTTAAATCAAAAATTCAAGAACTAAATTTAAAAAAATTAAATAACCGCGGTTAACTTCTGAGTAGAAGAATATATTTATGCGTTTTCTTCTTTCAACAACTCAGAAATAATTTCAAAATTGCTCCATCACCCCCTGTTTTTTTTAAATCGAAGAAACTACCCTTAAATCAAAAATTCAAGAACTAAATTTAAAAAAATTAAATAACCGCGGTTAACTTCTGAGTAGAAGAATATATTTATGCGTTTTCTTCTTTCAACAACTCAGAAATAATGTTATTTCATTTTTTTTAAATTTAGTTCTTGAATTTTAGATTTAAGGGTAGTTTCTCCGATTTAAAAAAACAGGGGGTGATGGAGCAATTTTGACATTATTTCTAAGTTGTTGAAAGAAGAATACGCATAAATATATTCTTCTACTCAGAAGAAAACCGCGGTTATTTCATTTTTTTAAATTTAGTTCTTGAATTTTTGATTTAAGGGTAGTTTCTTTGATTTAAAAAAAACAGGGGGTGATGGAGCAATTTTGACATTATTTCTAAGTTGTTGAAAGAAGAATACGCATAAATATATTCTTCTACTCAGAAGAAAACCGCGGTTATTTCATTTTTTAAAATTTAGTTCTTGAATTTTAGACTTAAGGGTAGTTTTTTCGATTTAAAAAAAACAGAGGGTGATGGAGCAATTCTGACTTCATATTCGTATTCAGGGGGCCAAAATATTATAAGACATGTAGGTCTGGTTCAATGAACAGACAACTTTTTTTTTGTGTGCCTGTGTAATGAATATGTTCATTATGTTTCTAATATAATAATATTTTTAATTACAGTAATTTTATTGTAATTTCTTTTGAATAAAATTAGCCTCACAAAATAGGGGAATTTTAAGAAAAACTGACGAGGCCCTGGCCAGTTTTTCCCTAAGTAGGGCATTGGTCGGGAACAGCGTCACACACTAGTCGGGCACTGGTCAGTTTCACTACCCAGAGCCACACCAGAGATCGGGAAAACTGTCCAGTACCCTATCAGGCCCACATTTTAATTTCTGCACGGGATGTAATGTGTTAAGAATTGAGTAGGAACAATTACTATAGCTGTTGTAAGGGATACCTTCATGTTTGTACTCCTTACAACAGCTATAGTAATCATCACAAAAAGTGGTCACATATCCGAACAGTAATATAGACTATTGTAATCAGTACGAATAAATTTTTCTCCGTGTATTACTTTTGATACCACGTATAAGAGGAAAATATCCATTTACAGTAGGATCTTTCAATAGTGCAGTCGTCGGGAATATTGTGCACTGTTCGAAGCGTGCAAAAACTAAAACATTCAGGTCCGTGTCAAGAAAATTAAGGGTCCCCCACTACTAAATACCGGGCACCACTAAATGATACTAAATAATCAAATGAGCGACGGCACTGTATTTGACGTCACAGATTCCCTTTCCCTTTACCCCCCGAAACCCCTTGTCTACTCAACTCACTAATGACTGCACTGTTCAGAACTGCACTATTGAAAGATCCTACTGTAGTTTAGAGGAATCAAGAATCAATCAAATCAAGATTACTTTTTTAGGGTACATTGCAAATATATGAGAAAAATTTTTACTCGGACTATCTATAGTCCATAAAAAAATGGTATTTTTCTATATTAGAATAAAATAATAGTATATGTATCTTATTAATATATGATGCTTTAAACATTCCAAAACTGATTAAAATATTTCCATCTTAGGTACGTAAAATACTTTGATAATTTTTTTTAAAGTATACTTATCACAGATTAAGATGTCAAAATTCTTAGTTATTAAAGTATAAAATACATTGTAAGATACTTGACACATACATAAGAAACTTATATTTGCAGAGCATAAGTTACCTTTCGTTTTATTATTAAAGTAAATGAATAATTTTATTCATTGAAATCAATTTAAATAAATCTAAAATAAGAAATAATGATAATAAAAAATACCAAAAGAAACTTGAATAGAATAAATAAAAGTCTAAAAATTCTGCTCAAAAATTTTGTTCAGCATGCCTCAGAATATGGATTGATTCCTGACCCTGGAATGAGGGCCAAATTTTCGTAACTTATAACCGAAAATGCGTTGTCATCTTTATTAAAGCTATTTCAATCATGACGTTATATGTTTTAGACGAATAAAGTGGAAGCCGGTCGTGGACGAATATTTGCCGCGGGCAAGGTAGGCTGGTCATATAATACAAGTATATAGGAAAAGAGATGACAAATTATAATATTTTTTTATTAACTATTTTTTTCCTATTTTCTATACTTGAATAACACTTCCTGACTTTAATTGCTGATGATATTTAGTTTTAAAGATTTTTAAAACCGAAAAAAGTATCTTGAGCTACATTAAGTAATTTCTATTCATCCATGGAATGTTTATCTTTTAAAGGTACAAACAACTTAATTTTTTCAACATGTAACAAATATAAATTTTATTATTTTTCAATAAATTATTTATTATTAAGATGCTAAAAAAGAATTAGTAAAATGTCGCACAATTATACCGTCGATAGTGTATTGGGTTATTACTATTTGTGTTATTACAAAGCATAATTAACACTAGAAGGAGTAACTGGGGTGTCTGGACACCCCAAGAAAAATTCAAAGTATTCCCATGGCTTAACCAATAATTTTTTTACGCTCAAAACCCGTTGTTAATTTAGTTTTAACCTCTATATTTTAACACCTGTATGTGCCGCCAAAATTTTTGCTTCAGGAAGAGCTCTATCTCCTGTTAAAATACGTCTGGGGTGTCTGGACACCCCAGTTACTCCCTAACGTTAGAAAAATTGTCAAGATAAGTAAATTCAAATTTTTAAAAAAAATCGTTTTTAATCAGTTAAAATCATCTGATAAAGTATAAATTGATAGGTTATGCATGAAAAAGTTGTATTTTATAAAAAATGAACATTTTTATACAAAAATTATATTTTTATGAAAAATAGACATTCTGTATTTGTAACAACTTATGAAATTTGAGTTAAGATTTATTAAAAATTTCTGTGCTCTCTCTACAGTCAGAAATTAAATTCTAATACAGAAAAATGTAGTATATGACAGTCAAATTTAAATTATAAATTCTATATTGTTAATAATATTTTAACATATATTAGAGGTATTAAGAATTGTTAATTAAAACTTTGATTAAATATTAATTTACAGAATCATTTCATAAGTTATTAATTTTAATGTTAATATATTTAGATATATTAAGTTTGTAAAATTTTGAATTTATAACACCATTTTTAGTAAATATTAATTGTTTAAGTCCATTTTATAGTTAATTTTTATGATTTTCACTATTCGTCTTTCACTTCAGATGTTCAAATAAATTATGTTTTTTGGAAGTAATACAAAAACTAATTTTTTTCCCTAAAAGTGTATCTATTTAACTTTAAAAACCTAAAATAGTTTTTAAATTAGTCAAATTTTTAAGAAACTACAACGTTTTTTGTGAAAAAAGTCAATTTTGCAATTTTTTGGTGTTTTTTTTGGGTTTTTATGGTTTTTTTTCAAAATTTTTTCAATTAATCAAAATATAAATAATATTATTGTATTCCTTACTAAAAAACCAATCAATTCATTATAATAAATTTTTTTACGTCAAATATAAACCTTATAAAACAAGTTTAAAGCGTGGGGTGTCGGGACACCCCAGTTACTCCTTAGAGGGTGAGTAAATTAACGTACTCCTTTTAGGGTTAAAAAAATATTTCAAATTAAGTAATATAAATAATTTACTAAAAGAATGTACCGCATTTTTTATTTTATTCATGTTCACTGAAGCAAAGTTTGTAATTAAAAAAATGTAAATATGCAAAAAATAAATATATGCAAATTATTAATTAACAAGTGGCATTAAATTGACATCTCTCAATCTATAGTGAGATGTCTTGTGGACTCCCATGAAGATATTAAAAGACCTACAATTATTATAACTCACCAGGATGGATGCCGAGGGCAACGCATGTATTATCAAAATCCTTTTGCAACTGTTGTATAGCAAGACTGAGAACAGGTTCAATTTGCTCCCGGGTAAGATCACCAACGCATTCACCAGTTTCCATATCTTCAACAAATCCAGTACCAACAGTTCCAAGATCAACGGGTCGAAGATTATATTTTCTTTGAAAGCTCGTGTCCCTTAGAACTTCTCGTAAAAGTTGATGGTCACTTTTCCTTCCGTCTTTGAATAATTCTTCTTCCTTTGCCAGGGGATTTATCATTTTGTCCAAAAGAAGATCTTCCGGGAATTTTTCCACTTTCAAAATAGTCGTGGTTTCGTCGGGTAGATTCTTTGGACTCCCCTTGTAAAGCAATTCACGAAGTGGAGATCGTTCCAATTCAGCGTATGCTGGAGAGGAAGTTGAGGAGGAAATAGTTGATGCAGAAGAAGAGATTGAGGCTGATGATGAAACCGAAGCTGGCGAAGATATGGGCATTGATGAAGATGATGTTATTGACGCTGGTGATGATGACGAAACGAAAATGGAGGATGTGGATCGAGGCTCTTCTTTAAAGAGAATTTCTTTTAAAAGGGGATTGGAGTCCTTTTTCGGGAAAAAATCTGTATCTAAACTGTTATAAATATCTTCTTCTGTCCTGGGAGGTGTAGAAGGAACTGTGCAGTCTGTAGAATCCTCTTTATAACCAAGACTCTCTGCTAAGAGTCTGCAATAAAAGAAAGCGTTCGATTAAAATTTTAACCTGACTTCTTATTTTGTGAAAGATTTTGTATTAATATAATTTCTGGAGTCTAATTTGACTATATTATTAATGATCAATGATGATTAAATGATCAATTAATAGGTGCCAATTTGTAATCCAATAATTAATTTTAGATATTAGAAGAATCTTTAAATTTATTAAAAAGAATTAAAAGTCAAATAAGTACATATTTTACTAAAAATTGGCAAAATGTCTTCGAATTTTTTGATTCATTTACTCAGAAGGTTTTGGCGACACAAATCTGAAGTTGAATTTTCATACACATTTTCAAGTTGTTTAGATATTATATGATTGCGTTCTACTTGGGTAAAGCGTAATTTATCAAATTTATATATATATATATATATATATATATATATATATATATATATATATATATATATATATATGTGACACGGACACTTAAAAGGGACCTACGGTCCGAAAAAAAGATTTCGAGAAAAACGACTTTGAAGTTTACCAAGTTAGTTTTTTTGCACTGTTTTTTGTCAAAGTACCTAACTTTGAAGTGAAATTGTGAGAAAACTAATGCAGCTAGAAAGCTGCGGTTTATTGCGTTGGAAAGAGCGGTTTATTTACTATAAGAACAGATAAAAAAGTGAAAATCGATTTTTTCGGATCGTAGGTCCCTTTTAACTGTCCGTGTCTATATATATATATATATATATATATATATATATATATATATATATTTAATGTCGTGACGCACAGATGAAAATTCATTTATTCTCTTGGAAATACCCAGGACTTTTTTTAAATCTTTTTGACCATTTTTGAAATATTAATATGATAATAATACGTCTAGCAATTTTTACCAAAATTCGTTGAAACCTTTTTCAGTTCTCGTGTTCACAAAAAATGGGATCCTCTCCCACACACATATACATAAATCCGGACATTTTATTAGAAAAAACTCATAACATATTCATATTATAAAGGACAATTTGTTTAAATCATTTTAAAAAATTTTATAATTTGAAAAACTAGAAAAATG
Organism: Leptopilina syphax; assembly: GCA_032872505.1. Classification (NCBI taxonomy): domain Eukaryota; kingdom Metazoa; phylum Arthropoda; class Insecta; order Hymenoptera; family Figitidae; genus Leptopilina; species Leptopilina syphax. The sequence goes on along the minus strand of CM065469.1, from coordinate 10,460,766 downwards.
AACACAGTTATTTTTAAAACCTTTTCTGAGCAATACTGGATCAATTATTTTTAGTAATTCTTATAAATCTAACTTCAGATTCAAAATCAGTGGTGACTACAAAACCCCCGAGTAAGAAGATTCAGACGAATAGATACATTTTGTCGTTTTATAAAATAAATTACTAACTAATAACCTTTAACATTTTGACGCCACATTTAAAATCGCCATTCTGTAAATGTCAATTCCTTCATACTTTTCTATAAACATACTTCTTCGGTTAAAGGTAGAATTATCTCTCTAAATCTGAATCAGTGAAAGCTTGCTGATTTCCAGCTAAAAGTATATACAACTGATTTCAATCAGCATAAATATGTTTATGAATTAGTGACAAATCAGTGAAATTTCATTAATCTATCAGTGAATATACCCTAATTGAAATCAGTGCTATACTTATAGCACATTCAAATTAAAAGAGTATTAAGTGCCCACAATTTGTTTTATGGACAAAATCAGAAAAGAAATTTTTTTATCCCCTTTAGAAACTATAGAAAATTTTGAATTGTCTTACATGAAATTTTTTTAAAAATGTACATTCTTTTTTTTCATAAAAATGTTATTACATTTAAAATCTTGAAATATAAACAAAATATTTAAAAAATTGTAGAAAAAAGTATAGAATTAAGCACTTAAATTAAATTTATTTGTACTATTCAAAATTTCAATTAAATATAAAAAGAATAATAAAGAAAGCATTTCTTTGATAAACTAATAAAATACATTTATGAATGGTAGGCATATTAAATTTTTAAAGAAATCCTTGGAACTGAGAATGAAATTAAAATAATCCCCACTTCCAAGAACATCTTTGTATCAACTATCAAGAGTTGCAAATTTCTTTTTCCTTAAACTGAAATATCTTATTCATTATTAAGAGATGATAATAATTTTTTATAGATGCAATATATCACACAATTTTTAAAACAAGCATCCTACCTAGACTCTTGAAGAATAGCCAGAAGATCAAGACTTTTCTCTCGTTTGACATGTTGCTTGGTGGGTTCGGGACTTGTTGGGTAAAATTGAGCACTTTGTGGACTCTGTGGAAGATAATAAGGACTTGTGGGATAAGCAGGTGATGCATCTCGCGAGTAATTTGGTGACAATGCACCAAGTCCTGGATAAGGTGGACTTGGATAAGTTGTCGGTGATGTGGGTCGTGGTGAACAAGCCTCTTGTTTGATTTGCGGAGGTTTTAGATTGTTCTGATTGTTCAAAATGCCATAATCGTCTGGCAGTAGAGACAAATCGAATTGGAAGGTCGTGTAATCGAAGGTCGGCGAAAAGCCATCTGCCGTTGGCACTGTCTGTGGCATCTGAAACAAAAATATTATACGATCATTGTAACTGACAAATAAATGAAAAGAGAAAAAATAGGAAAATATAAAATACATCATATACCTAAAAAATGAAAACGAAATATATAATTATAAAATTAAGAATAATATAAATATGTGAAAAGGAAGAAATGAAAAATAAGATATAAAAAGAATTATCAAGTATAATTATGTAAAAATCACTCAATTAAACTGTAAAAAATACAAATTCCATAAGAAATGAAGAAACAATAAAAAAGGAAACATAAGAATAAACACAAAAAATTTAAAAATATGAAACTGTAAAATTAGAAGGAACAGAAATATATATAAAAAAAGGAAATTGCAAGAAGTAAAGTTTTCTAAGCGTCAATAAAATAGAAAAGCAAAAGAATAAAAGGATGTAAGCTGTACATAAAATGGAATGAAAATATGAAGATATAAACAGCATAAAGTTAAAATGAAGATAAAATACAGAAGTAAATAAATTGTAAATTACATTGATATTATTAACAAAAAAAAGATTGCGAACTATTAAATGTCGAGCCAATATAAAAAGTACATTATAGAAGTTTATAACATCTAAAGATTCTAGGCTTATCAAAAACATCTCGACATTTAGACAGCCAATAAAATCGATGAGGAACAACCTTTGAGAAAAATCTATATAAGAACTTTATCAAAAGATATCTTTAAATGCGGCATGTGAGAGGTTGAATACGTAACAGTTGTTATATGTAATAATCGGACTTCAATCAGAGGTTAATTACAACCTTTATAAACATTTGGCGAACATATAGACAGATACTATTAAAATTTAATATCTGGAGTGTGCAATCTTTTTATAGATATCAACCTTTAATATATCTAGAGTATTAAGCCTGTATGTCATTATTTTCATTCTCATTTTTTACCTTCTTCTTCTTCTTCTTCTTATCTTCTTTAACATTAAGAGAAAGGTTAAAAGAATACAAGAATTTTTCCAGTACCTATATTAATCAAAATTATTTACCAGAATATTTCTGCAATATTACATCGATAATTAAAACGCACTAAAAAACCATTAATTTGAATCAAAACTATGTATATTTAGTTTAAATCAAATTTATAATATCTTTGCAATACAGTTAAACATATTTAGGTTTAATAAAAAATATACTTTTTGGGTCATTAAAAGAAATAATATATTTAATTCAAATAAAAATTTATAATCGTGTTTATGAATTAATTGTAATTACTTATTTCTTATTAAATTATATTAAAATTATTAATACAAAATTAAATTCTTGTAATTAGACAATTTTATTAGAGTTTTTGTAAATACTTACATTTTTTTGAAGAATTTCATTAAATTTCGTAAAAATAATGTAACTTTATAAAGTAATTTTAATTGAAAATTTTGAAAATAATTGAAATTTACAAAGAATTATAAATATTAAAAACTTTTAAGAACAATTGAATTGTTTAGAAACATTTTATTTCCATTTTTAAAAATAATTGAATTCTTGCTAAGAATTTTACAATTTACAAAAATAATTGAATTGTTTCAAAGAATTTTTTATTTATTTATTTATTTATTCAATATACACTCCCACAGTCCAATTTTGGACCATAAATGGGTATCTAAAAAAAACATAAAATAATTAAGTAACAAAATAATAAAAGTAAACGAAAAAACAGTTATAAATCTGCAACAGAAAATTATTCCTTTAGTATAGGTACTTAATTATTTTAGGATAAAAATATTTCAAAGCTGCTCACGTAGGCCGATTACATATTTTTTTGCACAATCAGCAAATTTAAGTTGCGAAGCCATAAACAAATCCACATTTGGGCGGAAGTTATTATACATATTATTAATATGATAACACGCATAAAAAATCGGAGATGTTCTAATCAACCCTAAATCATCCTTATTAATATAAAAAGGTAAATTAGTACGGGATGACAAACGAGGAATCCTAAAATTAATTACCTCCAATAATTTTTCACAGTCAAAATAGTAATTGATAATTTTAAACAAAAAAAATAATCGCATTAATTATGCGTCGCTCTGCTAAAGTTAAAAAAGAAAAACGTTGACACAAAAGAATATAGTCACATCCACGTACGGGGTAACGTCCATCCTTCTTGAAAGCCAAAAACTTAAGAAACCGCTTTTGAACTTTATCAAGAGGCTCTGAGAGATTTTTAGTAGGCGGGTTCCAAATTATTGCAGCATATTCAGCTGGAGACCTTACTAATGCATTAAAAAGTAGAGTAAAGGTTTGTATATTATTAAAATTTCTTGATGACCTAATGAGATAACCAAGCATCTTGGATACAGTAGCAACAAGAGATGTTATATGATCGTCAAAACTAAGATTATAAGAAAAAGTAACTCCAAGATCGCGCGTGGAGGTAACTCTAGATACCGGAACTAAATTTAAGTGATATGGAAATAGAAAAGGAAAATTATATTTATGAAATGTTAAAACTTGACATTTAGCAACATTTTGAGACAATTTGTTATCAGTGCACCAAATATGGATAGCGTCAAGGTCAGCTTGAAGACGAGTTGCATCAAATATTGAATTTACACGACGAAAAATTTTTAAATCATCAGCAAAAAGCAGAATCATAGAGTCAACTTTGTAAATAACATCATTAATGTAGATAGTAAATAGTGGAAACCCAAAGGAAGAACCTTGAGGTACACCACGATATGGTACTGAAGGTGCAGAGTTAAAGTTACCAACACACACAGAATGTGAACGGTTCTTTAAGTAATCAATAATTGTAAGTTTCAGGTTAACAGGTAAATTCAACTGATCCAACTTGTTATCCAGGATCCTGTGATCAATTGTGTCAAAGGCCTTAGCAAAATCTAAGTAAATAACATCAAGTTGCAAATGTAGTTTAAACGATTCTTGAATAAAATAAGTAAGCTGAGTTAAATTACACTGTTAGAAATTTCTGTAATTTTACAGCAACTTTACAGTACAAACGTACTGTGAATTTACAGTTTTTGCTGTAACACATAAATGTAGTAAATTCACAAAAATGTTGTAATTTTTACAGTCAAACCTTACAAATACAGCAAAATTACATTGTATTTGAATAATTCACAGCAAAAAAAATTGTACTTTTTATTTACAGTAAATTGTTTGCGAAATCACAGTATAAAACTCAAAGAATTTTACAGATATTCATTTTGTGATTTTAGCTGAGGTTTTTTACATTATAACTATAGCATTGACTGAATTTTAACCTTAAGAATATAATTTTAAGTCCTAAAAGTATAGCTGAATCATTTTTTAAGCTTAAAAATAGTTTCAATAAAAACTATTTTTTAATTATATTGCATTTTAGTAGTGAATAATTTTAGACTGAAAAGAAGAATAGAGTATGGTACACATGTTTCTTATATTTGATACTGTAACAGATTTAGTTTATTTTTATTTTTTGTCTTATGCAAAATTTTAATTTAACTTTACTTTAGTTCGGAGATGTAAAATTTTAATAAATATAACATTAATTTTTATAATTTGACAAAAAGATAATATTTTATTCCTTATTAATTTGCGATTATTACATTAAATTAATTCATTTTTAACTGTCGATCGAAGAAAAGTCATTCAACATTCATATAATAAATAATTTGATTATTATAATGACTATTTCGCGTCGGGACAATATATACATAATACTTTGCAAGAGACTTTCATAGCCTCCCTTGGTCGAGCGCGTCTAGGCGCAGCTCCCAAGGTTGATGGCTCCATACAATAGACAACACAATATACGACTAAGGGTTCAAATCGTGGCGTCGCATTTCCGTAATAATGATAATAAAATGCTAATAAAACTTTTTTTTTAGTTAATTTACTTTTATTATAACATATCAGAAAACAATATAAACAGTTTTGATTTTTTATGTAAAAATTTAAATGGTAGAATTTCCGAATTAATAGTAGGGAATATTTCCGAAATACATGGTATACTGTAAATTTACAGCACTTTAGTGAAGTAAAATTTCATTATTATTTTGATGGATAATTGTTTCTTGTACTTTTGCTGTAAAATCACAACAGAATTTTCTAACAGTGTAGTTATAGTTGATTTTTTATTCATACAGCCATGTTGAATAAAAGAGACAAAAGACTTAATAGCAAAACTAATAGTGGGAAGGACACAAAACTCAAATACTTTAGCAAAGTTATTAATTATAGCTATTGGTCTATAATTCCCACAGTTAACTTTATCGCCAGATTTAAAAACTGGTAATATTTTAGCCATTTTCCAGGATCCGGGAAACTTACATTGTAGAAGTGATAAATTGAAAATACCCGTTAATATAGGAGCGAAAATAGAGGCACAATCCTTAACCAGGAAGCTTGGAATCCCTTCAGAACCTGATGTGTTAGATGGTTTCAACTTTTTTGCCGCAATAAGCACTTGTTTTGTAGTTATTGAAAAAAAATTTCTCTGAGGAAACGGCTGGACATCACCCGCACGTTCGGTAGATGTTAATAATATGGGCGTGGCATTAATAGACAAGAAAATATTCGCAAAAGTGTTGACAATAGACAATTTTGAAAAAATATCCGCCATATTGGATCCGCCATTTTGTATTTTGAAAATTTTGAAAATCTGTCTTTAGATTCGTAAATAACGACCCCAAAAAACCCCCGAGTTATAAGTTTCAATAAAATTCACTGTCTGGGTTTCTCGGGGGCATGAAAGGGTTAATTAACAAAATAATAATAAATGGAATACCGCTTTCCGCGCGTATTATTTGCTAATAAATAGAGATGTGCAAAAAAATTGAATTTCCGAGCCGAGCCGAAATTTTTTCGAGCCGAAAAAATCGAGTTCTCGGGTAAATTCGAGTACTCGATTAAATTCGAGTACTCGAGTGAAATCGAGTACTCGAATGGATTCGAGCTTTTAAATGACAAAAAAAACTATTAATAAGTAGAAAATTTCGAATTTATGCGAATTAAAGTCAATAAATCTTCAATTTCAAAGTGTATTTCAATTTGCTAATTATAATATATGCGAAAATTATATGATTTTTCTCTAGAACTCGAATTTACTTAAGAGCTCGAAAAAATTCGAGTACTCGAATGCACTCGAGTACTCGAAACGTTCGAGTACTTGAAAAAATTCGAGTGCTCGAAATTATTCGAGCTTTTTGCACAGCTCGGCTCGAACTCGGCTCGAGCTCGAACTGATTAGGCTCGGCTTGGCTCGGCTCGAAAAATGAAAAGCTCGAAAAAGCACATCTCTACTAATAAATATAATAATTTACTACTTTGTAATTACAATAAAATTAATAACAATAAACTATTTAAAAACCAACCTATTATACGCGTGGGTGAAAAATTACATTTTAAAAATTTTATACAATATATTTTATACATAATGTAAATAGAAGAGAAATAAAAAATTTCGCGTCCAGGAAGGTGTTGGAATTAGATAGCATCAGCTGTCACACGAAGGATGAAATAAAGGCAGCCGGATAAGAGAATAGAAGTTGAAGATGGTTTGTTGTGTTTGGCGTTTAATACTGGCAAGTGGAGTGACTTGAATGAGATCGAATGAAGCCTCTATACACCAGTAAAACACTTTGCCTGGAATGGGATGTGAAAATTTCTTTCTGGAACATGAGTGGCTGGAGGAGTCTTTTTCACCTGAGTAAATTACAGTTGCAGCACTTGGTTAACAGTGATGTTATATGTTTGGCGGAAACGTGGGTAACAACTCCGGATCTTCGTCTACCAAATTTTCTAAGCGAGTACGAGATATTTTCTAGTTGTGCAGTTAAGGAGAAAAGCAGAGGAAGAGCCAGCGGAGGTCTTGCCACGTTGATAAAGAAACAAAGTTCAACTCAGGCCTATATTTTGGATAGCTCCAATCTTTGGTTATTTACAAGGGTTATGCTTGGTGAAGAGAATTTCATTATTGGTAACGTATATTTTCCTCCGAATGTGTCTAACGAATTTTGTATAGAATCGCTAGGTGATCTCTTGACTGATATAACGGAGAATAATTCAGAAAATGTAAAGTTAATAATAACAGGTGATTTTAATGCTAGAATAGGGAACCTCAATGTTACAGATAATTTTTGTATTTCTGATTTTTCATTGTTAAATGACACGAGATCTTCAAATGATAAAATTGTTAATAAAAGAGGTAAGATATTGATAGAGTTGATGGAAGAGAATAATTTTCTAGTGTGCAACGGGCGTACGGTCTCAGATACCCCTGCTAGTTACACCTTTATAGCGGAACAAGGTTGTAGTACAATCGATCTCTTCTGGGTTAGTGAGGGTACGATCTGTCTAGTCCGTGATATGTATACAAGTGTCCTCTTAGAAAGGTCTCACTTGTTGGTTACTCTCAAAATTACTTCAAATTACAGTAAATATGAATATAATTCAAAATCGAGTCAGAAAAAAACAATTATAAGTTATGATAAAAATAAAATAATAGATTTTTACAATGATCTTTCATTATCAACAAACTTATATTATAATAGCACGAATAGTAACGCTTTGCATGACAACTTTCTGGAAGCAATTTCGATATCCTCTATACAAACTGGTTACAAAATTACAAAATCCTTCTCAGCTAAACCCGATAAAGTTAATATCCCAAAGAACCCGTGGTTTGATGCAGCATGCAAACTCTTACAAAAGAGAACGCGAGCGACATATAAAGAATACAAAAAAAGTATTAACGACAAATCTCTCCTCCAGAATTACTTAAAAACTCGTAAAGAATACAATAAATTAATAATAGAAACCAAAAAAACTTATTATAAAAATATTTTAAATAAACTATCAAATGTAAAAAATACTAAGGGATTCTGGGAAGCAGTCAGAACATTTAGTACTAAAAGTCCATTTATTAATGAAATCGGTCCCGAGGAATGGACAACATTTTATCAAAACATTTATTCAAAAAGACAAATATCATTAGTTGACTTCTTCTCTGTGTTGCATCCGTGTCTGGACATTGATTTTTCATTGGAAGAACTTCAAAAAGCTTTAAAAAAAATGTAAGAACAATAAAGCTCCGGGAATTGATAAAGTAACTAACAATATTCTTAAAATCCTACCCCCAACATGGGAACATTATTTATTAAACCTATTTAATACAGTCTTGAACACGGAGGTTATACCGGAGGGGTGGTCAACTATTGAAATGTGCATGCTGCACAAGAAGGGTGAAAAAACAGACCCTTACAATTATAGAGGAATTGCACTTCTTAATACAATTACAAAAATTTTTACTACAATGTTAACGAAAAGATTATCGGATTGGGCGGAGGTAAACTCACTTATCCCGGAGGAACAAGCTGGTTTTCGAGCAAAGCGAGGGTGTCAGGATCACCTGTTCACTCTCGCGTCATTAGTTGATTTGCATGTGGGAACGAAAAGAAATTGTACGTATGTCATTTTTGTGGATTTTAAAAGAGCTTTTGACTCTGTAAACCATTGTCTTCTTTGGAATAAACTTTTTAAATTGGGAATTAGTGGAAAAATCATTCGTATTTTAAAAAATTTTTATAGTATGACTAAATTAACAGTGAGGTGTGGAGAAAAGCACACTAGTTTTATTGACGTAACCGAGGGAGTCTTACAGGGAGATAGTCTCAGCCCATTGCTTTTTATACTTATGCTGCATGATATTGTGAATTATTTTAAGAAAAATGGAATGCAAGGTTTACCTATCTCCTCATCTGAGGACCTAATTATGCTTTTATATGCGGACGACATTGCTTTATTAGCCTACTCGTGGCATGACGCGCAAAATAAACTAAATGTTTTAAAAAAATATTGTACAGAGAATGGGTTAAATTTAAACACGAAAAAAACAAAAATTTTGCCGGTTAGGAAAACGGGAGGCTGTAGAAGACTTAAAACTCTTTTTTGGGGAAAAGAGCCCCTGGAATACGTAAACACTTATACTTATTTAGGCGTCCCGTTTTCCACTTCCGGTAAATTTGCAGTATCAGCGGACTATTTTACTAGTAGAGGAATCGCAGCATCAGGAAAACTACGAAACATACTTTATAAATCTAAAAACGAATCTTGGGAAGTTGTAAAAACCCTATTTGGATCAACGGTTAACTCTGTAGCACTGTATGACTCAGAACTGTGGGCTTTGCGATATTTTGATAAAATTGAAACTGTTCAAACAAAATTTCTAAAAATGTTATATCACTGGCCAAAAAATACCCCCACTAACTTTGTTCTGTTGGAAACTGGTTCTCTCCCAGTGAGATTCCTTGTGATAAAACGTGTGTTGCTTTGGTGGAGTCGAATTTTAAAAATGTCAAACGATCGGCTACCTAGAAAATGTTATAACAGATTGTTGGAACTTGATAATGAAAACAAACTAGGTTATCAGTATAACTGGGTCTCACAAGCCAGGACACTTTTTGATCAGGTTGGGCTCTCTGATTTATGGTATAATCAGGGTTCACCCACAAATAAAGAGATTAATGAAATATGTCAGCAAGTATTGACCTCGTGGGAAAATAATTTGAAAAGTTCTATAATTGAAAAATGTATAAATTCTAAGTACAGCAACATTTTTAGACACATAAGTGAACTAAATTCTACCGAGAAATACTTAACCTTTAAAACTTCAATTCGTAAAAGCCGAGTGATCGGACAGTTAAGAGTAGCAAGTGCAAAGAGATTGAAAATCACTTATCAGGGAAATCATTATATTATTAACACAACAGAAGTGTGTACACTATGTAATCTTAATGAGTTGGAATCACTTGAGCACTTTCTGTTGTATTGTCCGGTCTATAAAGCTATTAGAAATAAATTTCTTAAAAAATATATATCTGGTGCTCCTGGTCTGGTTGAGATCCAAGTTGTACAAGATATCCTTTGCATAAAGAAAATTGAACAGATGAATGACTTATATCAGTTTGTGGGAAATGCGTTGAAAATACGATCTTTTGTAATAAATGAATAATGAGTATCTGCATGTAGAAGCCAAAAGTTGTTTAGACTGAACTCCTTTGTAACAATAATTATATATTATATACAAATAAATCTAATCTAATCTAATCTAATCTAATCTAAAACACTTTGCCTGGAATATTGTTGGGACTTTAAAATGAACGCTTGTATATGTATGAGGGAGAGAGAGAGCATCGTAGGGATTTAAGTTGTGCCGAAACACTTTCCCTGGGGTACCAGAGGTACTATAAGGGCCATTTATCTTGGCGTGTGTTTATTGCCCGTCGTGTGTTTGACCTCGCATCAGTTTGTTACGCTTTGTAAGCCCATTACATCGTTCCCAGTGCATCTTCCCTACGCCAGGCGGGGTCCCGTCTGACATCTTGACGTAGTGCCCTGCAAAGGTCGACGCGAAATAAACGATTATACATATACAGAGGCGAAAGATACTGGACACACAACGAAAGAGCACATCATCTACGAACGATCCGGTCGAGCAACAATAGTTATAAGATTCTCTATATAAACTCGAGTCGTATATACTCCACAATCTGAAGAGCCAAGTGAGCTTATCTATGTTCTTATGTTTTACGTTTGACTCTTCGCTCTCGGACTATATAATGTTGAGAAAGTTTCTTCGAGTTTCACGGGATTACTTCACCAATCAGACACAAGAAGATTGAAGATAAATAATTATTTATAAATAATTCCTACGGGTTTTGAAAACCTTATCAGAAAAAATGGCACATTAATTATAAAGAGCTGTACGCGATAAAAATTGCTTCAGTAAAGTTTGCAGGCCAAGATTGTCAGATTCTTTTGAGAATGGACAACACGACGGCAATAGCCTATATCAATAAAATGGAAGGAACAAAATACAAAAAATTTTAATACCTTAGCTAAAAATATCTGGAAATGGTCAGAAAAGAACAATATTTTCTTGTTTGCCTCTTATATCGCATCCAGAAAAAATTATTGAAGCAGATTCTCTATCGCGAATAGGAAACGATGACACCGAGTGGGAATTAAACGATTATGAGTTCAAAAAAATTTTATGGGGAGATAGATATGTCGATTTATTTGCTACAAACGAAAATAAAAAATGTACTAACTTGTGCTCAAGATTCCCAGATTCAGAAGCATTCGAAATTGATGCTTTCACCTTCAACTTGTCAAATCTAAACTTTTACGCATTTCCCCCATTCGCGTTGATTTTAAAGGTATTGAATAAAATTAGCTTAGAAAATGCTTCTGGGTTAGTGGTCGTCCCAAACTGGTCTAATCAACCAACTATTTATTTATATTTATTATTTTTATTTGAAGATTGAATTCTGATCGTCCAACTTTGTCAAAAATAATGCATACATTGCATTGGTATTATGATTGCAAGAATTAAAAAAAAACTTTTGATGAAATTGCACTCTCAGGACTATATTATACTACTATTTGACACCGTTATAAAGAAAAGTCTGCCTTATAATTTCTTCTAGAAAGAAAATCTTTAGAATAATATAAAAATAAATTGTTTTTATCCACAACGCATAAGATTCCTAGAAATTGTATGTAATTTTATACTCAATGAGATATGATTCAGAAATGACTCGTTTTCTACTCTCTCTTTTTTTTAATCACGAAATTTATCTGATACTTTAACTGTGGTATATTTCACTTTTTCATCATGTATCAAAAGTAATATCTTTTGAGCAGTATGTAAATCTACAGACAAAAAAGAATTTAAATCTACTTTGGAATTTCCAAACTTAAGGTATCGTTGAAGACTTTATAAGAATCTTTTTTATAACGATTAAACTCCTTGGGTTTCTTAATGGTTAATAAGAAAAATCAGCACTTGACTCATTGACGTCACAGTACACCGATTAATGAATACTTGTGGTCGTCCTTTCGCTTGTCTAACCAAGTGAATGTACTATGAAACACTCCTTTGAATCGCGTTTTCTAAAAATAAAAATAAATAAGAGAAAGAGTTTTTAACTAATTAGTAGAAAATACACAATTTCTTCCCCGAACTCTTCTGAATAGAAATTATATCTTCTTTGCATTCAATTTATATTTGATGCTTGACAGAAATCGAAAGCAGGTAAAAATAATTTTACTTCTCTAACTTCATATTATTTTAAGTATTATTTAAGTTATTATAATTTAAAGTATAATCAAACAATCCATTAAATAAATAAATTAATAAATTTTTTAAAATAATAATGAATAGAATTTAAGAGATTTATTAAACTGAAATGTCAATATTCTAATGTACAAACTATAATTAAGTAAATAACTAATTCAAAAAGTTAATTTCATTAAAAGCGAGATAAAGTATTTTAAAATAAATGAAAATATTTTCATTTCCACCTTTATGAAAATTGACGTTTATTTATTAATAATACAAAATTAATAAGTTTACTGTTACTTTTGGCAAATAGTTTAAAATAACATTTCAATTTCCAAGTCTCTAAATATATTTTTCAAAATATTTAAAGTTTCCAATAAATTAATTTTACTAATATTCTACCCAATACCACTCTAACCAATTATTATAAATTTTTTTAATAAATTATATTTCAATTATCTATCAGATTTGAGAAAGGAGAAAATTTGACAAACCATATCTTTGGATTAAATTCTCTCTCAGAAAAAATGTTTCGTTTCTATTATTTCCAATGCGAGAATGATGCAAAAATTTAAGTCTACGATATTGCGAAGGAATTGAGAAGCGGTAATTTTCGATGGTTCGTTGACCGGATAAAAAAATTTAGGTTCAAGGACTAAGTATACAAGTACGAAGCCAGTATAGTATATAGCATCAGGACTTTTTTTGCATATAATGTATATAATTTATAAAGTGTAATACATATATGTATATATAACACTGTTTCCTAATACTCTTGACGTCAAAGCAACAGGAGGTGGTCCTTTCTAATCCAATGACGTCATAAATATGCTTTGTTTTCCACGTTTTATATATTATGTCCCTTTTATTCTCACCACTCCCATTTCATTTTTTTTATATCTATCTCTTCGGCCTTCTGCGGCCTTTACACTTTTTATAGTATATACCTTATCCTGACTCGACTTTCCGCTGCAATATCGAGAAATCATTAGAACGACCTTTGAAGGACACTCTTTGTTCATTTTACCAGACCTATACAGTATACAATCTACATCTTTATTTTTATGTTTTTTTATTGATATATTATCACGCTTTCATAATTATATATGGGCAATTCCACGTGAGATTTAGGTCGACCTCTTAAAATCGGCCAAAAATATTTTTTTTCTGTTCTGTATCGAAAAAAACAGATACGTATTTTTTTTATTTTTGTTTAATTGTCCAAATTTTCGAGTTATGAATTTTCGAAATTTTGGACTTTTAATTGTAGACCTATATTCAGTAGCTTATAAGTCCGAAAATATTGAATTTAGGAGGAAGTTGTCAAAGTATGGAAGTTTCAGTTTTCTCTTGACCTTTCGGAAATGTAAACAAAAAAATTTTTTTTTAATTTGTTATTAAAAAAAATTTTTTTTTATAAACAAATTAATTTTTGTTTAATTTGGGCCAGATTTTTTTCTATTTTTTTAAATTTATTTATACATTATAATATAGAGAAGATTTTCCAAAATATCCCGAAATGGGCCTGATGTGTTAAATGAGTTTTAAAACATTTTCAAAAATGACTTGCAAGCATTACAGTGGGATTTTTTTACAATTAACATTTTAAAACTGTCTACAGCGTATAATTTTTAATCTATTTAAGTGTTTTTTGTTTTAAATCGAAGGATCTACGCTGTAGACAGTTTTAAAAAGTTAATTGTAAAAAAATCCCACTGTGATGCTTGCAAGTGACTTTTGAAAATGTTTTAAAACTCATTTAACACATCAGGCCCATTTCGGGACATTTTGGAAAATCTTCTCTATATTATAAGATATAAATAAATTTTTAAAAAATGAAAAAAAATCCGGCCCAAAGTTAAAAAAATTAATTTGTTTGTAAAAAAAAATTTTTTAATAAAAAATTAAAAGAAAAATTTTTTGTTCACATTTCTTAAAAGTCAAAAGAAAACTAAAACTTTTATTCTTTGACAACTTTTTCCTAAACTCAATATTTTCAGACTTATGAGCTACTGAATATAGGTCTACAATTAAAAGTCCAAAAATTCGAAAATTCATAACTCGAAAATTTGGACAATTAAACAAAAATAAAAAAATACGTATCTGTTTTTTTTCAATACAGAATAGAAAAAAATATTTTTGGCCGATTTTAAGAGGTCGACTTAAATCTCACGTGGAATTGCCCATATGTTACATGTTGTTGTTCTTTTACTGCAAATTTATGTACGTTTCACTTAGTTAGTAATTTCTCGATTTGAAATTTATTTGTCATTATTTTCTAATTTTAAATATAATTGATTTAGAAATAAAAATAGTCTAAAATATAATAAAAAAGGTCAATGAGGTGCAAAATTATTAATATTTTCAAAATTAATTACTAATAAAACACTTTGAAATTAGTAAAATTCGGATTTTACGGACCAAAAATGAAAAGTTACGGACCAATTACTGACAAAAATATAACCGAGTCCGAGTCAAATAAAAGAAAATTTTACTTAAAAGTATAAATTAAATTTTTTTCACAACTATAAAACATAAAGAAATCGATCACTCCGAGTCGAAGACTCGGAGTGATTTCTTCATGTTTTATAATAATTAAAAATGTTAAATTGATAAAATCATTATTTTATATTATAAGAATATTGTACTTCTTCAAAATTATTTTTATCATATTAATTCATCATTATTTTTAAGAATTTCTCACTAAAATTTGTCTTTAAATCAATTAATTTTTAAAAAAGTTCTTCTACAATTTTCAAAATCTATTTATTTACAATATTTAATTTTACAATTACTTCTTAAAATTCACGCTATATTGCTTTTCATATTTAATTATTATCTAACATTTTAACTAAAATTCATTTTTAAATCAATTTTTATTAGAAAATTCTACTAGAATTCAATTATTTAAATACAAAAATAAATAATTTATTGAATAATTAAATGTTTCTTAAAATTCAAAATTCTCATAAAGAATTTTACCAACATATTTTTAACAAATTGAATTCTTTCGAATTTTTTTAATAAAATTTTTAAGAATAATTACATTTTCCGAGAAATTCGATTAAAATTGTATTAAAAATAATTAAAATTCTGCATTGAGTTTTATTATTTAAGAAAATAATTGAATTCCTAAGAAGAATTTTACTATTTTTTAAAATAATTTTTCTGCAAATGATTTTATTACTCTTAAAAACAATTGAATTTTCGCAATAAATTGTAACTTCTCCAAAATTAAATTTTTTTTAGTGTTAACTAAAATTTTTCTATAAATTCATTATTTTTATTAATTTTTGAAATAGTTTTTTGAGAATTTTCTAATTCATTTGTTTTTAACTGCAATTCATTTTTAAATCAATTTTTATTATAAAATTCTACTAGTATTGAATTATTTAAATACAAAAAATAATTTATTGTAGATATATTTGAATATTTCTTAAAATTGAATTCTCATAAAGAATTTTATCAACAAATTTTTAAATAATTGAATTCGTTTGACGAATTTAAATAAAAATTCTAATAATAATTACATCCACGAATATGATTAAAATTTTACTTAAAATTATTGAAATTCTGCGACGAGTTTTACTATTTATAAAAATAATTAAATTCCTAAAAAGAATTTTATTATTTAGAAAAATACTTGAATCCCTTTAAAAATGGTATTATTTATAAAAATAATTGAATTATATTGCAAATAAATTTATAAAAAATTTGTGAATAATTGAATTTCTGTGAAATTTTTATTATTTTATGAAAATAATAGATATTAAAAATTATTAAATTAAGGAAAATTTTTGAAAATAATTGAAATTTTGCCAAGTATTTTATTGAAATTTTTGAAAATAATTGAATTTCTGAGAAGAATTCTATTATTTATAAAGGTAATTGAAATTTTGACAAGAATTTAAAAAAATTTTTGAACAGAATTGAATTTCTGCTAAGAATTTTATTACTTTTGAAAATAATTTAATTTTGCAATCATTTAAAATTTCTCTAAAATTTTCCAAATCATATCGTACAATTTACGAACTTTTTGTTCTTTTTTAATAAAATAATTACTGAATTTACGGACCTTTTTTAAAAAAACTTACTTTTACGGACTTGAATCAAATTTACGAACCTTTACGGGATTTACGGACCTAGTTCGAGCCCTGTAGTAACCATATAATAATATAATGTTAAAAAAATTATTTCACGAAATTTATATTCTTTCTAATTAAAAATCAGTAAAATTTATAATCACTTAAAATTCATGTAGAAATTCTATATAATCGTTCTAGTAAAATTCATTAGAATATTATTTGATAAAATAATTACTGAATTTACGGACCTTTTTTAAAAAAAACTTACTTTTACGGACTTGAATCAAATTTACGAACCTTTACGGGATTTACGGACCTAGTTCGAGCCCTGTAGTAACCATATAATAATATAATGTTAAAAAAATTATTTCACGAAATTTATATTCTTTCTAATTAAAAATCAGTAAAATTTATAATCACTTAAAATTCATGTAGAAATTCTATATAATCGTTCTAGTAAAATTCATTAGAATATTTACTAGTATTCATATATAGAATGATTCTAGTGAAATTCTATAGAACTTTTTCAGCTGGGCATCTAAACTGATAATTTTAAAATGTTTTTTATAAAATAATTAATTTAAAATATATTTTTTGATTAAAAGTTATGGTTCGAAGAAATAAACGCGTTCTGGATTTTAATAATCGTTTAGTCTTTAGTGTCGTAGGTCACGTGTTGATCACACCTGCTATTTCCTTCTCGACACTGAAGAAATACACTTTCTTAAATACTTATCAATGATTTTACAATTTCGCACTCAGGAATCACATTCTTCACGAATGTACTTGCTATATATAAAAATAAATAATTTTGATAATTGACGATAAATAAAAAAATTCAGAGATTTTACAAATGCACAGAGAGATGATAATTGTAACAAGCAAGTAAACAAATTAGCATTTTTTTATCAATTTCTCAATATATGATAAAAATATTTTTAAGCTAAATCAATGTTTCAAGAAATAAGAAACTTTTTTGCGTTATGATTTAATTTCTAGAATTAATCTTGTAATCTATGTTTTTGTAATATATAATAATAAAAAATAAAGAAAAAAGTTTTATGTATAATAGTGGTCCATTTATTATTATTATATTAATAAAAATAATTCTTTTACAAAAATAAAAAGTTGACTTTATTATACAATTATTATTTTATTTGTCATATTTTAATTCTATTCTTTTTCTCTTATAAGTAAATTGAATAATTTTCGAAAAAGAAAAAAATTATTAAGGATTATTATAGAAATTTGAGTTAAAAAATAAATTTATTTACCGTAAAATTTTAAAAGGATATATCTTTTTTATTACCCCGGGGAGTTACAGCAAAACAATGGTGTCATTTTTCTAGTGAATTTCAATTACCATAACGATTAATTGGTAATAAATTTATTAAATTATATTCGCAGAATCAAAAATCTTTCAATACTTGGCACCATTTCTAATTTAATAGCAAATTTTCTAGTTCAAGGTATTCAACACATATACATTGCGATTATAATTATTCTTCTATTAATATGTCTAAATATATCCTTAATATGAAACGAGTAGATATGCAAATTAGGTAAAGAGAGACAGTCTAATGTTGCTTATCCTCGAAAAAGAAAGAAAGCAATAGCGTTAGATTTTCTGCGTTATAAACAGAGACCGATTTATGTTATTTCTATTTGGAAAGAGGAACAAAAGCAATAGCGTTAGATTTTCTGCGTTATAAACAGATCCGAATTATGTTATTTATTTAGAAAGAAGAAGACAGAAAGATATTTGAAATATATATATATATATATATATATATATATATATATATATATATATATATATATAAAATTTAAAGAGAAACGAAAGGCCTGCTCGAGTACCTGGCCTATTGTTTGAAGGGTTTCTTTCAACCAGTAGTCAGTCTATTGAGTGACCAGTGACCACAGAGAGAGAGAGAGAGAGAGAGAGAGAGAGAGAGAGAGAGAGAGAGAGAGAGAGAGAGAGAGAGAGAGAGAGAGAGAGAGAGAGAGAGAGAGAGAGAGAGAGAGAGAGAGAGAGTTGCATTGGTAGTCTATTTTATACTTGAGTATATATAAACTGTAAAAAATTTAGAGAGTTAATGGACTCGGGAGTATGGAGTGAAATTTTTCGAGTTAAAAATCAACTCCAAAAGAGAGTTAATTTCTAACTCCCTTCATTCAACACCCGCGCGAGTTATTTTTTCATTGAGGAGTTAGCATTTGGGTGTGAAGTTTTAACTCTCTTTATTTAACTCCCCTGGCATTAACTTCCCAATGGGTGCGACTTTTATAGAATCCCCTGGGGAGTTAACATTTAACTCTCTTTTTTTACAGTGTAGTTATAGTTTATTAACAGATTTTCGCATTATATAATACAGAAAAATAAAAGTGCAATGTGAAGAACACTTTTTTTCTCTTTTCAAAATTAAAAGACGAAAAAAATTTTTGTGATTAAAAATAAGGATAAGGAGGTAAGTTTTTAAAAATTGTGTAAAATACTACTTTTAGTGATATAAAATGATTTTTCTTTTTTGTAATTAAGAAATGCAAGTAATAAATTAACAACTTTCCCGTCTAAGTCACTAACATTATCTACTTTTTCAACAATTAAACTTGTAAAGAAATTTAAATAACTTTCTAGAATCATTTTAAAAATGCTTGATCTCGTCCTTCAGTTTGCCTTGTTTTATTAAAAAATTAATATAATTTCAGAAATACTTTACATGGTTTAATATTTTTTTAATAAATCTTAAACCAGTACCCAGTTTTTTATTATAAAAAAGTTTATGTTGTCTTAAACAAAAAAAGAATATTTTTTATTTCAGTTCAAAATTAGAGTCTTGAAGGTAATAAACACACGGAGAATCTTTGTATACTAGTTTCTGTTAAACTCACCATGTGTTCTTAGTAAATTGACTACTAAAGTGGGGAAAAACTGCGACGGTATCAATATTTCGTAGTCTGACTATTAAACACAGAAAAAGAGTTTGAAAATTTAGTAGTCAGTTGATCAACATTAAAAATTCACGATTTCGCTAAAAAAACAATGTCGAATGTCAGTGACAGTTATACAGAATGTCGCCACTTATAATTATTGAGTAAGGAAGAAATCTATTTTACCTAATGTCGATTGATAACTTAATTTTAATGCAACCTATCTAATTCCCTAACATACAGATAAAGTAACGCACACTGTAATCGACGGAACGCATATACAATTCATATAGAGAAAATAAGTCAGTGTTCTTATATACTAATCCAACAATTGTATTTCCACTTGGGAGAAAATTTGTATGCATATGTTGAATGCCGTTTTAAATAATATTTGTTTGTTATACAAAATTGATAAAATCAATTAATTACTTAAAATTAATAAGGTCTATTTTTGAAATGAACAGAATTAATTTTCATCAAACAGGATTCTTGTAATAAATTATAAAAATGTTTGACATATAGAAAAATAAAATATAATGTCATTATTATTTCGTAAAATTGTTTATTTAATTATTTAATTTAATTAAAAAAATAATTACACTGAGAAAAATATTAAAGCAGGTCAATAATATCTGTGACAATGAAATATATAAACATTTTGTTCAAATTTAAAAGACCCCCCTCTACCGCCTCCAATTTTTCGAAAAAATCAAAAATATTTTTTGGGTCACATTTCTACTTGATAGAACAACAAATTCCTCGAGTTTTAATTTTTTTCAAGAAGTTGAAATTTCAACTTAGGACATTTCACGTAAAATGCCTCATATATAGTGTTGGAATAGCCGATTAAAGTGTAATCACTTTAAAAAAATTTTTTTGTATAGGGGAAAATCTTCAGTTGTGAGACGGGTTTTATTTTTGACATGTAAATTGTAAACGGGTAAACGAAATTGTAAATAAAATAAACCGTTCGAAAGGTAACAGAAATACGCAACTTTTATTAAAAGAAAGTATGGTGTTTCGATGAACTCAAAAAATTTTACGATACATTTTCCGAGCACATCGCTTTTGTCAAATAAAAAATGTCTCCAGTTGTGAGACACTCATTAAAAATTGTTAAAATTTTATAAGTTTGACATAAAGCGTTATGTTTAGTATAAAGAATAAAATATGTTAATAATATATATTATTATATACTAAATAATAATATTTATTCGCCAAAATATGACTATCAAATAAAGACAATTTAATAGCTTCAACAAGAACATTAAAATTGATTTCTTCTGAATCAATTGACTTTTTTACACTTGACATGCTCAAAAATACTAGAAAAAAAATAAAAACAACATTTAAATAGTATGCCTGCAAAGTCGTATTTTTTATGCTGCCCAGATGGGTGTTGACACCGTCTCACAACTGGTGATATGCTGTGTCTCACACCCAGAAATTGGCGCTATTTTGAAAAAGGAAAATTAAATTATTTTCAACCGTAGATTAAAACAATGCAATATTGCATCACAAAATATAAGGAAAACACTAAAAGAAAATGCATTACATTTACCTTTTCCAATTAACTAACTTGGAAAAAAAGTACTTTGCATTTATTAAAAAAACTCTTTTTAGTCAATTATCACACACAGTGTTGGTATTTAACAAAAACAGTTTATATATCCGCTTCGGCGTACACGAAAAAGTTAGCTCATATAAAAAGAAATGTTTTTATATAAACCAATCGGCTTTTTAATATTGCATGTTAAAAAAAATTGACTGTCTCAAAAACTGGTCGTCTCACAACTGGAGACTTTCCCCTAAATATCAATTTTTGATACTATTTTTTTAAATGCGTTTTTCTCAAAACAGGATTTTTAAAATTGCCGTGCAGTGTAGCTCAAAAAGTTATTGACCGATTTTAAAATGAAAAATTGGAAATTGTTCGCTATTAAATTTATTATTAAGTGAACTAAACTTGAAAAGAAAAAAAAAATTTTTAGTACCTTTTTTAAAATAAAAAAGTTGCAAAAAAGTAGGCAAAAAATCGAATTTTTTTTTTAAAGTAGTGTCAATTTTTAATATTTTCACTTAAAAGTTAGTTCACTTAATATTAAAATATTTATAAAATATGAATAAACTTGATTTTTTGCTTTCGGACAAAATTTGTGGGCTCAGGACTGCACGGCAGTCATGAACTCCGGCGGAGCAGCTCTATATGCAATAGCTCCCAATTCGGAAGATTTTTGATATAAACGCTTATAAAAAATATGAGTTACAGTTAAATATATGAACAACATAGTGGAAATGTTTTATTTCATTCAAAAAATTCTTACTTTAAAAAAAAATTCGCGAAAAAACGGCAAAAAACATTTTATATTGTAAATGTTTTAAAACAGACAATTTTTGTTTTAGCTTGATACTTTTTTAACTAGAAATGGCCAAGCATTGAAGTTAGGATAATACATAAAATTCTGTCATGTTTGGCTTTTTTATTTACATATTTACTTGTAGATTTTAATGTTAAATCCCAAGTGCGAAATGCCAAGACTGCAAAAACGGCCCATCATTGGTCTAGTAATGTCTGCCGAGAATTGGCAGTAGTTACTGGGCCATTACTGGTGTTCAAAACGTCCCATTGATGGGCCAATGATGGCGCCGATGGTCAGATTTTCAAATTTTTTAAGACTGGGCCAGCTCTCGGCCCAATAATGGCACATTCATGGCAAAGTTGATCAATCTTTAATGGCAAAAAGCAATTGCCAGTGATGTGCCGACCATCGGCCCATTAATGGCACTTTAATGGCAAAAATTTTGTATCTTTGATGGCAAATTATAATTGCCAGAATTGGGACGTAGCTTGGCCCAATAACGGCACATTATTGGCAAAGTTGATAAATCTTTAAAGGAAAAATTCAATTGCCAGTGATGTGACGAAGATCGGCCCATTAATGACACATTAGTGGCACTTTAATGGCAAACATTTTGTATCTTTGATGACAAATTGTAATTGCCAGAATTCGGGCGTAGCTTGGCTCAATAATGGCACATTAATGTCTACCATTTTGTATCTATGATGGCAAATTATAATTGCCAATATTGGGACGTAGCTCGGCCCAATAATGGCACAGTATCGGCCAGTGTAGTGTAGCTTATAAGAACCCTTTTGCATTATCGACTTCACGTCAGAGTAGCAGAGTGGTCAGAGTGTTAGGCTGTGGTGCGTCAGGTTCAGGTATCGATCCCGCGAGCGGTAAGAATTTTTCAAATATTTGTAAGTTTGCGATTAATTTAGGGAAATAAACTGTATAAATATTATGAATTAATTAGTTAATTAAATAAAAAATATTTTTTTTTTAATTTTTTCAACACTGGGGAGTAATGGCAGCCAATAATGGGCCATTAATGTTTACCGAGAATCGGCCGATGATTAGCTGCCGACGGCCTACTGCGGTTAACCTCCCGACAGTCGGGCCACTATTGTCTGCCAAGAGTAGGCACTGACTATGCCGTCACTGGGCCAGTTTAGGGCCGTTTTTAATTTCGCACTTGGGATACTATTAGCATAAATTAATACTATTAACATTAATTGTATTAAAATAAACTGAATGCTTATTTCAGCTTTATCCAAAGAACATTAAAACATCTAAAGTATTTCCAAAATTATATTAATTTTATTAAACAAGACAAAGTCAAGAAATTTTTTAATGATTTTGGAAAGTTAATTAAATTTTACTTTTAATTTTAATTTTTGAATACTTATATTGAGTTTTAGTGTCTTAGACGGGAAAAATGTTAATTAATACATTTTTCAAAATGAAAAAATTATTTATAGCACTAAAATGTAGCATTTACATAATTTTTGCAGATAGTGTACAATTAATTAAAATTGATTTAATAAATGGTAATAAATCATTAATTAGAGAATAATTTAATCCCAACAAAAACATCTTTGATGTTTTAATATAATGGGTTTTGACCCAATAAGGAAAAAAAATTTTTTTCCAATAAGGGAAACTTTTTCAAAAAAAAATTGTATTGTTAAAGTAATTTGGTGTTAAAGTTTTAGATCATTTCATTTTCATGTTATTATTACTTTGAAACAAATAAAGAAACCGCTGCCAAGTTGTATATTTTATATAATTTTGGTGCGCTCATTTCATGAACACTTTGCTTCCTCATAGAGATAATAATAATAATAGGAAAATATATGAATAACTTTTTATAAGTATGGTAAAAGTGATTGAATCTTGGGTCAATCAATGTATTTTTAAATACTCTACAATATAGTTATAATAGTTAAACAAAAATTTTCAAACAAAAAAGTTGAGAAAATGGCATTTTCCACAATTTTTGGTTTTTAAAATACCAATAATTTCGAAATTTATTATCGAATTAGGTTCAAAAATAGGTCAATCGAATCGTTTTATAATGCTCTACAAGTTGGTAACGATAATTTTAAGATTACTTCTACATTTTTTAACCAAATTTTCAAAAAAATATTTTTTTCCAAAATTTATGATTTTTAAAAGTTTAATATCTCCATTAATATGGACAAAAAATGTTTAATTAGAACTCAAAAGATGCGTTTAAAAAAACTCTACAAAATTATGGAAAAACATTTATAGGTGTCCTAACATTTTTTTAAAGTTATGGGCAAAAAACGTGTTTTTGAAAAATTAAAAATCCAAAAAAAATTTAGTTAAACTTTATTAATCTATCACAAAGTACGCTCACTTTATGTCCGCAACTCCTGAGGTCAAATAACATGAAGATATATCAAAAAATCGAACTCGAAAAATTTTGGTATTACAATACTTCCTCTATGAGAAAGTAATAATTAAGTAATTTTTTTAATTAAAGCTTAAAGTCTATACTTTAATGATAAAATAAAGGGATTGTTAAAAAATGAAATTTTAAAATTGTTATTAACAATTCTTTAAAACAATTGCAAATTCAAGAATGTTCTCAATATTTTGGGGAAATTAAATTACCCTGTATTGATGTGCAAAACTCCAAGTATTAATTTAAAAAAAATTCGCCTGTATTTCGGCAGAAAAATCTACAAAATTTCTATAATATAGAAGGTTACTGATTTTTCTCTTTTTAAATTAATCCTCAGAGTTTGTACATAATTTTTCAAGTCATTTAATCAATATTTTATTTAGACATTTTTAAAAAATGATAATTTTCAATGTTTTACAAAAATTTTAATGACTTCTAAAATACTGAATGCTTTTTAATGATTTTAGGCTTATTTTAAAGGTGATTTTCTCCAGAATGAGAATTTTTTATAGGCATTAACGTGTAATTTTTTATAGAAATTTCAATTCGTCAAACTTAGATAAAAAATTAAAAAATTTTTAAACAATCTTATTAACAGAAAAATAATTATTAAAATATAAACATATGTTTTTATAAAATTAAGATTTAATGTAAGGTTACATTAAAGTTTTATTTTGTGTATCAAAGGACCAGGAGTGGGCGCGCAACGCGCGCCCTTTTGGTTCTAGTTTCTTTTAAATAAGAGTGTTTCAGATGAATAATATCAATTTTTAATCAAGATTTAAAATTAAATTTAAATAAATAAAATAAATTTTAAGTTTGTTTTTACTCTTATCCCACGTGAAAAATTTCTCGGGAATTAGACAGAAAAATTCCCGTTAGTGAAGAAAAACTTGTTTTTTCATTCCCGGAAAATTCTCGGGATAAGTGATTCCCGGGAACTTTTTTACGTGGGATACGAGACAAAATAATAAGAGTGTATTTCTTAATTTTTTATGCAATAAAGATATATCTTTTTATATACTGTTGCTAATTGGCAATATTATAATTGACGAACAAAAATAAATAATTGATTATTAAGTTAAATTAATAATCTACACTATACCGTCGGAAATTGTCGGTCCGATCGACTGAAGAGGAGAAAAAAATACAGCTCCACTAAAATCATAATAATTTTGACAAAAATGAAGATAGAGACTTGGATTTTGCAGATTTGGAAAGCTTATAATGAATAAGATAAGATTTGGTTAATTTTTTTAAAGGTTTAAAACTTTTTATATTATTTAATTATTTGTAGTACAAAATTCTCCAAATTTTCCATTATCGTTCGATATGTTTAGTCCGTTGCCTGATTTACAAAAATAATAGGAAAAATTTGGAACTTATACTATTTTGTTCGAAAAATTGTCACCTTTAATTTGAGCCTAAGAAAATTAAAAAATATTAATCCGTCTCCGAGATATGATTAAAAATGTCCGCGTATGTTTTTCTCGTCATTGAACCATCGATCGCCGCGGATCCCGTCTGTGGCTTTCTCTCCTTCGTCTTCCCAGGACCGATTAAGCGTCTCCCAAGGTAAGTGGTTACTTGGAGCCCCTTATACATTCTTTTTTCCCTAAATTATAGTTATGGTCTGAATTTTTTTACACTATTAGTCAGGCATTAATTAATATTATTATTATTAAAAAAAATGTATAAACAAATTATTGTTGTTAATAATTGTTATTCTATATTTTAGAATTAACCTTGAATAATGCAGTTTTTTCGTCATTTTCACAATTTACAATGCTAAAAATATTTTAAAAATAAAATTTATTTTATTTCAAAAATTTTTGTAAAAAAATAAAGTTAATATTAAAATATATTAAATACACTGGAAAAAAATACACTTAATTCAAGTGGAAAAAATCAGACTAAACGATTTTGCTTAATTAAAGTCAGTTTATAAGTTAATTACCAAAATATATAAAGAATTTCTACATTTCATATTTTAAAATATTATTGGTTTGAATAAATATGTTTCATAAATAAATTTATATTTTAATTAAATATTAATTTAAACAAAGTTTGTTAAATTCAAAAAATTTGTTTTCTTATTTAAATAATAATCTACAAACGTTTATAAAAAATATAGCAATTTAAATGACAAAAGGATATACATGTAAAAAATAATCAAACATTTATAAATTAAAAATATTTATTAAAAGAACTGAAAAATTACAAAAAACTCAAAATCCAAATTTTTATAATGATTTTTCTAGTTTTAATTTACTAAGAAAACAAATTTTTTGAATTTAACAAACATTGTTTAAATTAATATTTAATTAAAATATAAATTTATTCAAAGGTGGATTCCACGTCAGTTCAACACACTTATATTCATGACTTGTTGGGAATTTGGCTGTAATTTTGTAAATTTATTACTTTTATAGTGATAAACAACTCCACCAAATATTTTTTCAAAATTTTGAAAATTACAAAAAATGTGGCATTTTCAAAATTTTTGTATTTTTTTTAAAGTGCTATAACTTTGGTTCTAATTAACCGATTTTGGATATAAAAAAAGGATTTCTTTGGTTTTAAGTATATTTTAAGTTAAAATTAATAAAAAAAAAAATTCAAAATAAATTTTTTTTGAAAAATTAAAAATCCGTTTTTGAAAAAACATCATCTTCGATTTTTTTTAAATTTTACTAAATGTTAGGGCAAATGTGCTTTACAGGTCCTGTAAGTTTCATCTTGGGATCTCGAAGGGATTCGGAGTAAAAAAATAAAACGTAACTACAAATTACGAACATATTGTACAAAATTCCTCAACTGCCCAGGTAAAAAAATGAATTTTCTCTAAACTTTGCTAAAATGTTACTATTATTAGTAGAAGTGTTAATATTAAATTTTTTAATTTGATAACATATTTTTTGAGTTATGGAGTTTCAAAATTTTGATTTTTTTGAAAATATCTTTTTTTCGTTTTTATATATTGATAAGTAAAATTAATGAAATTTAAAGTATGAATAGTGATTTTCAAAGGGGTTTTCACGAAGTATTAGGTGGTGACCTTTTTTCTATAATCCATGTAAAAATCAGAGTGGGACCATGAGAATTTTTGAGGAAAATAATAATTTATCATTATTTTACATAGAAAATGATGATTTATAATTAATTTCATAAAAAATTTCCATGGTCCCACTCTGATTTTTACATGGCTCATAGGAAAAAAGGTAAGCTTTCGATTGGGATAGGTTACAAAAAATAAAAAAAACACCGATTTTGAGATACAGTAGAACTTGGTTAATATGATTCTGTAAGGACCGCACTAAGAATGCGTCTTATGCGGGAAAACGTATTAGGTAGGATATAAAATATATGTTTCTAATTGCAGGGACCACCATAAATAAGCGTCTTAAGCGGGAAATCGTATTAAACGGGATCGTATTAACCGGGTTTTACTATATATTGAAATTAAGAATTTGACTTTGAATTTCAAGATGAAATTGACAGAAAACAACTTTTTTTCATCACCAGCTTATAGCCCGTGATAACCCCTTTAAAAATCACTATTCATACTTTAAATTTCATTAATTTTACTTATCAATATATTAAATCGAAAAAAAGATATTTTCAAAAAAATCAAAATTTTGAAACTCCATAACTCAAAAAATATGTTATCAAATTAAAAAAAATTAATATTTACACTTCTACTAATAATAGTAACATTTTAGCAAAGTTTAGAGAAAATTCATTTTTTTACCTGGGCAGTTGAGGAATTTTGTACAATATGTTCGTAATTTGTAGTTACGTTTTATTTTTTTACTCCGAATCCCTTCGAGATCCCAAGATGAAACTTACAGGACCTGTAAAGCACATTTGCCCTAACATTTAGTAAAATTTAAAAAAAATCGAAGATGATGTTTTTTCAAAAACGGATTTTTAATTTTTCAAAAAAAATTTATTTTGAATTTTTTTTTATTAATTTTAACTTAAAATATACTTAAAACTAAAGAAATCCTTTTTTTATATCCAAAATCGGTTAATTAGAACCAAAGTTATAGCACTTTAAAAAAAATACAAAAATTTTGAAAATGACACATTTTTGGTAATTTTCAAAATTTTGAAAAAATATTTGGTGGAGTTGTTTATCACTATAAAAGTAATAAATTTACAAAATTACAGACAAATCCCAACAAGTCATGAAAATAAGTGTGTTGAACTGACGTGAAATCCACCCAAACCAATAATATTTTCAAATCTGAAATGTAGATATTTTTTATATATTGCTTCCTCCTAAAGGAAGCTTTGTATTAGCAAAATTTTGGATTGTCATTTTTTGACATATTTATAAATTTTTTTTTATTATGCCTAATACTTTAGTGCTTTATATATGCACAGGAACTCCCTGTATAAATGTTCTAAATAAATAAAAAAAATTTTTGACGTATTTTGACCTCCGAAGTCCAAAAAACGGATTTTAAAAATTTGTCCCGATGTGTGTGTGTGTGTGTGTGTACTAACATTACATTTGCCTCAATATCTTAGAACGAGAAAGAGCTAAAGGCTTCAATTTTTTTTAAATTGTAGTTCTTCCCGGGGGACATAAAATGAGAGTATTTTCAGCCCGATTCATGAAGTTTAACTATTTTTTTTTGCATTTTTCATTTAGTAAAAAAACGTTTTTTGGACATAACTTAAAAAAATGTTAGGACACTTATAAATCTTTTTCTTTAGTTTTGTAAAGTTTTTTCACACGCATCTTTCGAGCCCTAATTGAACATTTTTCGTCCATATTAACCGGAGATATTAAACTTTTAAAAATCAAAAATTTTGGAAAATAACACTTTTTTAAAATTTTTTTTAAGAAATGTAGAAGTTTAGTTTTGTTTTGTATTTAGTTTTGTAGAGTTTTTTCAGACGCATCTTTTGAGCCCCAATTTAACATTTTTCGTCCATATTAACCGGAGATATTAAACTTTTAAAAATCTAAAATTTTGAAAAATAAGACTTTTATAAAAATTTTTTTAAATTATGTAAAAGTAACTTCAAAAAATTATTACCAACTTGAAGAGCATTAAAAACGCTTTGATTGACCTATTTTTGAACCTGATTCGGGCAGAAATTATGAAATTATTGGTATTTGAAAAATCAAGAATTGTGGAAAATATCATTTTTTCAACATTCTTGTTTATTAACTTATGTGTAATTATTAAACTATTATTACCATTTTATAGAATATATAAAAACACATTTTTTGGACCAAGATTTAATGATTTTTAACCCTTTTATAAAAAGTAATTCTTATATTTCAATTATTATTATTTTTATGAGGAAGCAAAGTGTTCATGAAATGAACACCAAAATTATAAAAATGTACAACTTGGCAGCGGTTTTTTGGTAATTAACTTATAAACTGACTTTAATTAAGCAAAATCGTTTAGTCTGATTTTTCCACTTAAATTAAGTGTATTTTTTTCCAGTGCCCTAGTAGAAATTTGTCATGGAGCCACTCGATTGTTCAAGTTACTGGACAGTTTTTGTCACGGACGCTGATTCTAGGCGGACTGGTAAATAACTGTAAAGTTACTGACCAACGCTCTTCGTCAAAGATTCAAGTTGAATTTGATATTGGCTAGACATAACTTCTGTCTAGTTTTTTTAATGTTACTTTAAAGTACTCCTAGAAATTATAGTTCTAAGTTTGTCGTGTCGATGACACTGCAATAATGTCTAATAACTAGACAACTCGACTGATTATTTGCTAGAGATAAATTTGTTCTTATTCTTTTCAATATTTTAAAACTTTTCATTTTAATTTGTTATTAATTAATAATTTAATTAATTTATTATTATAAATAAATAATATTAATTAATAAAATTAATTAATAATATTAATTAATAATATTAATAATTAATAAAATAATTAATAAATATTTACAATCATTTATAATAAATGAGGGGCTGGATGCTATAATGTGTTACGCGCCAATCACTTAACATGGCACGTAACACGTTATAGCATCCAGCCCTTCAAATATAAAAATAAAATTAGTTAAAAATTAATTTTTTTAAATTCCATTTTAGTTTAACTATAATTTTCTATTAATTAAAAATTTAATGAATTTATTATTATTAATTAATAATCAATTAATCATATTAAATAATAAAATTATTTAATAAATATTTATAATAATTTATAATAAATTAATAAAAATAATTACAAATTTAATTACAGTAATCAATTTATTTATTAATTGTTAACGTTGCAAATTAAATTACTAGAAAGTTATAATAATTAAAAAATCATTTAAAATGTTTTATTACATAGAAAATATTAAAAGTATATACCAATGCTTAAAATCTCTAGTTACGGCACTGAACTGAAACATGTGCAGTGGTTATTAATTCTCAGTATCCATTGTGTTGAACAGCCGAGTGCGTTAAGCGGTGCGACTTTGGTCCAGCGGGACCCGAATTTGCTCCCCGTTACCCCCCAAGATTTTTTCGGTGAAATTGCGTTATCGTTTTAAGGTTTATATAGATTATAATTGTTTATACTAATAAAAAATATTTTTGTCCTACCTGCACGGAAAGTATGTCATTTCGGGCACTTAAGGCGGGCGCAAAGTAACACATTACAGCCGGAAGTGGGGGAAGCGGGCGGAAAAGTATTTTGCGCCCGCTTGTATGACGTCAGCGGGCGGTAATAGTTATTTTCGTAACAAGGGCGCAAAATAGGTGTTTGCGACGATGGCGAAATGAAGGGACCGAGGCAACACAATTTCGCGCCCGAGGCGAAGCCGAGGGAGCGAAAGTGTCCCCGAGGTCCCGAAATTTCGCCAGAGTTGTAATCACCTTTGCGCCCATGATGCTAACATAATTTTTTGTCCTAACTGCATGGAAAGTATGGAATTGTGGGCACGAGCGATTAAACGCTTATATTAGTTAAAAATTAAACTCTATATAAATGTTAACTTTTTGAAGTCTATAATGATAGAAGTTTTAATAAAGAAATAAGAAAACAATGCATTTTGGAAATACAGTATTTATTTATAGAACGTAGTAACAAATAATTAAACAAAACATAATTTTTTTTTAGAGAAAATCGAAAAAAATTGCACATTTTTATAGACAAAATAAAACGAGGTGAAAATGTTTGCATTTTTATAGTCAACATAAAAAGAAAGTCGAAAATGTCGCATTTTAAAAAAGAAAATCGAATAATTAACAAGCGGGCGCAAAATACTTTTTCGCCCGCTCGGAGGTAGAGGAAGCGGGCGGAAAATACTTTACCGCCCGCTGACGTCACACAAGCGGGCGGTAAAGTATTTTCCGCCCGCTTCCCCCACTCCCGGGCGTAATGTGTTACTTTGCGCCCGCCTTAAGTGCCCGAAATGACATACTTTCCGTGCAGGTAGGACAAAAAATATTTTTCGTCTTACATGCGCGATAAACTCGACTTTCCGTGCATGCATAGCGGGCGGAAAGTAAGCTTTTGCCGCCCGACTACCAACAGCGGGCGGAAAAACTACTTTTCCGCCCGCTTACTAACAGCGGGCGGAAAAACCACTTTTCCGCCCGCCTCCGTGGCCTTAGCGGGCGGGAAAACAACTTTTCCGCCCGCTGCTTTAGCAGTATTAAATAAATACTACTAATTATTATATTATCACTTTCTATTACTTC
This sequence comes from Leptopilina syphax, assembly GCA_032872505.1. Lineage (NCBI taxonomy): Eukaryota > Metazoa > Arthropoda > Insecta > Hymenoptera > Figitidae > Leptopilina > Leptopilina syphax. The sequence goes on along the minus strand of CM065469.1, from coordinate 10,428,857 downwards.
AAATCAAAACGGAGTCAATTTTTAAGTAAAATTTTATTGTTAAATTTATCAAAAATATTCGGACTTGCCTTAGGCTTAATAAAAATGTTTCATACACATTTAATAATTAGTGCATATTCATTTTTGAATTTACGGATGCGTCTTGTTTATCGCGCATTTGGACAAAAAATATCGTGTGCAACTCGGGCGGAAATGTCAATTCTGACCTCGTACGATTGCCGCCCTCGCTTCGCTCGTGCGGCAAATTTCGAACTCGGTCAGGAATTGACAACTTTCCGCCCTTGCCACACAATATACTATTCCGCCCGCTATCCCTACCTCCGAGCGGGCGGAAAAGTATTTTGCTCCCGCTAGTTAATTATTCGATTTTCTTCATTAAAATGCGACATTTTCGACTTTCTTTTTATATTGACTATAGAACTGCAAACATTTTCAACTTGTTTTACTTGTCTATAAAAATTTGCAATTTTTTTTTATTTTCTCTAAAAAAATAATGAGACATTTGGTTTTGTTCCTATTTCGTTTATCAAAATTGTCAAATTAAAAGTTCTTGTTTCAGTTTTGTTCAATTATTAATTACTACGTTCTAAATAAATACTATGTTTCCAGAATACATTGTTTTTTAATCCTATTTTAAAACTTCTATCATTATAGACTTTATTCGATATAATGTTTATATAGAGCTTAATTTTTAACTAATATGAGCTTTTAATCGTGCGTGCCCTCAATGCCACACTTTCCATGCAGTTAGGACAATAGTATATTGTGCAACGAGTAGAGAAAAAGGGCGATTTCTCGCGAGTTTGAAGTTTGCTGCTCGAGCGCAGCGAGAGCAGCAATCAAGCGCGCGAAAATCGTTTTTCTCCACGAATTGTACACGATACTTTGTCCAACAACTGCAAAACATATTTTATTTATCTTGATTTTAATTTATGAGGTTTTTGCGGTTATAACAATATGTAGTTATTAATGTTTCAAAATTTGTAATTCCCTGTATTTTTTATTCGTTAATATGAAAATATTACATTTTTAATAATTAAAAGGAAAAAAAATTTTTTATGTTTTGTTAATAGTTACGTTACGTAAGTCATGCTTTACGTAAGTTACGTAAATAAGGTTTTTTTTTACATAAATCATCTTTTTACGCAACTTACGTAATCCATGTTCTTACGTAAGTGTTATAAGGTTATTACGTAAATTACGTAAGTGTTATAAGGTTATTGCGTAAGTTACGTCATGTTCTTACGTAAGTTATATCCTTACAGTAGTAACGTAAGTTTAATCTGCTAAGCTTTTTAATACCTCATGATTTACTGTGTTTCAATATTAAAAGCAAAACAAAAATAATCCAGTCAAACTCATTTCTCCACTGGCCAAACCACCAGTGGAGAAAAGTAGTACTTTTCTCCACTGGTGCCTACTGTACAATAGTTCAATTCCACTGCAGGCGTTGGACAAAAAATTATGTTCGCATCATGGGCGCAAAGGTGATTACGACGATGGCGAAATAAAGGGACCGAGGGGACACAATTTGACACCACTTGAATTAAGTGTATTTTTTTTCCAGTGTATTTAATATATTTTAATATTAACTTTATTTTTTTACAAAAATTTTTGAAATAAAATAAATTTTATTTTTAAAATATTTTTAGCATTGTAAATTGTGAAAATGACGAAAAAACTGCATTATTCAAGGTTAATTCTAAAATATAGAATAACAATTATTAACAACAATAATTTGTTTATACATTTGTTTTAATAATAATATTAATTAATGTCTGACTAATAGTGTAAAAAAATTCAAACCATAACTATAATTTAGGAAAAAAAGAATGTATAAGGGGCTCCAAGTAACCACCCACCTTGGGAGACGCTTAATCGGTCCTGGGAAGACGAAGGAGAGAAAGCCACAGACGGGATCCGCGGCGATCGATGGTTCAATGACGAGAAAAACATACGCGGACATTTTTTAATCATATCTTGGAGACGGATTAATATTTTTTAATTTTCTTAGGCTCAAATTAAAGGTGACAATTTTTCGAACAAAATGGTATAGGGTCAGATGGGGTAAATAGAAATAAGGGGTAAATGGAAACAGTAGTTATTTTAGTTAAATCAACAATTTTTAAAATAAATACGGCCTTACATCTTGAAGCTTATATCACCCCCAATAAGTTCTAAGAATTCTCTCCTTTTCCATTTTTCAATTAGCAGCAATATATACAAAAATATTTCCTATTGCATAAAAAATTGAAAATCAAACAAGACATCCTTTCACTTTTTTGACTCGCATTTGGAAAAAAATAAACTCAAAATTCATACTAAAATTTATAATTATCTCTTATTTATATTTATTTTATACTACAACAAAAATCAACTTTGATTTTTTCATTTTCCAAACTTTAATAAAAAATAGGAGACTGTTTCTATTTACCCCTAAAAACTGGAAATTCGGAGTAAATAAAAACAGCAGAAATTTCAATAATATTTCTTATAATATAAATGAGAAAATTATTTCTATCAAATACAACACTATAATAAGAGAGAATAAGAGATAACGGGAGAGAAGGAGAGAGAATAAGAGAGATCAAACCTTTATTTGTGTAATATGTTTCAACTTTTGGCATGGTTTATTTTTAAAATTATGTCATGCACTATTATTTATTAGTTTTAATTATTTTATAAATAACACAATTCCTTATGTAATTCTTTGTATCTTTTAACATTTCCATACTTGAAATTTATTTTTTCTTAAATTTTGTAAGAAATAATCAACTATTTTTATTTACCCCTAAATTTTTGCAAAGTTGAAAAATTTAGGAGTAAATAGAAACAGTTGATTATTGAGATTTAATGATACCCATATTTTTTATTTCACCATAAAATTGTTTCACGGAAGTGTAATAATAACTCAATACACAAGAAAACCGAAAGTATTCCGATTTAAAAGAAAAAACTTATGTTATTGGTGAAACTTAGCAAATCCGTTTCTATTTACTCTAACTGACCCTAAGTTCTAAATTTTTCCTATTATTTTTGTAAATCAGGCAACGGACTAAACATATCGAACGATAATTGAAAATTTGGAGAATTTTGTACTACAAATAATTAAATAATATAACAAGTTTTAAACCTTTAAAAGATTAACCAAATCTTATCTTATTTAAAATTTGATAAGCTTTCCAAATCTGCAAAATTCAATTCTCTATCTTCATTTTTGTCAAAGTTATTATGATTTTAGTGGAGCTGTCTTTTTTTCTTCTCTTCGGTCGATCGGACCGACAATTTCCGACGGTAGTGTAATTTTCGCTTTATGTAAAACCTATAATATAACTTTTGTCCTAGTTTATTTAATAATTTATTAGAGGTGTGCAAAAAGCCCGAAACGTCGGGTCGGGTCGGGCCGAATTTTTTTCGAGTCGGGTCGGGCCGAGCTCGAGCTTTCTCGATGTATCGGGTACCCGAAAATTTCGAGAACCCGAATGTATTCGGGTACTCGAAAATATCGGGTTCCCGAATCCATTCGGGTTCTCGAAAAATTCGGGTACCCGAAAAATTCTCGAGAACCCGAATGCAATCGGGTCACCCGAAAATTTCGGATTACCATTAACTATAATTAAATTCTTAAAGAACTATGCGATCAAGTTTGGCATCCTATTTTAGTGTTCACTACAAAAATGAATAATCTTGATTTGATCTTGGCTAACGCATGCTTAAGCGATTTCGAGAACCGGAATGTAATCGGGTACCCGAAAATTTCGAGAACCCGAATGTAGTCGGGTATCCGAAAATTTTGAGAACCCGAATGTGGTCGGGTACCCGAAAGATTTCGGGTATGTAAACAAGCTCGACCCGGCCCGAACCCGAACTGACTAAGCCCGACCCGACCCGAAAAGTGAAAAGCCCGAAATTACTCGGTCGGGTTTCGGGTTATTCGGGCTTTTTGCACACCTCTATAATTTATCCATCCGTCGCAACTGCAAATATATATATATATATATATTTATTTATTGATTTTTATTTAAAAAAACATATTCTCGGAATCAATTACTTCTTGTATAAGAATCTTGTTAAGGAAAAATTATAAAAAAGGAAAAATTCCTTCTTCTTGAAGAATATATCAACGTTTCAATTAATCACTCTTGCTACACACTAATATCATCATTCTAAATATAACATATTTTCATTTTATTTTAAGAAAAGAACTTGAGTAATAGTTTCGATTTCAAAAACAACTACATTTTTATATTATTCCATTAAAATCAAATATTATATAAAAACTTTGGTAGAAGTATTTAATAAAATTTATAATATATCATCTTAATTTTATATAATATCAAAGAAAGAATTTCATTATTAAAAGAAAAATGAAAATATAAAATTAAAAAAATCGCTAATAAAAATAAAATACATAAACTAAAAGAAAAAAGAAGAAGAAGAAGAAAAGAAGAGATTATTTGTGTATAAATGTGTATAAATTTATAAGAAAATAAATACAAGTACAAATGTAAGTTGTCAAGTGGGCCATGCAAAAGAAAAGTTATATGAAGAAGAGAGTATAACGATAAGGTAGACAATATGAACTCTGAAATGCGTATAGATATAAGGTGGTTGCTTCCAAGAGAAGATGGTTGGATAATCTGCACGATTTGCTACTACGGACTATAATAGCCAATACCAAGCTAGCAATCGTAACATTACTTTATTACTGCATTCAGCAAAAACTCAGGGATTCCCTCCACGTGGGCGAAAGTTTCTCCCCACCATTTTCTCAATTACAATAGTTCAAATTCACAACCTACACATTCTTATTTGCCTCCTTTCCATTCTTATAAATTTACATAATAACCGTGAATGTATAAATATACTGTAGGCTCACTTATTCAACATTTTATACAAGTTCACGATTTAATTCATATATATATATATATATATATATATATTTCTGTTTTCTAAAACACGCGTTAACAACATATTCAGAATCAATAATCATTTCTATGTTTATAGAAGAAATTAAATTTGTTCCGAATTGACTGCGTTTATAAACAATTGTTCATTGTTATTAAGTCTTGTTTCTAACCAATACAATTATTTATTATCTACTATCAATACAAATCATTTTAAAAATAAAAAAATATAATCAAGCAAAAATTCTGATCATTACTGTCGTTAGCAACCAAACTGACGCAAAAATAATATAAATTATAATTGTCATAGGAGGAGAAATTAAGTCTTTGAAATAACACAATTGAATACAAGAAAAAGTTCTTAATGAATAAAAAATTTTTTATAAGCGAAATGCATTCCAAACAGCATCCGGATATTCAAGACATCTTACGAATGTCCTAAGAATATTCGGAATCTATTATATCCGAAGGATGTCTCAGGGATGTCCTGATAATATCTTCAGAACATCCTAGGGATATCCAAATTTCCAGATGTGATATCCCTAATATCCAGATAGGATTAGGATATCCTTTAATATCCGTTGCTCTTAGAGAAATTCTGTTTTCTGAAATATTTCAGAGAAGACTCTGACTGATATTTCATAGTCATTTTTAACTGATTTTAAATGAAGTAATACTGATTCAAATCGCGAGAATAGAGTCACTGATTCTCACAATCAGTCAAATTTCACTGATCTTCAGTGAATTTTCACTGATTCCAGAATTAGAGAGTAACTTGAACATTAAGTCAAAAAGTTAGTAGAAAAAACCAGTCTACAATCAGACACGTCTACACTTTCGTCCTTATAAAAGATTTCTCAACCACCGCAGAGAAGAATTTGCCGATCATTTATCTAATTATGTCGTAAAATATAAAAATATATAGGAATAGAAAGTAAAATTGTTAAAGAATCGAGTGTGCTATTACGGATTATGATCAGTTTACGCGTATCAATTGAAACAATTCGATTAGCAATAAGCGATAAGGTCGCAAAGGCGTGTCAAGGCAAACCCGTGCACGCAATCGTTTCTGTTTTACCGACAAATCGTTCTATCAATTTCAATCTTAACTTTTATATATATATATATATATATATATATATATATATATATATATATATATATATATATATATATATATATATCATACTAAATAATTATTTTAATTATGTACATTATATATGATTTCTTTTCAAAAATTATCATATTTTGAAGATTCAGGATCATCTTTAATGTGAGTATCAAAAGATAAAGGTGATTAACCAAAATTTTATTCTTTCAAGTTAAAAAACATTTAAACTTTTAATTTTACATAGTAAAAAAAGTGTCATTTTAACATCACAATCAGTATAAGTAAATAAGCAATCCTGTTATTATTAATACTATTAAACAAAGTAACATAAGTAGCACTCCTCTGGGCACGGAAACGTCTTAGTTTTAGAAACGTTATTTAAACGTTTTTATAACGATTCATGTCCCCTACATAACGGCATAAGAACGTCCAATGTTTTAAAAACGTTTTAAGACGTTATGTGAAGGACACGAAACGTTCTAAAAACGTTTTAGGAACGTTTCTAGAACAAAGACGTTTCCTTGCCCAGAGGGACGTAATATCACTGTAATGTCTCTGTAATGTTACTGGTTACATGTAATGTTAGTGATATTACAATGTCCGTCACTGTAATGTTACATTGTAATATTACTAACATTACATATGTACCTAACATAAAATAAAAAAATAAAAATAAACATACTATGCATGCACAATAAAAAGGGTAACAATAAATTCGCAGTAATTATTGAATTGATAATTTGTTGCATAAACTTTTTTCTTTTAGGATACGTAGAATATTAATGTCATGATGAACTGTTAATTAACAAATATTTAATGAGAATGTTATCCTTAAAGTTGAACTTTAAAACTAAGTAAAGATTTTATTGTCTTTATAATTTTTTTCTTTTTAAAATTGTTACTTTTTTGGAATTGAATGCCTTTGTCTCTATTACAAATTTTATGGGATCATGCTTCCAGAGACGTTAATACAAAATTTGAAATTGTCTTTTATTAGTTAGCTACGCGAAAGACTTAAAATAAAAAAATGATGTTCATCAACAAAAACAGTATATAGAAGATAATAACGATGTAGTGGGAGAAAGAAAAAAAGTAAATAGAAGAAAGGAAAGCAAAAAGTACCCAAAATAAAATCTGAATCCGTTTACATCTTAAAACTAAAGTGATTGAAAAGTAGCCCATTCTAAGCTTAAAACTAAATTAAGTCAATTTTCGGAGTTCAAATCATATTCTCGCAGCTAAAATTCAGTCAAAAATGTTTTTCATGTAAAATGTATAGGATATGAATGAAAATTATATATTTATAATTTTTTCTGTAATTTTTTCGTTCAAACATAATTTTATGCACATAGTAATTAAAGTTGGTCTAATCTTTTAAAATCTAGGATTTTCTAGTATACAGATGATGTCATTGTTATTGACTAATTTTTTAAAACCAATATCTTTTTTAATTGCGCAAACGTAATCTATCTTACATAATTGTGTTATATCCCTCAGTGAATTTCTTTCTATATTCTTTAATTCATAGAATTTTTAAACATGCTTTAAGGATTAAAATCCGCTAAGTATTTATGAAAAAATACGTTTTTTCCATCTGAGATTAGTAGAAAAAGAAGCAATCATTATAGTCTCAGAAGTAAATATATTATTCACAATGAATTTTTCCAAACTCGACAATTAACATTGCTATTTTTGATGTAAGTTGAATTATGCTTTTTAATTCCTCATAGTTTATTGTGAAATATTTTTGAAAAGAAATGTTGCAAAAGGAAAAAAATTATAAAAATGTGATAAATTTTAGATGAAAAAGATTAAAAAGCGAAAGTGAATACAATAAACTGTCGAATTTAGCACAGGAAATCAGAATATCTTACAAGTGTAGTGGATGGTAATTTAACACTTGGCTCGTGAGGCAATAAAGAATATAGAAGGAGTCTAAAGAAATAAGAAACAGGAGAGAAACAAGTAAACTGGAAGACGAGTAAGAATAAGATAAATAAATGGATGGTTAGTGTAGTAACATAATACTGCATAATAGGAGCATCATGTCAGGAAACTTGATAAAACCTATAACCAAACAGCCCTTTGCTTTGTGAGGCAGAAACCTCAAAAATCTTGTTAATATCGACAATTGGTATTAAATGCTTTTGTGTATCACACTTTCATTTTCCTTTGCAAATATAAGAAATAGAATGTCAATTTTAATAAATTATTACTAATTAAACAAATAAAAATTACCAATAAAATTTTTTAAACAGATGTCCTTTTAGCTTCTTTTTTAGTCTTTACGAATTTTAGTGTTAGAATTATTTGACTGTGTGGAATGCAATACAATGTTTGGTTAACGTGATTTGGTATATGTATACTATTATACACATTTTGATGAAGGTTACGGTACAGGCACTTTTTTGTGTGCTGCATGTCGCTATGGACGTGAGCGTACGTTTCACATATCGCGAAGCGGTACTTTTTTCCATTCCATTTACATCAATTAAGAAAATCGCCAGGTTGCATTCAGAGAACGCACCTGCAATTTAGTTTTATTTGTCGAACTCGTTCAAGCGTAATGACACGTGAAGAAAAACGACATGTATTATAAAAATAATATAAAGAAAAAGAAATTCGCTTTTTAACAGTTTTGATAATTTGACATATATTCAAGTAAATGTAATTTATAATTATTTGATAGTAAATTATTGAAAACTTCCCAAAACACATCCATCATATCTATATAAAAAATGTTAATGTATTTATGAAATCTAAATTTAATCAAGATTTTTAACACAGTAACAGTTGTCACGACAACCGTTGATTGACTCAACATTGCAAGGCAATGTTGTCCTATTTCGGTAGTTAAAAAATGCTCAAAGTTAGATAAAAAGAACTAAATTTAAATTATGTAAACGTGAATGAATAAACAAAAATATTTTTAAAACAGGAAAATGTTTGTCATTTAACAATAAAAGTTGTATTAGAAAAGTAATCAAGGTCTCTCTCTCTCTTTCTCTGCAAAATACGCCTAAAATATATATGCCAATTAAATTGAAGATGCACATAAATTGCACAGTGGCTGCGGACAGTTTCGGTCAGGTAGCCCGTCTGTACAATGATCTATTCTATTATGGGCTCAACTCTAGTATCAATAACCGTGCCGTAAAACGTTATATGGTTCGAGAATATTAGAGCATTCACTTTGTTTGACTAAAATCGTCAAGATCTACTTTCAATAAGAGAGGAAGCAAAATTACATTTCGTTACCTACATACTTTAACGAATATATTTTCAAATACAATAAAAGTAAATTTAATAAAAATAATAATAATAATAATAATAATAATAATAATAATAATAATAATAATAATAATAATAATAATAATAATAATAATAATAATAATAATAATTCCCTCGAAGGCTAAAGTCTTACGACAGTTCCGAGGGAGGGTAAAGGGCTCCAAAAGAAGGGTTACGGGTTTTAGTGGGTCGGGCTGGCAGTAGGTCGCCAGTTTATTAAATTTACTATTTTATATATTTATCTATCTTTATTTTATATTTCTTTCTTTTTTTCTTATTGTACCAACCCCACATAACCTTGGAGTGCGGAATCCAAGGTATCTGTAGGCAGATTTCCCAAAAGTCCCTAAGCAAAAAAAAAATAATAATAATAATAATAATAACTACCTACGTAATAAATTTAACGGAAGATGAAAAAATTATTAACAATATAATAAAACCAGCATTAATTAGTAGGGCTAACTTCTGCCCTACTTTTATAAATAAAATTAGCAATTTTAAAAAAATAGAATTTAAAAATTTTTAATTCAAATTTTTTTTCATAAAAATAAAATATGAATTGGAATATAGATTATTACTATTATAACCACAATAATCATATATTCTGAGACAGTGGATTCAAGGAAAAGTTATTAGACATTTTTATTAAAAGTAAGAATTAAATTTTTAGAATACATAAGACAATTCTGAATTTTGGTGTCTTTTTTGTTTGCCTCATAAACTATGAAATCACTGCGAATTCTAATACAAACCTTCAATATCTTCAATTTCTGACAATAATTTATTTTTAAATAACTTCATTTTTGAACAACAATCATAAAATTATTACTTAGAAATTATTTAATGAATAATTTTACTTAAATATTACAAAATTCATTGAATTTTAAAAGAGTTGCGTTTATAATTAGGTACATTCTTATAAATAGATGAATTTCAAAAGGTTTCAATTTAAAATTTTTAAAAATTTCAATTTTCAATGAATTTAATTAGAAATGTTAAAGAACTTAGATTTTTGCAAAATGTTAATAATTGATTTGAAATTAGTTAAGTTTGTTACAAATGATTGCAGAAATTATTATTTTTAAAAGTAATAAAATTTTTTTTACAAAAGTTTAATTATGTTCAAAATTAAAAAAAAATTCTTGTGAAAATCACAAATATCTTTATAAATAACAAATTTCTTCTCCAAAATTCAATTATTTAAAAAATTTTCCTTATTTCAATGATTTTCAATATCTACTATTTTAATAAATTTCCTAAAAGAATTCAATTTTTTAAATAAAATTGTACTCAAACATTTACAAATTATTTTCATAAATAATAAAAATTGCACAGAAATTGAATTATTAACAAATTTTTTTGTAAATATCTTCTCAATAATTCAATTAATTTCATAAATAATAAATTTTTTAAATGAATTCAATTATTCTCATGAATACTAAATTTGTACAATTTTCATCGAATTCCTCAAAAAATGTAATTACTCTTAAAAATTTTGTATTTAAATAATTAAATAATTTTGAAAAGGTTTCAAATTAAAATATTTGAAAATAAGAATTTTCTATACTTTTAACTGGCAATTTTGAAGAATTAATTTTTTTTAAAAAGTTTAATTTAATTTTTTTAAAACTATTTGAAGTTACATGAAAATATTTCCGAATTCTCAGAAATTTTCCCATATTTTCGTAAGGAGATTTACCTGAACGTTTAAGAGAATTTTTCAAAACTTTTGGGATTTTTTCTAAGCTATTTCATGAGAATGTTTCTAAATTCATAAGGAGTTTTCGATAATTTTTTAGAATGGTGTTAAAAATTCTCAAAGAACTTTAAAAATTTTTTTAATATTTTGATTTAAGGAAGAATTTTAATTAAAAATTATAGAAAATAATAATTGTATTGAAATGATAAAAATAATTTTTAAGAAGTTACAGTAACAATATTCTTAATATAAAATAATGATAATAATTTTATTAGTTGTTTAATTTTAAAAAGGTTTGAATTTGACATTTGTAAAAATCTTAATTCCTGTGCAAATTAAATTTTCAATTAAAATTTTGCAATTGACAAATAGAATTAATAAACATTTTTTTTCTTTATTTTTAAAAAACTTTAAATTTTATTAAAGCAATATTGCAATTAAGAAATAGAAATGATGCAAATTATTTCCTTATGAAAATTGAGAATTTTCTACAAAAATATTAAAAAACGGGATAGAGTTTTTTTTACATAAAGAAAAGAAGCGGTTTGTGAACTGATGAGTTTGTTATTGAGAAATAAAAATTATGCATGAAATGGGTATATATATCCTATTTCTTAATTATATATTTTGAATAATTAACAATTCTCTAATACTTTTATAAATAAAAAAGAAAAAAATTTGCATAATTTACATCAGTCAAACGAAATTTGTTATAAAAAAGCAAATAAAAAACAAAATTTATTTGTTATTATAAATTATGAAAATTACCTGCATATTTTCGATTTGTCAAACAATATTTTTTGAAGAAAAAAAAGACAAAAACATACACAACAGTCAATTGTCGATTATTATATTTAATATTATATTTAATTTTATCAATTTTTAAATAAACTTAATTTAATTATCGTATATTGTAAGATTAAAATAAAATGGAAACATTCTGTCCACGTTTGTGAAATTAATTTTAGACTGGAACCTAAACTAAAAAGTCTGAAATATTTGACTAATATTGCTAATAATGTAATGTAATATATAATATAATTATATAATATTATATAATAATATAATATAATTATCTCTTTCGATTGACCCCAAGAAAAGAGCAAATGTGAAATACGCAGAAAATCTATTTTATGCACAAAAGAAAGGTATCTGAGAATCAAATCATTTTAAGGTTATGTTTGTGTTATTCTTACCTACTTTAAATAAAAGTTTCTTTTTAATTGTGTGAAATTAAAATTAATTTTTAATAATTATTTTAGATGTAACACAGACTTAAACATTGGTGATTCATATTGAGAGCTAATCCTCCCTGTGTATTTTCATTTAAAAAATTACAAACATAACCTAAAATTTCTTGCTTTTCAGGTGCCTTTCTTCAGAGAGCGTCACATATATTATAATATTTTAAGTTAATTTTTTCAATATTGTCACAGGCAGACATAATTAATGTTTAGGCAATATAGTCCCAATATTGCAGGGCGATATTGACCCAATATTGTACTATTTTTAATTATAAAATAAGATTATTAAAAATGAAATAACAGCACTACGTGTCAACCGCACCTGTGCATACCTTCTTCCCCAGTAGCACGTAATATTACAGCGATATTGGGAACATTGTCTTAACATTACCAATATTGCCTCAATGTTGTGGCATATTGCTGGAATGTTCCCAATATTACGTGCTACTTGTGTTTCTTTTACTTATATTTCACTAATAGCCTGATTAAGGACATAAAAATAATTTTTTAACTTTTATTACATTTAAAAATAGGGGTAAAAAATAGACTTATTCTCCCTTTCTTTCACCCTGGGACATATAAAATGATGTTTTCAATCCGTTTATTATTTGAGTAATTACACGTCAATAGTTCTTGTGCGCAAAATGCACTGAAGTTTCTCATGCGTGCCTCTAATTTTGCGGCATTTCGAATTCATCGCTTATCGAGGATACGATAAATTGCTATTGGCATAAGTGCGCGAGCATACCATAGTGGAACAGCGGTAATTACTCCAGATTAACGATGAGATCAATCTTTCAGGAAAATTATATTCAATTGAAAATTCTTTCTTATTATCAAAAAATGTTATCTAAAATATATCCTTTTCATATATTGCTTTATGAAAAATAAACTTTCAAATTCGAATTGTTCCAAATTTTTTATAATATATACCTATACATATTGAAAAAGTTCTAATTATCAGTTTCTTTTTGCAATAGTGACTAAAAATTATTGTCAATAATGTTCCCATCACAGGGGTTCGATTACGTTACTTATTCCGCATTACACATTCCGGTTTCCACATTCCGCACTTTAAATCTGAATCAGTGAAAGTTTCACTGATTTCAATTCAGTGGCCCAGTTTTCTTTAATTCATCAGTAGGATTTCACTGAGAATCAGTAAAAACCACTGATTGTCAGTGAAATTCCACTGATTCATCAAAGTAAATTGGGCCACTGAATTGAAATCAGTGAAATTTTCACTGATTCAGATTTAGAGTGCGGATTTCACATTCCAGATTCCACGTTTCACATTGCACATTCCGAATTTTACGTTCCACATTCCGGATTCCACATTTCACATTCTGCATTCAAAATTCCGGATTCCACATTCCGGACTCTACATTTCACATTCCTTATTCCACTTTTAAAATTACACTTTCTGGATTGTGTATTCCATATTCCATATATCTGATTCCACATTCCTAATTCCATTTTCTGAATTCCATATTCTCTACTTTCAATTTAACATTCCAAAAACCATTTTCCTCTTTAGTCAAGATTATTCAATATCCTAGATTTCACGTTCCTATTTCTACATTTTCGATTAAACTTACAAAATTCCCAAGTTCAAATTCCACATTTCCTGTTTCCCATTCCTTATTCCACATCCATATGCTCTACAAGTTGGTATTGATAATTTTGAATTTACTTGTACATTTTTCAACAAAATTTTGAAAAAAAGTCTTATTTTACAAAATTTCAGATTTTAAAAAGTTTAATATCTCCAGCTGATATGGACGAAAAATGTTTAATGAAGGCTCAAAAGATGCGTCTGAAAAAACTATACAAAACTAAGTAGAAACATTTATAGATATCTTAACATTTTTTAAAGTTATGGACGAAAAACGTCTTTTGCAAAATAAAAAATAAAAAAAGTATAGTTAAACTCTATGAAACGATTGCTACTACTTAATAGTGTCAAAATTTGTGAAGCGAGAATCCAGAATGTCGATTCCGGAATATGGAATATGAAATGTGGAATTCGGAATGTAAAACCGCAATGTGGAATCCAAAATGTGTAATCGGGAATGTTGAATTCGGAACCTGGATTGTGTAATGTAAAATCCGGAATGTGAAATCGGGAATGTGGAATGTAAATCGTGGAATCCGGAATGTAAAATGAGGAATGTTAAATGTAGAATGTGAATTGTGGAATCCGGAATGCGAAACCGCAATGTATAATCGAAAATATGGAATCCAAAAGTGGAATCGGGAATGTTGCATCCGGAAAGTGGAATCCGAAATTTGGAATGTGGAATCCGGAATAAGTTACGTAATCGACCCCCCATATATTTTGCATTTGCAAGTACTTAATCAATGGTTTTATTGCTTCTGTCTTTTAAAAATTATTCATATTGATTATACTTTTTTTTTATTGTATTCGACGAATTCGAAATGTGGAAAAGAGAGATATATATAGTAGATTTTTCCTCTTTGTTTAGTTAATAAGTGATGCCTTACGGTCATGGTAGATTCTTTATAGTACACGTTACAAACGTACCCACGCACCGTACAGATTAATAGTGCAGAATGGAGTTTGCATAATCGAACGATTCAATTCACTCGTCGTGCCAGTGCAAAGGTCTGAAGCCTCCGCCTCCTTTTGCCTCGTTATTGGCGCCGACAATGGAGGCACTTCAATGTGCAAATTTGTCCTTATTTCGACTCCAATATATAAACGCCCTTTGAAAAAGCTTTACGCATATACTGTGACTTTTATTCAACTTTCTTGATTGCAGAAATATTTTTCTGCATAAAAAAGTGTAAACATTTATTTACTTATTTGTATTAGAAAGAGATAGATATAATAATTATGAATAATTTAATTTGCTATCAACATATTTAAGAAAAAGAATACAAATGATAAATCGTTTCCTGATAAGAAATGTCACTGATAAAGTGATGTCAAGATTAGATATTACATTTGTAAAAAGCAATGACTACTGAAGGTCGTGTGGAGAAAACCTGTGTTACAGGCAAATGAGAAAAATCTGTAACGGAAACTGCAAAGGTAAACTATATAGAATTTTGAAGTTATTTCATTCTTTAGTATACTTGGTTACTAAGCTGCAAATATTTTACTCCAAACTCTTTTTGACTCCAGAAAACGTATAGTATTGTCAAATAGGAAATTATTTTTCAAACTGAAGAAAGTTAGTAAATTGAACTTTACTTACAATTAAAGATTCATTGATAACTTTTCCGCTGATTAGTTGAATGTACTAGATCTGTTTGAAATTTGTTAAAAAGAGAAAATTATGGATTTGGCTCTTAACATAGAGTCACAACTTGAAAGCTATTATCCGAGGTACAGGTATAAGGATTATTACGGTTTTTAATCAAGTAGATAACAAGGCTTTGCAATAAAAATAAATATTTCATCACACCAATTTATTATGTATGTATACATTTTGATTTTAACTGCTTCACAGTTGTTGAGAAAGGATAAAATTTTGATAAGGAATGATATCTTGCAGCTTGTCGACATGGGGTCTCTCTCTCTCTCTCTCTTTCTCTGAATGCGCATTTTCTTATCATTCATACAAGAATTTTCTTTTCCTTTAAAAACCGTTGCTCGAGCGCAATATTTATCGTGCTAATTAATAAAATGAATGTACTTCAATGCACACTCACAATATAATAATATTCACTCGCACATGCACACTTGTCAGGACAAGTGCTCTGATATGCAAAACCACTAATGCACTCACTTCGTTAATGTCACTCTTTTCATGTGCAAAATACACCCAATTCTAACATCCATTTATTTCAAGCTGACATTTTTCATTTTTCATTTTCTTCTTCAAGATCAAATAACTTCATTATCATGAAAAAAATTCTATTTACAGAAGAAATCTTTCTTACCTTACTAAGAAGCACTTCTATTTTTTCTCTTTTTTATAATCTTTTTTTATTATTCGTTGCCAGTAAGAATAATGTCTCACACTGTTGTTTCAATTTACTTTGATATTATAGAAAATCATAATTTATTATCTTTTATTCATTTTTTATTCATGTATTGTAAAGAAAAAAGAAGAAACTTTTTTTCATCATATGAAGTTTCTTCTTCATGTAAAGAAAAAACTATTGTATGTTATTACGTCAAAAAAAAATTAAAAATTATTTTTAAAAAAATTTAATTAAATTCTATACACAAACTTTTAATTATTTTCAAAAAATCATAGAAATTTCTCAGGAATTTCATTATTTACAAATTTTTTTTTTTCATAACTTTCTTCGCAATCATTCAATTATTTTCATAAATAATAAAATTTTTACGGGGAATCAATTACTATCGTAAATAATAAAATTCTTTTTATGAATTCAATTTTTTTCGTAAATAATAAAACTCATTTCACAATTTCAATTATTTTCAATACAATTTTAATCAAATTTCTCAAAAAATGTAATTATTCTTAAACATTTTATTCAAATTCGTCAAAATAATTTAATTATTAATACAATTTATTAATATAGTGTTTTGGCTATCTGCTTTGCAAAAAGCTATTAAATAAAAAAAACAATTTATTAATACAATTTTAATCAAATTTTTCGAAAAAAGTAATTATTCTTAAAAATTTCATTAAAATTCGTTGATAGAATTCAATTATTAGAAAATTTGTTGATAACAATTCATTATGGGAATTTAACTTTAAGAAACATTCAATTATTTAATAAATTATTTATTAACATTTTATTTTTATTTAAATAATTGAATTCTAGTAGAATTTTCTAATAAAAATTGTTTAAAAATTAATTTCAGTTAAAATTTTAGATAATAATTGAATATTAAAAGCAATATTGCTTGAATTTTTAAAAATAATTGAATTTTGAAATTAATTTTTTTTTTTGAGAAAGTTTAATTGAATTTTTTTAAATATTAGATATTTTAAGTTTTTATTTTCTAATATTTATTTAATTGAAGAATTTACGAATAATTGAAATTTCGTAAAATTCAATATTGTAAACAAATGTATTTGAAAATTGTCAAAGAACTTTTTTGAAAATTATTAAAAATATAAATGAAGCGTTTTGTGCAGAAACCGCATAAGTCCATTTTTTTCGAAAATCACTTTTTTATTGGAAATTTATCTTTAAATGAAGCTTTTCAATCTGGTAAAATATTACATAAGTGACTAAACTCTAAACCCTTAAAAAAAATATTTAAATTATTATTTTGTGCAGAAACAGCACAAGTCCATGATAAGTTTTATATTTATTTGTGATATTCTTGACGTATTTTAATAATTTATATTAAACAGTTTATATTATAAATAAAAACACTCATGGGAAGCAAAAAGTGACAGTGGTGACTGAATAATTTAAAAATAGAAAATATTGAAAATTGGTTAAATTTATTCTTAAAACAATTTTATTATTTATAAAATGTTACTAAAAATCATCCAAATTTAATATTTTAAATAAATTTTATTAAATATTTCATAAAACTTTGATATTTCACTGGATTTAATAAATTTTCTGTGTTTTTCATTTCATTTTGTGCAGAAACAGCATAAGTCCAAATGTTAATTTATATTTTAATTTTTTATGTTAAGTAGATAATTAATTAATCATATTGGATTTTTTAACTTATAGGTTAGTAGAATATAATGCAAAAAGCCGAATTAAAAAAAATCTTAACATTTACGAGAAAAACAGTTTTAATTGATTCCTGAACAATTTCGAATTATGGACTTATGCTGTTTCTGCACAAAACGCTTCAAATAATATCGATTTAAAGAGGAATTTTAGTTAAAAATTCTTGTAAATAATAATTGCATTGTGACTGATTTTATCACTCAGTCATCTTTAATTATTATAAAACATGAAGAAATCGATCATTCCAAGTTATCGATATCTTCATGTTTTATACACTGAAAGAATTTTGGGCAGGCTGCAGGCTTTACATGAGTGCCGCTAGAGCTCGCTGCCTCAAGCTCGCAGTTAACCTCAAAAAGGCGAAAATCTACTCCCGAAAGGTAAGCAGCAACTCCTCAGGGGCAGCTTCTCACGCTTCTGGAGTATATGCTCGCTTTTTTGAGGGGCTTTCTACAACAGCTTTTTTTCATCGACAAGAGCAAAATGCACCATGCAAAATAGTTGCGTGCGCATCGTTTTCACACTGATTTCGATGAAAAAAAAAGCTGTTGTAGAAAGCCCCTGAGGTGAGCTACGAGCCCTGCGCAACCCTAGTAGAAATTTGTCCTAGTTTATTATAAAGGAACTGTCCAGTTGCACTTGAAATTGTCTAGTTACTTTACAAGCCAACTGGCTAATAACTGGAATGGAGTGTCATGCTTTTTTCATCCAGTTATTATCTAGCCCAACTTTATAAATTCTGGTCAACGGTTCTGTAGAAAAACTAGACAAATTAATTCTTTTAAAATACTGAAAATTTGTTTAATATTAAGATTTACTGTAGTTAACACATTTATTTCATGCAATTAATATAAAATTTCTATTTAGTACCAAAGAAATTCAATAAAAAATATTTTTGGAAAATTTCTGTATCTATTATAATATATACATAATAAATAGAATAGAATAAAAATTATATAATACTAGCTCCTCCGACGGCCGCAAGCGGCCGTCTACGGTGCTAGTTTTTATATGTCCATTGTCCAAGTCCATTATTTCATTAATAATAATATTCAAATTTTTTCAGTTAATAATTTGCTTATTTATATTTGAAATGTTGAAGTTTTTTTTGACAATGCAAAATAAGATTTATTATGAGTACTTTCTCTTAACAAAAATAAAATTTATATATTCGCGCTCTTTTTAAATAACATACGACTGCAGCGCCACCTCACATGTACAAACAATTTTAAAAACACCCTTCTATTAAGATTTTACATTCTCATTGCCCATTCTTTACTTCGATACTTTTCGATACATTTGACCTTTCCACTGCATGTCTTTTTTAAGAAAGGATTTTATAATTTTTAATTAATTAGTTTGAATTATTATATAAAAATAATGTAAATAGTAAATTATTACATGTAATTTTCTATATTACTTTTTGATTTTTAATTCAATTAAAAAAAATTCTAAATTCGAATATCCTAAATATTTACTGTTTTCAAACAACTTCCATTTTTTTAATGCACTATTATTAACAATAACACTGAAACAAATATTTTTTATTAGTATAAACAATTATAATCTATATAAACCTTAAAACGATAACGCAATTTCACCGAAAAAATCTTGGGGGGTAACGGGGAGCGAACCCGGGTCCCGATGGACTAAAGTCGCACCGCTTAACTCACTCGGCCGTTCAACGCAATGGATACTGAGAATTAATTACCACTGCACATATGTTTCAGTTCAGTGCCGTAACTAGAGATTTTAAGCATTGGTATATACTTTTAATATTTTCTATGTAATAAAACATTTTAGATAATTTTTGAATTATTATAACTTTTTAGTAGTTTTTTTTTTTTTTTTTTTGCTTAGGGACTTTTGGGAAATCTGCCTACAGATACCTTGGATTCCGCACTCCAAGGTTATGTGGGGTTGGTATGATAAAAAAAAACAAAAAGAAATATAAAAAAAGAAAAATAAATTATTATAAATATTTATTAATTAATTTTATTATTTAATATGATTAATTGATTATTAATTAATAATAATAAATCTATTAAATTTTGTATTAATAGAAAATTATAATTAAACTAAAATGGAATTTAAAAAATTAATATTTAACAAATTTTATTATTTTTATATTTATTATAAATGATTGTAAATATTTATTAATTCATTTTATTGATTAATATTATTAATTTTTACCTAATAATAAATTAATTAAATTTTTAATTGAGGGTATTTGAATCATTATGACGTCACAATTTGTGCAAGGCATGTGTTCTAAAATCGTGACGTCATAACAGTTCAAATGCCCTTAATAACAAATTAAAATGATTGTAAATATTTATTAATTATTAATATTATTAATTAATTTTATTAATAGGTACCTAATTATTAATATTTTTTATTATTAATTAATTTTATTAATTAATATTATTAATTTATAATAATAAATTAATTAAATTATTAATTAATAACAAATTAAAATGAAAAGTTTTAAAATATTGGAAAGAATAAGAACAAATTTATCTCTAGCAAATAATCAGTCGAGCTGTCTAGTTATTAGACATTATTGCAGTGTCATCGACACGACAAACTTAGAACTATAATTTCTAGGAGTACTTTAAAGTAACATTAAAAAAACTAGACAGAAGTTATGTCTAGCCAATATCAAATTCAACTTGAATCTTTGACGAAGAGCGTTCTCTCTAAATTTGAATCAGCGAAAAGTCGCTGATTCACCAGCCCAAAGTATGCAGCTGAGAAACAGCGTATATACGCTGGAAAATCAGTGCATATACGCTGTTTCATCAGTGTATATTAGGGTGTCCGTTATTTCCCAAGTTAGCTATTTTTATTTGGGTATCGTCAAAATCGTTTCTTTTTGACCTAAAAACAATTCTAGAAACTAAAAAAATTTTTTACGATGCCGTTTAACCCTGCCTAAATAACAATACTTTTCCCATTCAATTAACATGGGATTTTTGTACTTTTTAGAAAATAATTTTTATTTCGTTTATAATACTCTTTGACTAACCAATAATGCTTGATTTTACTTCTATTATGATTCCTTTAGATAGAGAAATTTTTATATTGTCGCGAAAAATTTATTACACAATTTTTAAAAAGGTCAATTTTATTTTTATTGATTTTTCTGATTATTTTGCTAAATCTACTTATTAATTAATTTTTATTCGATATTTCATTGAAAGTTTCTTGTTTTATACATCCAATTTGACCATAACAATAATTTCAATTCATAAACTATCCAAGAATCACACAGTAGACTAAATCCATTTGAAATCAGGCATGTCGACTAACTTCATGTTATAGAAAAAAAATTGTTTTGCTTGTCATTTTTTTTCTTTTAAGTAAAATTGAATTTTCTTTTTTGTGTCTTGTAGATGGTCTTGTCCTCTTCACAATCCAGTTTGAAATTTGAAAAAATATTTAAAATTTAAAAAAAGGGGATGATTTTCTGAAAATAATAAGATCAATTTTCTCAAAAACATCACCTTTTTTTGTTATCAAATTTTTACTACAAATTCTTA
This sequence comes from Leptopilina syphax, assembly GCA_032872505.1. Classification (NCBI taxonomy): domain Eukaryota; kingdom Metazoa; phylum Arthropoda; class Insecta; order Hymenoptera; family Figitidae; genus Leptopilina; species Leptopilina syphax. The sequence goes on along the minus strand of CM065469.1, from coordinate 10,407,420 downwards.
AAATAATTATGAACTTTTCTTATGAATTTCAAGCGGGCTAAATAATTCTGTCAATCAAGAGAATTTTTTTTTAAATATTTATTTTTGCAAATTTCCAAATTGTTAACTTGCATTTTTAAAAATAAATGAATCGTTATAACATTGTTGACGTGAACGTTAACAATTTGAAAATTTGTAAAAATAAATTTTTCAAAAAAAAATTTTCCTGATTGCCAGAATGGTTTAGCCCGCTTGAAATTCATAGAAAATGTTTATATAAACAATAAACTTTCAGTGAAATACCGAATAAAAATTAATTAATAAGTAGATTTAGCAAAATAATCAGAAAAATCAATAAAAATGAAATTGACCTTTTTAAAACTTGTGTAATAAATATTTCGCGATAATATGAAAATTTCTCTATCTAAAGGAATCATAATAGAAGCAAAATCAAGCATTGTTGGTTAGTCAAAGAGTATAATAAACAAAATAAAAATTATTTTCTAAAAAGTGCAAAAATCCCATGTTAATTAAATGGGAAAAGTATTGTTATTTAGGCAGGGTTAAACGGCATCGTAAAATTTTTTCCAAGTTTCTAGAATTGTTTTTAGGTCAAAAAGAAACGATTTTGACGATACCCAAATGGAAATAGCTAACTTGGGAAATAACGGACACCCTAGTGTATATACGCTATTTCATCAGCTGCATACTCTGGGCTGGTGAATCAGCGACTTTTCGCTGATTCAAATTTAGAGAGTTGGTCTGTAACTTTACAGTTATTTACCAGTCCGCCTAGAATCAGCGTCCGTGACAAAAACTGTCCAGTAACTTGAACAATCGAGTGGCTCCATGACAAATTTCTACTAGGAAAGGGGCACTAATTTCGGACATGAAAAGCCAGCAGCCTGCCTAAAATTCTTTCAGTGTAGTTATGAAAAATTTAATTTCTAGTTTCAAGTAAAATGTTTTCTTATTTGACTCGGACTGGTTATATTTTTGTCATAGTAATTGGTTTGTAAATGATCAGTAATTTTTTATTTTTGGTCCATAAAGTCCGTATTTTTAAATACTTTTACTTCTTCAAACCCTGAAATACCATTTATTTGATTTAAAAAAAATTCTTTGCTTCAAGTAAATATTTATTTGAAAAGTAAATAAGTAATCGCTTATTTTTTAATCAATATTTTCAGTGCATTAACCTCATTTAAAATAATTTAAAATAATTATAAAAAAGCAATGAAGTAAAATTATTAATTGTAAAATTATAAGATTAACATTATTATTGTTATTTGTTTTTGGTTTTAAAAAGCTGATGTTTGGTAACAGGAAATGTTGGCCTATATCATGCCTTTTACATAGCATTTTTTAATCGACTTGTGTTGGGTTGTTTGGTTTTTTTTTTTGTATACAAGTTTCTGCTCCCCCTCTTTGTCTCTTTTTCACTCTCTCGATGAACCTACACTCTTCACGCTTAATCAGAATCACGAGACTGAGGTGCGAGAAAGACACAAGTAGGAAGTGAAGTAGGAGCGCGATTTGAAAAACCCGACATGGTCGACCTTGAAGGTTGGCCCGTTCACCAAAAAGAGGAAGAAAAAGAGGAGAAGCGGCGCCTTTCAGGAATTTCGATGAGAGAAGCAAAGGGGAAAGAAACTGTCAACCACTCTCAGTCTTTTTTAATAAGTTATATATCGTTAAAAAATTACTTAATATATTATGAAATAACAAAGAAAAATGTATCAATTAAACATTAATATTTAAAAAGTGTTTTTAAAATATAAGAGAAAAACAATTAAATAGAGATGTCTAATATGACGTCACCTCAGTCGGTATAGTCGCAGAAAGTAGAGCGATTATCTTCCAGGCCCCAATGTAACATTGGCTTATATGGGAGATTGCAGAAAATAATTTCTTTCTCTAAAATTGAAATAAAAATCATGATAACCAAGTGTGATTTGGATAAAGTAATGATTTTCACAACACATACGTATTTAAAACTAAGTTATAAATTTCCCAAAGTTTAAAAATTACAAAATACCAGTTCTAGCAGAACTAGCAGAAGAGAATTTCGTCTGCTAGAACTGGTATTTTTTTAATTTTTAAACTTTGGGAAATTTATAACTTAGTTTTAAATACGTATGTATTGTGAAAATTTTTACTTTATCCAAATCACATTTGGTTATCATGATTTTTACTTCAATTTTAGAGAAAGAAATTATTTTCTGCAATCTCCCATATAAGCCAATGTTACATTGGGGCCTGGGAGATAATCGCTCTACTTTCTGCGACTATACCGACAGAGGTGACGTCACATTAGACATCTCTATAGAAAGACAGATAGAATAAAGTTAATTAAAATTAAAAATTGTACCCGACATTAGTGTAAACAATTTACAAAGTGTTAATGTACCGAGGTCACAAAAAACATTAGGTACTTTCGATCCTCCAAAAATGTAACGAAACAATAAGTTAGGTGTCATGCATGCGTATTAGGGTGTCCCAAAAAAATAAAAAGTTTTTTTTATTGGGTCTCATCCCCTAAAAATCATTTAATTTGTGTAAAAATAAGAACACAATATTTGTAAATAAAATTTTTTAATATTAACCCGTAGTTCAGAGCCTTTGAACCATAAAAACGCTAAAAATGTAGTGTTTTTTCATTTTTAACATAAATATAAATGTCAAAATATAATGATTAGGGTGTCATTGTAAAGATAATTAAATTACCTTTTGATCCATATGTCACAGTATAAGATTCAATGAAAATTAAGAGTATTACAGTCGATTAAAGATCAAATTTCATGGAAATTTTGATGATTTTTAGACACTTAAGTAACTAGTACTTTTTTCACATTAAACAGTAAAAAATATTTACATTTTAATTTTTTTATTGAGAGTCTAACATTACAAAAATCCGTAATTTAATCGTCGAATAAATTCGTCTCAAAATCCGTTACCCGATTTGGAGACGAATTCGATCGACTTTTATGAAGTTCTCCGCCATTTTGAAATTTGAAAAACTGACATTGGACTCTAAATCATCGACTTCAGTATTTCGTGATCACTGATTTTAGTACGTTTAGTGGTTATATCTAAATTTATTGTTTCAATTTTTGCTGCTAATGTTGAAGGAATGATAAAAATTAAAAAAATAGTTTCGTTCACTAAATCTAGTATATAATTGTCATATTCAATCAAATTGAGGTCCACAAGGGCTAAAAACTTTCGTTATGTTAGACTCTCAATAAAAAAATTAAAACCTAAATATTTTTTACTGTTTATTGTGAAAAAAGTACAAGTTACTTAAGTGTCTAAAAAATAAAAATCATCAAAATTTGCATAAAATTTGATCTTTAATCAACTGTAACACTCCTAATTTTTATTGAATCTTAAACTATAACATATGGATCGAAAGGTAATTTAATTATCTTTACAATGACACCCTATTTATTATATTTTGACATTTATATTTATGTTAAAAATGAAAAAAACACTACATTTTTAGCGTTTTTATGGTTCAAAGGCTCTGAAACACGGGTTAATATTAAAATTTTTTATTTCCAAATATTGTGTTCTTATTTTTACACAATTTGAAAGAATTTCAGGGGATGAGACCCAATAAAAAAAAACTTTTTATTTTTTTGGGACACCCTAATGCGTATAGGTACTCTCTAAATCTGAATATGTGAAATTTCACTTATTGTACGTTATAAATCGTCCTCTCGATCAATAAGTGCATATACACTTATAAATAAGTGAATTTTTCACTTATTCTGAATGAAATTTCACTTATTATAAGTGCATATGCACTTATTGATCGAGAAGACGACTTATAACGTACAAATATGTGAATTTTCACATATTCAGATTTAGAGAGTAGTGCTAGTGATTTTGTCTAAAAAATAGCGATGGGCCTACCTCGACTATGTTCCCCTACAATTTAATAGTTGATGAAACTTGTTAAAAATTTAATTTTATAATATTATATTTATTGCAGTGCTGAGTATTAACAGCAAATTTATTAATAATTATTAAATTTTGTAAAATACTCTCTAAATCTGAATATGTAAAATTCCACTTATTGTACGTTATAAGTCGTCTTCTCGATGAATAAGTGCATATACAATTATAAATAAGTGAATTTTTCACTTATTCTGAGTGAAATTTCACTTATTATAAGTGTATATGCACTTATTGACTTATAACTTACAAATATGTGAATTTTCACATATTCAGATTTAGAGAGTACTGACTATATATTTAAAACTATTTTTCTACTATAATTTTAAAATATCCTTCTGTTTTATATTTTTCTTATACTTTATAATTTCCCATTTTTTCACTTTAAACATTTTATTTATTATGCATTTAAAATTGATAAAAAATTGTGTATAAATAATAAAAATAAAATGAATAAAATAAAATTTAGATTTATTTAATTTTATATTATTTTTATATTGATAATAATGGTGCTACGCAATGAAATTTAAAAATACAATAACGTTTAATGAGAATTTATGCGATAAGGCACCTGTACTATATAATAAATATACATATACAGGAAGGTAAAATGCAAGGTTAAATTTGCGAATAATTTTTAAAATAATTTATGACTTTATTGAGAAAAAGTACGAAATGTGTTTTAATCGTACTTCGCTTTTTTTATTTATCAAGAGAGATAAACACCGTTCTCTTAATAAAACTGTTATTGAAAAATGAAGAGAAAAAATTGTACACACATATAACGTACACATTCACGTATACACAAACAGGTGTAATAATTTAGCGTCCTCGTTTTCTCGGTGCTGAAATCATTAAAGACGATCGCGTAAATCGATGCTGAGGATTCACTTGGGAAAGGAAAATAAATTGATTTACGCAAGCTTTGTATCATTGTTGGATTTTACGACTTACGATGCTTTTCACACAATCAATATCAGCTTGTACACAACCATACATATATAGTTATACATTCATATACAACATAATAATTCTGACCGTACGTTTAACAAAATCACTATTTGCTGTATACTTTAGACTAAAATAACATTATTATTATCTCATAATTATAACTGGAATTTTTAATTTCTCCTCTTTAACATTCTATACTTTCTATTTTAAAAGCATAAAAATTGTTTGAAAAAGTATTTGACCGCACGTGTTAATTTTTTTATAATAATTTTAGTAATAAAAACTAGTTTGTCGTTATTTGTAATAGCCGCGACTGGTTTGCAATTACTAGCAAATTTATTTAATATGATTCATTTTAACCTACCTTTACTTGTTTTGAATCAGCTGTAATTTGTTTTCAAAGTTGTTTGTGTTTATTTTTAATTATACAGAGAAAAAAAGAATTATTAATGTTGAACTTACAAATTTATTTTGTCCTTATTGTTACAATTGCTTTTATTGCCTGAAAATATTGTTATTACAACAAATCTCAATTGTTCGGACAACAAAATAATTATTTCTGTATTAACCAATCCATTAGCAAAATAAAAATCCTTTTTTCCTTGTAGTTTATAACAAGGTAACTTAAAATTATGTTTAAAATAAATTATAATTTTGCTTCTTCATAAGGGAAGCTTTGTATTAGCAAAATTTTGGATTGTCATTTTTTGACATATTTATAAATTTTCTTTTATTATGCCTAATACTTTAGTACTTTATATATGCACAGGAACTCCCTGTATAAATGTTCTAAATAAATAAAAAAAATTTCGACGTATTTTGAACTCCGAAGTCCAAAAAACGGATTTTAAAAATTTGTCCCGATGTGTGTGTGTGTACTAACATTACATTTGCCTCAATATCTCAGAACAAAAAAGAGCTAAAGGCCTCAATTTTTTTTAAATTGTTGGTCTCCCCGGGGGACATAAAATGAGAGTATTTTCAGCCCGATTCATGAAGTTTAACTATTTTTTTTTGCATTTTTCATTTTGTAAAAAAAACGTTTTTTGGACGTAACTTAAAAAAATGTTAGGACACTTATAAATCTTTTTCTTTAGTTTTGTAGAGTTTTTTCACATGCATCTTTCGAGCCCTAATTGAACATTTTTCGTTCATATTAACCGGAAATATTAAACTTTAAAAAATCAAAAATTTTAGAAAATAAGACTTTTTTGAAAATTTTGTTGAAAAATGTAGAAGTTTAGTTTTGTTTTGTAGAGTTTTTTTAGACGCATCTTTTGAGCCCTAATTAAACATTTTTCGTCCATATTAACCGGAGATATTAAACTTTTAAAAATCTAAAATTTTGAAAAATAAGACTTTTATAAAAATTTTTTTAAATTATGTGAAAGTAACTTCAAAAAATTATTACCAACTTGAAGAGCATTAAAAAACGCTTCGATTGACCTATTTTTGAACCTGATTCGGGCAGATATTATGAAATTATTGGTATTTGAAAAATCAAGAATTGTGGAAAATATCATTTTTTCAACATTCTTGTTTATTAACTTATGTGTAATTATCAAACTATTATTACCATCTATTATAGTTGGTTACTTTTCAAGTTTTAATATTTGACACAATTTTGTAATTCATTGCAAAATTAATCAAATATTAATAAACTTTGAAATTTCCTTTAAAGTGTTATTTTTACACTCACTTTCTGTGCGTGAGGAAATACCTAATTTTGTTTCTTATCCCACATAATATTATTTAATGTATATTATAATTCTGTCTAATATATTTTTACAATATATTAGATAGAATACCGAATATAACATTAAAGAATATTATAAAAGTAAATTCATTAAATTTTAATTTAGCCTTAATTTAGATTTTTGTACCGGAGGTACGGTACAAAGTTGACGGTAAAAGGCAAAGTGGCACGGTGCATCGCCTTTACGGGAGAATCTGGGGACACGTCTGACTCGCCCTGTGTCTCCTGCTCGACTAACTCTCGCTCTTGAAACCTCAACCGTACCGCGCTTGCGCGGAACGGGTGGGGGCAACTCACGCGCTGATTGGCTCTTGCCAAGGTGGAAGGGATGTCGCGGATGCGACTCAGCAGAGGAGCATAAATACCGCGCATTTTCCCTGACTCACACTCTTACCTCGCCAGCCTTCGACGAAGCAACACGTCTCTCAAGCCGAGAGACACCGACGCCTGCGTGGCGTCGCTGACGCCTGCCAACTGTCACTCTGCCGAGTGACGCTCTCCGCCGCTGCCAACGCCGCCACTTCAACAACGACGTCTCGCCTGCCACCTCGCCGCCTGCATACCATCAACTGCCTGCCGTCCTCTTCAGGGAAAAATATTTGAATAAATATTTTATTTTGGAATTTGGAAACGACGTCTCATCTCTCTTCCGCGGGCCACGGAAGTATCACATCGCCACAACCACCCTGTCCTTTTCAGGACAAACTAGTTCAATACATTGACAATTAGTCCTTTTCAGGGCAAATTGTCAATCCAAATTCATACGTAAGATTACATATGAGTTAACTTGTCCTTTTCAGGATTAGTTAACTCTCGTAAGAGTATTTTGTTTCAAACAAACGCACCATTATTTCTCAGGTCCATCAAGCAGCGACAACCGGCTCCAGGGGACAGTACTTAGAACCTTGCTTAGGTTCAAGTGCTCGACACCTAGAGTAGAACGGGTCCTCGTCTCTCGGAACCCTGCTTGGGTTTGAGGTCGACGTCACCGATCGGCTCTGTCAACTACTGCCGCTAAAGTCATCGTGTTTTACCCCCCCCCCCCTTCGTAATTCTCAATTCAACATTTTTTTTCTCTAAAATATTAATTTCATTGCCGAATTAATTTTAGTTTTTTGGGCTTCTCTCGCACCTTTGAGCCAGTCACTCACCTCCTCACAGTGACCGGTATCACATCTTATAGAATATATAAAAACACATTTTTTTGACCAAGATTTAATGATTTTTAACCCTTTTATAAAAAGTTATTCTTATATTTCAATTATTATTATTTTTATGAGGAAGCAAAGTGTTCATGGAATGAACACCAAAGTTATAAAAATGTACAACTTGGCAGCGGTTTTTGTATTTGTAACAGTCTCCTGTTGTTTGTAACCAGTCCGAACAAGTATGGACTAATTAAAAACTATTTGATAAATAAGTAAGAAAAATTATAAAACCTAGTCCATAATAGTTGTTGTCTCTTAACCATTTTTTCCTTGTTTTCTGAGTATTGTTCTCACTAGCTAGTTTGTAACTTAGTGCAAATGGTATTTAATTTATTGCCAAATATATTATTAACTTTTGAATATTCCATGAATTTTAATTGAAACAATCACAGCCTACCGGCTCTTTAGTCATCGATTATTATATATCATCGTTTATAATTTCTAGAATATTAATAAATAAAATAGTAATTTTTTCAAAAATTAAAATTGAATTCTTTAAATTTACACGATTTTAATAATAATGATAAAAATTAATAATATTTTTTAAAACTACGAAACAGTGTATTTTTTGTGTGCTTGTTTTTAGGTTAGAATGGTAAGAAATTAGAAGAGAAAAACTCCTCTAATTAACAACTTAATTTTTATATTTTTTTATCCCACATGCACAAAAATGGCGCTTTTAGATAGCTGACGACAGGGAGTAGAGTCACTCATTTGTTCGACCGTATAAAAATGGCGACCTTTTTTCCCATGGGCGCCCTCGACTTCCACTCGTTGTTGCTTAATATACTATTTTAGTATTATATCATCAATAGCTGCTGGAATAGTTTCGCCCCTCGTTTTTTTCGACATAAAAAAATGGGTTTTGTAAAATCGCTGTAGTTAGGAACAGAATCGAGTTGCAGCAAAATAATACATGGGAAAATTGTAGCTAAGAAGTCAGGTTTTCAAACGGTTCTACTCATTTTTTTATTTTTTTTTTTTTTAATACATTTTTAGACTCAAAAATCCAAACAAGAATAGTAATGCCCCACCCTACCCTACTAGATATTAAAAATCATTGAATTACGAAAAATTTGTGAAAATGATTGAATCGTTTAAAAGAATTTTATGATTTTCTAGTCGAAACATTAAAAGGAGATATTAAGGAAGAAATTTGTGAATATAATTATTTGTGTCGCGTCGTCGAGGAATATTTCGTTTTATTAGGATCTGGGACGAATGTGGTAAAAAAATCTTTGGTCTAGAGTAAAAAGACAAAGAAATTTTATTGTAAATACCCAAGTAGAAATGTCCGGAGTTAGGACGGAGTTAAACACCGGCATGGTACTGACTCAGTACTGATTGTCGGTACTGACTTTCGGAACCCGATCAGTACTGGGAGTATACTGACTCCAAAACCGAATCAGTAATACGTCGGAGTTAAAAAAGTATTAAAATCAGTACTGGCAGAAAACTGGCATAACACCAAATCAGTACTGCGAAGGAGTTAAAAAACAAACAAAATTTGTTATAATGGCATTAAACCGGCCACTATTAATAACAACAACATCGTTTGATTTATTAACTAATAAAATATTTTTTAAGATTTTTAAAAACATTATTCATCGACAATAACATCAGACACTTAATTAATATATTATTAATTATTTTTACCATTATGTTTTATTAATAATAAAATTTAAAAAATTCTTTTTAAATGTATAAATATATACAATTTTGCTTCCTCGTGAGGAAGCTTTGTAGTCGTTTAATTTACAAAATTTTTAAAAATCCTTTTAACAAATTTTCTTCTATATAGGACTATGTTATAAAAGACCCTGAACAATTGTCCGGATGTATGTATGCGTGTATGTGTGTGTGTGTGGATCCCGATTTTTGTGAACACGATAACTCGAAGAGGTTTTAACGAATTTGGCTTAAATTTACCATGTATATTTATCATAAAAATATCTCGAAATGGATTGATAAACTTTAAAAAATTCTCAGAAAAAATTTTTTTTTGACTTTTTTCTAAAAAAATTTTTTTTTTCAATAATTTTTTTTAAGTTGGTTATTGCAGTTAATATATAATAAAATCTTATTCTTTGCATCAAGACGAATCGATTGGTATATAAGAAGTATAAATTGTATGAGAATTTACAGAGTTAATCACAATTAAATCTGAAAAATTTGCATTTTTATCAAAAAATGAGTTCTTTCCGCAAAAATATGTTGCCATATAAGAAAATCTTACTCATTTGTTTCTAAAATCTTATTTTTTGCACCAAGACGGATCGATTGGTATATATAAAGTATATATTGTATATAAATTTATAGAATTAAAACCAATTATAGACAAAAAATTTGCACTTTTAATAAAAATTCATTTTTCTTAAAAATCATGTTGCTGTACAATAAAATGTTATTATTTATTAAAATATAAATCAAAAATCTTATTCTTTGCATCAAGACGAATCGATTGATGTATGCAAAGTATATATTCTATTGAAAATTATAGAATTAATTACAATCAAATTTGAAAAATTCATTTTTTTACTAAAAATTTTTTGTTTATTTAGATTCATATTACTGTATAAGAAAATTTTCTTCTTTCTATTAAGACGAATGAACTTTATTTTATAAATGTTAAATTGTATTAAAAATTGTTTAAAAATGAAATATATTTATCGTTAATGCTTCCTTCACGAGGAAGCAAATTTTTTTGCTGATCGTAAAGAGGAAGCAAAATGTTCATGTAATGAACATCTGGATTTACAACTTGTTTATTATTATTTTAATAAATAATCAAATTAAAAATAATAAATAATTAAATAATTTAAAAATAATAAATAAATAATTAAATTAATAATTTGTACCATATTTTTATGCTATACCTATTAATTAATATATAATGTGAATGTCTTGTTAAAATGTATAAAAATATGTAAAACATATATTTATAATAATTTTTTTTTAAATAAATATAATATACAGTGAATTCATTATTATAGCACTGTATATATCCTTCCCATAGATCAAAAGGAAGTTTAAGTAAAATCACTTCCAAGCTTGCGTGGCTGTGCGGTTAGTGTATTCGACTTGCGTCCTCGAGGTCTAGGGTTCGATCCCCCGTGCGTGCGATATTTTTCCGTCTTAGTTCTTAGTATTTAGTGTATAATTCTCAAGAGTGTTATATAAAATATAAATTTAAATAATTATAAATAATAATAATAATAATAATAATTGAAGGAAGTGAATTTATCATTCGGTGATTAAATATTAAATTTGAAGAAGTTAACAATTTTCCCGAATCAATCTACACAAATAAATTAAATATCTTAAATAAATCTCGATAAGCTCATGGGCTTCAATGTATCGACAGCACAGCTGCCCTAATACAGAAACCTGCTTAATTTGAAAAATATTTTCGAAATTAATTAATAATTTCAAAATTATCAAAGAACTCAAAAAAAACAGTAGCATGGTGGGATACGAGCCCACGACCTTTCTATTGCCGGTAGACTGCTCTGACCACTGAGCTACTGAGAGTCTCGGGGTGCATGTAGATTGTGTAGATTGATTAAGGAAAATTGTTAACTTCTTTAAATTTAATAATAATAATAATTTAGTAATTAATTAAAATAAATAAGATTGTATAAATTAATGAAAAAAAAGAAAAAATTTTTTTTAAACTTATTTCAATAAAAGCAATTTTTCTAATTATTTACATTTTTATTGTTACTCATAAAAGTTTATTTACTACATAAATATTAATAATAATTTTTAGTATTCAATAAATTACTCCTTTTTCTTTAATAATTAAATAACAAATTAATATAAGCTTCTAAAGGTAAATTTTGTTTTAGAGAACGCGTTACAGCATTTTCCAAATTTACTAAATTTTACCTGCGAATCAGTAATTAACGGTTTGCATGATGTTTATGTAACAAATTATGTTTTATATTTATAAAATAGAGAAAGAGTACAATACAACCAACAACAAAATTACCACTAAAAATTATAAAGTGCGACGATAATTTCACACTAGTAAAGGTGACATACGGAAAGCGTTAAAGTGGAAACCATTAAGTCCAGCACAAGAGCGGAGATACCGGTATCTCTCCAACTCTATTTGGACACAAGTAGAAACTCATCAAGCTTTGTCAAACACTGCCCTAAATTACAATTCTACGTGAAATAAATTCGACACAAACTACTTCTATAATTGATTTTTTTTTGAATGAACAAACAGTTATGATTTATATTTTTCAAAAATTCTTCATTTATTTTCGACACTAGAAAAAGATTTTTTTGAAAAAAGTTACAAAGAACCTTTACAATACAAGAAGTTTCAAGATGTCTTACACGAATATTATAGGGATATCTTATAGAGGTAGGAAAAAACTATTTAAATTCCTTTAAGTACCCAAAAGCATTCGGATATTCAAGATATCATACAGACATCCTAGAAATATTTATTCACTTTCGATGTCAACTGATAAATGTTAATTTTATAATTCGTCCTTTTTTTAATCGATTCTAGGTTAAACGGTTAAAGTAGATTATTAACTAAAGAAATGGTAATTAAAAGTTAGCTTAAACCAATACAAGTTGTAATCGGCATAATATACACTTAGAAAACCATTGTAGTTAACCTAATTTTGTCAAACTAATTCAAATAACTATCGGCACTTTTTTATCTTTATTTTCACGATTAGAGTTAATTTTATTCTTTGGAGATTAGCAGCGAACACGCCTAGTTTTTAATAGCGCGAAAACGATCGCTTCAATTTACAGTTAATAGTCCACATATTGAAATATAAACGTGGGGATGATTTTTAAAATTTCTAAATGACAGTGCGATAAAAGAAAATCTAATGCTTTTTTAGTTTTAGCGGTAAATTTCACCATTTCTAATAAATAATCAATAATTGTCAATTTCTCTTTTCCTCTCTCTCTTTCTCTGCGTGTATTATGAGCGCGAATGCAAAACTTAACGATTTTAAAGTATGCACTCGATTATCCGTGAGTACACGCGTTCCTACCTGTATAACACGTCACAAGTCCAGCACCCCGTGTGCTGCTTTAAGTTTTATATTTATTCCCTTTTTTTATTTGTTTTTTGTTTCTTAAAGGTTTGCTAACGCTCACGGCATATTTTACTTGCTGACTTATGTATAATTCAGAGGTACATCGAGGCACCGTATTTCGCATACACGAATGCGAATGCGGGAAAGATTAAACATAGATTGGAAAGGGAGGTGGAGGAGGAAGAGAGAAAGAGAGAGAAAAGGATCGAGTGAAGCGTTTACAATTTATTTCGAGCTCCATCGAAGAATCTTTTAGATTTTTTATTAGTAGGGGTCAATCTCAGGATCCGTACCCTATACGGGAGTTTTGTGTATGGACGCGCGTTCACTCTAGTTGCGTACACAAAAAGTCAGAGCCTCTTTTTAATATACATAAGCATAAATGACCTTGTGAAAATAAGAAAGAGCGATGACCGTGAAACATGATACAAGAAGTCTAACTGATTTTTAAAAAGAAGAGAAAGAAATATGACTGATTGGTTATTAAATCTTTTTTCAGATTTCGAAATAATTTGTATAAGAAAAAGAAGAATCAGCTTCACGATACTTTTAAATATTTTTTCAAGATAATTTTAAATGCTTCAAGTACATTAAAAACAATTTCTAAAACATTTTATTACTTTCTAACTATTTTGCTTCGTTTAATCAGTACCCAATAAAATTAAAAGTTTTTATTAACCATCAAAAACTAGTTAAAATAATAACTAAAAATGTATTGCTGTAATCAGACTTTGTAATTGTTTTTGAAATTTAGTTCCTTTTTTAATTAAATGGATTCCAAATTTTTAACTACATAAGTAGTAAAATTAACTATACAAATAGTCAAAATTTATTTAAGATTTAAGTTCTGAATAAAGATTCTTTATAATATATATAAACGTCAGTATGTGAGAAAATATTTAATGCGAAAGTTAAAATATTTAAATTAAATTTTCGTTAAATGTTTGGCGCAAAAGTTGACTGAGCAACTAAATTAACTGTTCGTTAAATGTATAGTGCGAAAGTTGACTGAACATTTAAATAAGCTGTTCGTTAAATGTTAGGCAAATAAAATAATTTAACATGATGCGTAATTCTAAAGTAAAGCGTCTACTGCTTAGCAAAAAAAATGTTTGGTTTCCCAAATACTATATGTCTATTTTAATATCAATCAATTTAAAGATACTTCAAGGTAGTTTGAATAAATTGTTACGAAACTGCAGATAATTTAGGATACTTTTTACGTATATCTAGACCACACTATGTGTATGGCTGAAAGAGCAATAATAATGTATGTCTGTACCATACCCACAAATACAATTGTTAGTAAATTAGTCAAAATTATGTCAATAGCAGAGATACATTTTCCCATATACAATTTGAAAAATAATTGTCAATCTGTTAAAAGAAGAATTTTAAAATCAAATGTTCCTAAAGTACTAAATAATTCAGGAAATTAAAGTATCCAGGGATTTACCTGGGGTACCTTTTCGACATTCTGATTTCAACAAGACAATAAATATAGCAAATAATAGGATGAGCTTATAAAATAAAACTGAGACAACTATCATAAAATAAAGAACTTCTACTTTTCAGAAAAGTATTTTGTAAAAATAATAGGAACATGGAGAAAAATGAGTATTAACCGTTAACATCCAGATGTTAAAGCGTAACATGTTTTATATTTAACATAGGGCCAACTATCTAGATATTAAAATAATATCTGTAGATCTTAAAACTATATATTAAATAATATTCAAGATATTAAATTTGAATATGTGAAATAATTATTACATGTTATTTTACATCCAAAATAATACATTTAATCATGATGTGTTCTTTTAATATATAAGGCTTTTAATATTTTCTGAAATATTAGTATTTATTTCTAGACTTTTCAAACTTTTATGATCATTGCAAAGAATCAGGTAGCAGGGCTCGAACCAGTGAAAGTATTTAAAAATACGGACTTTATGGACCAAAATGAAAAATTAAGGACCATTTACGGACCAATTGCTGACTATTTTCAAATCCATTTGTTTACAACATTTAATTTTACGAAATTTTAATTATTCGTAAATTCTTCAATTAAATATATATTCGAAAATAAAAACTTCAAATAATATAAAAAATCCGCAATTAAACTTTCTCAAAAAAAAATTAATTCCATAAAATTGTTAGTTAATAATATGAAAAATTCAAATTTTCGAAGATTTTAATCTGAAACCTTTTCAAAATTCAATCATCAATTTTTATGAGAAAATTCTACTAGAATTCAATTATTTAAATACAAAAGAAAACAATTTATTGAATAATTGCATGTTTCTTGAAATTGAATTCTTCTAAAGAATTTTATTAATAAATTTTTAAATATAATTGAATTCTTTTAAAAAATTTTAATAAAAATTTTAAGAATAACTACATTGTTTCGAGGAATTCGATTAAAATTGTATTAAAAATAATTGAAATTCTGCAATGAGTTTTATTACTTATTATCAAAATAATTGAATTCATAAAAAGAATTTTATTTTTTACCAAAATAATTGAATCCCTGTAAAACTTTTATTATTATGAAAATAATTGAATGATTGCGAAGAAATTTATAAAAAAAATTGTAAATAATGAAATTCCTGTGAAATTTTTAATATTTTTTGAAAATAATTAAATGTTTGTGTAGAATTTTATTAAATTGTCTTTTAAATAATTGAATTCTTCTGGAAAATTTAAGTAGAATAGTAGATGCCTATTAAAAATCATTGAATTGAGAAAAAATTTTGAAATTGACAAGCTGTACATTTTTTTTATAATTTTGGTGCTCATTTCATGAACATTTTGCTTCCTCATAGAGATAAAAATAATAGAAATATATGAATAACTTTTTATAAATATGATAAAAGTGATTGAATTTGGAGTCAATCAATGTATTTTTGAATACCCTACAAGATAGTTATAATAGTTTAATAGTTAAACAAAAATTTTCAAACAAAAAAATTGAGAAAATGTAATTTTCCTTAATTTTTGGTTATTAAAATACCAATAATTTCGAAATTTGTTATCGAATTATGTTCAAAAATAGGTCAATCGAAGCGTTTTTAATGCTCTACAAGTTGGTAACAATAATTTATTTTAAAATTACTTTTACATTTTTCAACAAAATTTTCAAAAAAGTCTTATTTTCCAAAATTTTTTATTTTTAAAAGCTTAATAGTTACGGACTTTTATGGGATTTACGGACCCAGTTCGAGCCCTGAAGGTAGTCATGTGACTCTTGTGCACGCGTTTGAACATAGCGTTTAAAATCTGAATTAGCGATTAATGACACAAAAAGATACTAGATATTTATCGTGGACATCTATATGTATAAAGCGTTAACATCTTTTTTTAATATCTACTTTTAAACATCCATTTTCTCTGTGAAGTGATTTCATTCCTGAAACGGGGTCCGTAGGAGCATTATGATCGAAGTTGAAGAAATATTTGAGGGGGACTTCCCACGTTTGCTCATTGTATTAAGTGCGACTCTGGTAACACACACGCCGTGGGTGGACTTGGCCACTGGAATGGCATTTGCGATTACGAGCCCTGAACGGCGCGCGGCAAACTCGGTCCAGTATTATAATGGATTCAAACTAAGGGTTTGTATTGAGATATCAGTATGTGGCCGGCACCAGTAATGGCCTCGCGTTCTCAGAAGCCTGTTCCTACATTCAGAGCACTTCAGATAGATATGCGCATTACGCCCCATAGCTATAGGTAAAAGGTTTATATATACAGGTTTAGGTTCTTATGCTTGGTGCTTTTCTCATAGCCAAGTATTGTTTGATGTGTACACAGAGAGGTGTATCCATTGCATCATGGCACGAGGAGGCTGTCCTACACCCGATACCCATATACCCAATATCCCCCAAGGTACCGGCAAGAGGTGTCTGAATTTATTTTCTTACAATGTTGCCTCAACATGCTCGACCATATGCATTAATGCAACGAGGTTTCTTCTTTATGCACGCGTCGATATATAGGTTCTGTATATTTTACTATACTGATAGATGATATCTTCTCTATCCAGATAACTTTCGTCTCAACGATACTATTTCGTTGTGACGTCTTCTTGTCATTTTTTTCATTTTCATTATGAATCAATTAGTTGACTGGAAATTGAATAAGCTTTTAATTTTAAAGACTCTTCATGTCTACACATTTCTAGAACTGCTGAATATGAAAACGAGATCAAAAAAGAAAACTGGGTTTAAAATTATTAGCGTGATGTGAGCTTCTTATTCTAAAAAGCAACAGGAATAATTTTGTTTTGATTTTTTTTTCAAGTTTTAAACAAAAAAGCTTGGTAAACCCTAAAACTTTAGAGGTTTGTTTTCTAGTTTTTTAATAATAACCGTAAATACATTTAATTATCATTTAAAGTAATATTTATATTATTTTATTTAGAAACATAACTCTATTTTACTTTTTAAAAAAACTTGATCCAAAAGTACATAAACAAATACAAAAGTCTGTATAAATATTGTATTATTATAATTTATTCAAAACCTTGAAATGAACGGGTACCACATCTTTCAGAGTGGAAAACTTTTTTAGAATGAAAGCTGAAAAAAATGGAAAAAGGAAATATGAGAGAAGGAAAAACAGTCACGTGCAAGGGTTGCAGTCGCACATTGTTGTAAATCACAACCGCCTCTATTCTATTCAAATGAAACGACAATTCTCTTTCTCTCTTTTTGTCTTTTTCTGTTTTGCTTTCTACCTTTCTTCTTCCCTCTCATCACAGTCTCTCGTTTGCAATTAACTGTACGTGTAGTTTTTTCCTTGTTATAAGAGCATAGAATCTAATGACATTTTGCATAATTAGCCTTGCATCAATGATTATTGTTCTTTGAGATTGACCCTTTTAATTGATTCTTGTCTTCATAAAATCAAAAATTCAATTTTAAGCCCAACATTGAATTTAAAATTTACTTCTAATACTTAAAAGCACAACAATATATATTTCAAATTTATTATAATTTATCTATATTCTAATTATAACTAATATTAATTTAAATTAAAATGAAATTAACTGGATTTTTATAAATTAAAATTTACATATTTAATGATAATCAGATTGTCAATGCAATTAACATATTAAACTTAATATTTATTAAACAAGTTAAATGTACCGTTCACATTTGCGAAAATAAATAAACAATTAATTATGTAGCAACTACTCTTTAACACTAAAAAAACTGTATTTTAAGAGACAATATTAAAAATTTCTTTATGTTGTTTTTTGTAATAAAAAAGTTTTCGTATCAAATTTCAGGGTTATCACTAAATGTCAAGGTACTTAATCAAAGGTAGAAAAGATGAAAAAATAATGAGAAAAGTAAAAATATTCTAAAAATGTCAAGGAACTGTAATATAATTAATTAATTACTAATTATGTTTTTTCTTATTTTAAATAGATAGGAAAAATTTTTTATTAAATATAAAACTTAATAAATTTGTACATAACAGAATAATATTATTTAGTGAAGACTTTTATAAAAATGAAAAATATTTATCACCCTTTTTATTTTTTGTTCCTGAGATGGTAAAAATTTTACTTTCCGAATGACCTTCTTTCCATGTAATTTCAATTTTTCCCCAAGGTTCTTAAGTTGCTATTCATCAACCACTTTCAAAATTGTATCTTGTCAAATTGTACACAGAGAATTTATGACATTACGTTGTAAATTTTCATTTCAATATAATATATATATTTAGTAATCGTACTGAGCTATGAATCAGTTTACTATTATAATTTAATAAGTTTTAATAAAAAGTATTTTCAAAAATAACTGAATTTCTTTAATTTCCTAAATTTTATTTCATTTTTTTAAATTGCAACTTTTGCGATTTTTAATTTTCAACTTAAACTAATTTTCATAAATCTTTCTCTATTTTGCAACGATTTCTAAACAAATTAAGAATCGTTGTCAAATTGTGTGTAAAGTATTTAGTTTGACAATTTTTACTTTTTAACATCAAGTGCTTAAGTTAGCCCCAACATATTTAATTGTTAAGATTTTCATCTAATTTTTAGTCTTCTTTATCTTTTTATTTTTAATATTGTTTTGAATAAGTCCTTAATAGTTTGGGAATATAAGTTCTAAGTGTAATACATAACAAGTACAAGAAATTTAGAACTAGTTCTAAAATGTGTTTGTTTAAAATGCTTTTTGAAAATAGTTTTATGGTAACCGGCTTTTAATCAAATGTTTATAATAGTTAATTAATACACAACTTTTTCTCATGCAATTGGCAGTTTGTAATTAAGTCAGCTTAAGAGAGTGCAAAACTCATAAGTACCTCAAAGATAAAATTGGAAAATAGAAAAATATAACTTACATACCTCTCTGTATATAAAGAGTAAGAGAGAGAGAGAGAGAGAGAGAGAGAGAGAGAGAGAGAGAGAGAGAGAGAGAGAGAGAGAGAGAGAGAGAGAGAGAGAGAGAGAGAGAGAGAGAGAGAGAGAGAGAGAGAGAATCCATTGACCTTCGATTGGAAATAGAATATTATCAGGAGAAAGTCTGTTGTTAAAATAGCACTAATAAAGTCACGTAAACTTATCTCGACTGGACCGCAACTGACTGTTGCGATAAAGGAATTGAAAAGGTCGTTCTCAAAAGCATTAAGAGCTGTATAGTAAAACGAGAAAAGCACTCGACAAAAGCGGCTTTTGAAGATAAGGCATTTTAAAGGCGTTTCAAAAACAGTAAAGCTCCTTGCAATAGCTTCCTGTGACATTTAATCCAATCTGCAATAAACTACATATAAAATCTCAACAGAACACTTATTTTTCTATTTCTCTTTTTTGTATCTAACGAGAAGAAAAGGTATTTTTATCTCTTATATGATGATGCAATTAGTCCCTATATAATTGTTTCTACTGAAACTTTCTGATAATCATTACATTTTTCTTCTATTTAATGAAATTCATAATTTTATACATATTGAAGCCTGAAGCAGTGAACCAGTGTGTGTGTCATGATGCATGTACATTTCATTATATTGGTGTCAATGAATTGTGTAATTCTGTTGACCCATCCAATGCTTCCCGTACTGCCTCGTGTGATACATTTTCAGCTGTTCTCCAATCGTTCTCTATTTATTATCACAATTCTACCTTTCATACTTACTTAACAGTTTGCAATATAAATGAAAAAGTATATATAATAATAATGTAAATGCGTCCAACTAATTTTTGTAATTAATTCTGTCATATTTTTTTTTATTATAATTAGTACACTGTACGAATGGGCACAGCCCGTATATATCTTAATAAATAAATAAATATTGTGTAAATATTTTTCTATTAACAAAACTCCGAATAAACAATAAATATAGATAAGAAAAAACTTATTATTATTTGAACATATGTATATAATTAAGTAATTGCAAAAGAAATAGAAAAAAAATAGTATTTCTTCATCGATCAAAAGTAAATGTTTTTCTGAAAAGTAAGACGAGTCAGCAGCAAACAGAAGAAGTCGAGTAACGGTAAAACCGCGTATTCAACGAAGAAACTCCGTTGCGCCTGTGATGTCTGCGATACTGAATACTATAATACGAGGAACGCATATACGCGAATATAAGTGTGTCTTGTGAAATCTTAAACACACATAAAAAAGAAAAATGCATGTGTTAAGGAAGAAAAATATTTGTTAGTATGCGCTAAGAAACACGTCATCAAGCGAATATATATATATATATGCGCACAATTAACTCTTACCATAGTTTTCAAGCGTTCCAATCTATTTAGCCATTTATATCTAATTGAATTTAAGATTCTCCATTATATCAACATTACAACGACATTTTCAATTCATGTAATACATCCAATTAAGCGATTACTCAGGAAAATGGTCCTTAAAGTATAACGGATCGCTTTTATTTTAAAGGAAAGACAAAAGTAGTAGTTCTAAACAAAATCTTCAGTCTAAAAATGCAATTATCAAGGCTGCGACTAAACTTGTTATATACATTTCCCAAGTAGCACGTACTACTAAAGTCACATATTAAAATGTCCACCTTATGCAATTTTTATAATATTACTGGAATCTTACAGTAATATTACATTCCAGAAATATTATTTTTACACAGTATAAAGTAAACAGGCTTCGCACTTATCTACTAAAACCTACTATTTACTACTTTTTTTACGTTATGCTATACTATTTCTGTTTTTTTCAGAATTTTCACTAGGGTAAAGTGCAGATAGATGCCCCCAAATTCAAAAATTACATCTAAATTCAACAAATATTTATATTTTTAATTGACTATTCGATTTTTACACACTATTACTATTTATCATTAACATATGTAAGGACCAAATACCTACAATAAATAATAAATTAATCAGAACGAAAATACAAAAGGTCTGCATTTGGCCATATATCCCGCCTGGGTGGGTAAGACTCCCCCCTGGTAAGTTATTATCATTTATTACAATAATTATTATAAGAAATGGAAAACGCCGATCTAATATGTAATATGTTTCTCTGATTAATTTGAAATAAGAAAATAATTGCAAATATTTCATTCATTTAGATATTTCTAAAAAATCGTAATTTTCAATTTTTTACAAAAATTTGAATAACTTCTAAAATAATAAACGCTTTTTAATGATCTTAGGCTTATTTTAGAGGTCATTTTTTACACTATAAGAATTACTTATAGGAATTAACGTGTAATTTTTTTCTTAGAAAATGCAGGCCGTCAAACTTGGACCAAAAAAATTCAAAAAATTTGGAACAATTTTTCTGTACTAAAAACGATTCTAGAAAATATATAAAATACCATATGGTGTAGATTTTTCAAGAAAATTTAATAAAAAAATACGTTTGAATTTTAAAAATTATTTTTCTGTTAACAAGAATGTTCCAAATTTTTTGAATTTTTTTGGTCCCAAGTTTAACAGCCTGCATTTTCTAAGAAAAAAATTACACGTTAATACCTATAAGTAATTCTTATAGTGTAACAAATGACCTTTTAAATAAGCCTAAGATCATTTAAAAGCGTTCATTATGTTAGAAGTTATTCAAATTTTTGTAAAACATTGAAAATGACGATTTTTTAAAAATATATCTAAATTAAATATTAGCCAAATGACTTCTAAAAGATCTTTTTCTTTTCAAAATTTCAACATCTTTTAAAAAATAAAAAGAAAAAAATTTTAGTTTCCATACATTTTATGTTTTAAAATGTTTTTCAATCATCTGAAAATGGGTGGTCTCTCAATTTTGACCGGTAGTGTATTTTTTATTATAATTATTATATAAATACCATGCATAATAATTTTGGTTATATGAATTGATAAAATAATCAATTCACCAAATAATTAACATTATTGTTATATTTTTGGCAATAATGAAAAATTTCCCACAGAATGTGAATTGTAAATTTTTTTCAAAGAATCTGACGAATGAAAGAATTTAATTGAAATCGAAGAAAATTTACAGTTATATGTCTAATAGATATTCTTGATAAATTTTAATAAATAACAGTGACAGTTGAGAGTTGTATTTCTCTTACAAACCGCAAAGACAATTTACATTTTATAATAAAGTTCTAACCACACTTGAATAATTTTTCGATCACAAAACACCGTAATTAACAAATAAAATAAATGGTTTTTTAAAAATGTTTGTGGTTATGAATATTTTCAATTTACTTTATAAAATTTTGTTTGTTCCACCAACACTCTAATTTGTAAATTGGAAATCTTTATAAAAAAAATCTCTTTTTACAGCGTAGGGAAATGCTTCTGAACTTGAAGCAAGAATATATATAAGGAGAATGAAGAAAATGAGGCAAGAAGCTATTTTCACACGCAAAGCGTGTGCGTTAGGTGCTTTATGAATGAAGTATACTTACTTCATTCTTGATTCACGTTTTTCATCTTACATGGAGAAGAGTGCAGAATCTAATAATGAGAATATATTTGGACTAAGTATAAACAGGTTAGTGTGGTTTACTTTGTAAAATACGGATAAACAAAAAATAATTTTTTGTAACAAAACACTAAAATATTATTTTCCCTCCTTGTAAAGATCTAGACTACACACTAATGTTATTGTATTATTTAATCGAACTTAAATACCTGAATTAAAACATTTTACAGTTCAATTAAAACAGATATCGGGAAAAATTTACATACAAAAATAAAATTATGTCAATATATCGAACAAATAAATTTTATCGCATGTATTTATTTATTCTAATTTACTATCAACTTATTAAATTCTTACATAAGTGCTGAACAAAACAATATATTATCTATATTTTTATGTATACATTTATGTATATGCATTACTGTTTTAACCAATAGAGGTATCAAATTTTATTATTATTAAAAAAGAAGAAAAATACTTTTTTTAATAGAAAGAGAAAACAAAGATAATATACCTATAGGATAAATAAATAATGCAAATAATAAAAGGATATTAAAAAATCGAAAAACACATAAGAAACAGAAGAAAATTAAAAATTAAAAGGTTATATTATAGCAACATGTAAACAAAATATTAGAATGCCGTGAATGCAGCATAAAAAAGTTTTTAAACTCGTAGTTTGAATTTTATAAAAAATGTTGGACATTTTGATATTTAAAAATAATCATAATTGGAACTTTTGGCTTTTGGAACTTTTGTCCTCCAACCAGTTTTTGTGTATGCTTTTGTTTTTCTCTTTAATTGTTTGACAAATCTAAAATATGCAAGTATTTTTCATAATTTATAATAAAATAATATTTCAAATTAGAAAATTTAAAAAAATTTATGAATAACAAATAAATTTTATTTTTTCTATGCTTTTTTATAACAAACTTCGTTTGACTGATGTAAATTATGCAAATTTTTTTCCACTTTATTTATAAAAGTATTAGAAAATTGTTAATTGTTAAAAAATTATGATTAAGAAATAGGAAATATACCCATTTTATGCTTAATTTTTATTTCTCAGTAACACACTGATCAGTTCACAAACTTATTTTTTTCTTTTGGAAAAAAACATTACGTATACCCGTTTTTTAATATTTTTTGTAGAAAATTCTCAATTTTCATAAGGAAATAATTAGCATTTTTTTATATAATTACAATATTGCTTTAATAAAATTTTAAGTTTTTTAAAAATAAAGGAAAAAATGTTTATAACTGCTATTTGTCAATTGCAAATTTTAATTGAAAATGAAATTGAAAATTTTTAAATTTTTAGAAAATAAAGAAAAAAATTTTACTTAAAAAAATGTTCTGTTACATTCATTTAAGAATTTCTTTAATTGTAAAATTATTTTAAAAAATCAACAACTTTTTTTTAAATAAATATTTAATTATTATTATTTTTCCACATAAATTAAGATTTTCAAAAATTTCAAATTCAAATCTTTTTGAAATTAAGGCTATGTCCAAGTTGTGAAATGTAAACAAACCAAAAGGTCACTACACCAGCACTAAAAACGTAATTTTGTGACATCCAATTCTCCCACAAAAAATAACATTTTTACACTTTCTTTACGAAAATGGTAAATTAGAGTATCAAAGTTTCCAAAAAAATCATTTTTGACTATGAGCAATAAAAAGCAATTAGTAAAATAACTAATTCAAATGACCTGTAAAACAGCATTTTTGACGCGTCGCGAAAAATAAACTGTTTGAGTATATCAACCACACTGACGATGAAGAAGTTCCATGTCAGCGATTGGACATGGTGATGTCATTGCGACCTTGGTACGGTCTGCGCACGCGCAGCGAGCAGCAGAGTTCACGTCGCGAAAAATTAAAGTGTTTGACTATATCAACCGCACGGACGATGAAGAAGTTTTTACCCTTTCTCTTGTAATTTTAAGGAGGAAAGGGAAAAATTTCCCTTTCCACATGTTGAAGGTCCAATCGCTGACATGGAACTTCTTCATCGTCAGTGTGGTTGATATACTCAAACAGTTTATTTTTCGCGACGCGTCAAAAATGCTGTTTTACAGGTCATTTTAATTAGTTATTTTACTAATTGCTTTTTATTGCTCATAGTCAAAAATGATTTTTTTGGAAACTTTGATACTCTAATTTACCATATTCGTAAAGAAAGTGTAAAAATGTTATTTTTTGTGGGAGAATTGGATGTCACAAAATTGCGTTTTTAGTGCTGGTGTAGTGACCTTTTGGTTTGTTTACATTTCACAACTTGGACATAGCCTTAAACAACTTATAAAAAGATTATCATTATTTTAAATTTAATTCTTATAAAGAATTTTATCAACAAATTTTTAAACAATTGAATTCTTTTGTCGAATTTTAATTAAATTTTTAAGAATAATTGCATTTTTCGAGGAATTCGATTAAAATTGTACTAAAAATAATTAAAATTCTGCGATGAGCTTTATTATTTATAAAAATTATTGAATTCCTAAAACAAATTTGCAAATTTAGAAAAATGATTGAATTCATAAAAAAAATTTATTATTTATGAATTTAATTGAATTATAGTGAAGAAATTTATAAAAAATTTGTTAATGATTGAATTCCTGTAAAATTTTTATTATTTATTAAAATAATTAAATATTTGAGTACAATTTTAGTAAATTTTTTTTTAAATAATAATTGAGTTCTTTTGGGTTTATTCAAATATGTAGTAAATATTGAAAATCATTGAAATGATGACAATTTTTGAAAAAAAAATTGAATTTTGGAGAAGAATTTTGTTATTTATAAAGATAATTGTGATTTTGACGAGAATTTTTTTTTAATTTTGAACATAATTGAACTTTGCAAGAAGAATTTTATTGATTTTGAAAAGAATTTAATTTCTACAATCATTTGTACATTCTCCAAAATTAAATTTTTTTAAATGTCTTTTACTAACATTTTTCTATAAATCCATTAGTTTTAATAAAATTAATTAAACATATATTGACAAATTTTTATTGACTAATTTTAAGAAGAATTTGAATTATTAGAATTTTCCAAAAATCCAAGTTCTTTAACATTTCTAATTAAATTCATTGAAAATTGAAAATTTTTTAAAATTTCAAATTGAAACCTTTTGAAGTCCACCTATTTATGAAAATATAATTTTTGTGAACGCAATTCTCTTCTAAAATTTAATGCATTTTGTAATATTTAAGTAAAATTATTCATTAAATAATTTCTAAGTCATAATTTTATGATAGTTGTTCAAAAATGAAGTTATTTAAAAATAAATTATTGTCAGAAATAGAAAAAAATAAAGGTTTTGTATTAGAATTCGTGTCGATTTCATAGTTTATGAGGAAATCAAAAAAGACACCAAAATTCAAAATTTTTTTATGTATTCTTAAAATTTAATTCTTACTTTTAATAAAAATGTCTAACTTTTTCTTGAATCCACTGTCAGAATATATGATTATTGTGGTTATAATAGTAATAATCTATATTCCAATTCATATTTTATTTTTATGAAAAAAAATTTTAATTACAAATTTTTAAATTCTATTTCTTTTGAAATTGCTAATTTTATTTTAAAAAAGTAAGTAAGAAGTTAGCGGCGCGAATTATGCTAGTTTATTATAATACAATATTAAAGTAAAAGCATTAAATAGTAAAAAAGAAGTATACATATGATTACAAAAATTCTGGATTTAAATCAAAGTTGACTATGGAGTGCTTCACTATATATAGTAGGGGTGAAAAGATAAAATGAGAATGAGAAAGGGTAAATCGTTTTGCAAGAGCGAATCTCCGGGCACTAGAGGTGAACGTAACTCCTGGGTGAGCATAACCCAAGAGATGCACCCAGGCAAGGTAAAAGGATTCATTTTGAGCGACAAGACAAAGAATGTCAGCCTTCTAATGGCTGCTGTAAATTTCGCGTTACTGAGGCCGAAATGTAACTACGTACTTTATACCCAGTTAAGTGCCTAGTCCGGCACATCGATCGATCTCGATTCTCCAGGTTTTCCTTCTAGACAATATAAACACAGTCAAGTTATTTTACTGCTTACCGCATCGTCAAAATCAACCAAATAAACTATAGATATTTCAAAAACACATTAAACTTAACCTTTCTTTTAAATTCCTTCGCATTTTTTAATTTCATTTTTTCCCAGTTTATTATTTCATCATATTTTTTAGCATAATGAACTTGTTACGTCTCATTATTGAACTTCCCTTAGTAAAGTCTTTAGTAAGGGTGAAACACGCAGCCTGGTTTTATTCCACATTTAGATATCTCTGGTCCCCGTTGGGACCACAGGGGCTATTTGTGTAGTTTCTAAAAAGAAATAACTTAAATTCTTAAAATAATTTTTTAATATCTTTTATTATATAATTATACATAGTTCAACATTTACTCAAAAAGTCATACAAAAACTATTAATTAACATCAAAGGCTAGTATTTGGATTCTATAACGCTAATATTATTAATTAATAAATCAAGAGGGAGAGAGAGAGAAATTTACAGTTAAAAAATATTATCATATGAAAGGATCGATATGTCAGAATGTTTAAGGACAATGCATACGAATTTGGTAGACTTATTTTTAATCAACCTCGTCGAATTGGATCTATCAAAATAGTTTAGCCTCTTATTGCTTACGTCGCGTCGACGATATTCCTGCGTAGGTATACATTTTTTATAATTCTATTCAGTATAGATTTATCAGAGAGGCGGTCGGTTTCAATACGTGTACTTCAACTCACTAGTATACATAAAATTATTTATTGATAACACTCACTCACTAACAGAGTCTTATTAATATTTTTTTATTAAATAATATGTGTTGAGTTTAAGCAAATTTTATTCGTGTTCGCTTTTTGAAATTGATCCCATTTCTGAGGCTATGTTTTTTTTTTTGAACTCGGACTTATGGTATCAACTTTGAGAACATTAGTTGCATTGTACCTTTAATGACCTGCGTTTTGAATTTACGTTTGAAACACGTATTAAATCAATGACTGTGAAATAATTTCATACCTCAATACGAAGTAATAGTATATTTAGCAACAAGGGTATAAAGGCAGCCATTTGTTTACGGTGATTTTTGTGACACGAGTGGAGGTCGAGGGCGCCGTAGGCTCCCCGAGACCGGAACGAGTGTCACAAAAATCACCGTAAACAAATTGGCTGCCTTTATTCCCGTGTTACTTACGATATTTTTTATTCCTAATGCACAAAAGTGTCGATTTCAGATAGCAGACGACAGGGAGTAAAAGTCATTCACTTGTTCGACTTATATGAAAATGGCGGCCGTTTTCTCCCATGGGCAAAAATAACGCATGGGATCAGCTGTTATGTTTGCCTCTTGGGAGAAAATGGACGCCATTTTCATATGGTCGAACAAATGAGTGACTTTACTCCCTGTCGTCAGCTATCTAAAAGCGCCATTTTTGTGCATGTGGGATAAAAAATAAATTTATTTTGTAGTAGAAAAAAGAATACAAAAACAATGATGATTTTTTTAAATTGAGCACCTAGTACAATAATACTCTATTATATGCGACGTCAAAGAATCCGGCAAAAGATAAGAAACTTTATATTTATACGAGCAGTAAATGAACATTTGTCGCAGTGATGAAAGTCTGCTGAGGGAAAGCGGAAATACAAGAACTGTCGAGGAATCTCGAAAAAGTGGAGCACACGCACGAATTGCAATTACCTTATTTCTAAGTCTTTGTAAATAAAACTCAAACTCCTAACGAACACAGAATTTTTTGTTTCGATCTCTCTCTCTAAAACTTAAAAAGAAATTTCCTAACTTACACGTTTTTTATCTTCAATTTTCACTAAAAATTATGGAACAAATTAAATTTTTCATACCCGTGTGGAAAAATATTGTGTCAGTCTAGAGTCCAATGATTTCCCGATTAGCAATCATCAAGTCCGTCTAATTCTAGACGGTCCATCAAGTCCCGAATCAGTGACTTAACAGATGGGCTTATTAGAAAAAATCTAAGTCAAATATGTCCGTCTAGTACGGTGTTATTAAGACCGTCTAGATTTGGTCTAAGATGTTATATGCGCATGCGTCGATGTATGCCCAGCTGTTAAGTAACATGGCGCCTAATGGCGTCGCGTCGTTTGGCGTCGTTAGATCAGTCAGTGTATGGTACATTTTCTTTGTGAATTTTAGTATTCGTTGTGGTTTCTGTTTTATGTGAATAATAATGTGCTATGTTGTTGCTGTTTTCTGTATAATTTAATTTTAAATGTGCACTGAAAAAAATAGATTTTGATGTGTTTCTATGTGTTTTGATTAGTCGGCTGAAGCTAGCAGTTGTACTCAGCATCAATGTTTAGGCGTCATCTACCAATATGCCTCTCCTTCAAATTTAGAAATACTTAATGATTTAAAAAACCATCGAGTATTGTTATTTGAGAATCAATATCCACTAAATAGCAAATTTAGTAAGTTTTTATTTATTAATTTCATTAATTAGCGGTTGACGCCTAAAGATTGGTGCTGAGTACGACTGCTAGTTTCATCCGGCTGTTTTGATTTGCAGTAAATTTTATTTTACAAAAAGACTACTATATCTCCAATGTCAAAGATTGGGAGGGACACAAAGCCTTTCGCTTAAAGAAAGTTGAAGTGAAAAATACAGAAAGTTAAAATATTTTTTTATACTTTTTATGTAAAAAAAAGTCATCAAAATTATTTCAAATATAATTAAGTTTTATCATTCTAAGAATAGTTTTCATAACATATAATGAGAAATTTTGAATAGACGTAGATTAGAATTTACTAGCACTGCTGATCAGACCAGAAACGCTGGTCTATTCTAGACGATAGCGTGGAAGTTTCGTTTCAATTCTGAACAGCCGCTCGACAAGACCGTCTGCCCTGGGTCTAGAAAGACGTTAGACAGTCTATTAAGCGCTTGGTCAGCGCCCTAAAATTTTTCCACACGGGTAACTGTAAAACATGAAGATGACCGAGTGATAAAATCATTATCAATTCAATTATTATTTTCAATATTTTTAACTGTAATTCTTCTCAAAATCGATTATTTTTAATAATTTTCGAAAAAGTTCTTTGACAATTTTCAAATTCATTTGTTTACAATATTTAATTTTACGAAATTTCAATTATTTATAAATTCTTCAATTAAATATATATAAGAAAATAAAAACTTCATATAATATAAAAAAAATCAGCAATTAAACTTTCTCAAAAAATTAATTCCACAGAATTTTTAATTAAAAATATGAAAAATTCAAATTTTCAAAGATTTTAATCTGAAACCTTTTCAAAATTCAATTATTTCTAAAAATTTACGCTCTAATGCTTTTAATATTTAATTATAATCTAAAATTTTAACTGAAATACATTTTTAAATCAATTTTTATGAGAAAATACTACTAGAATTCAATTACTTAAATAAAAAAAAACCAATTTATTAGGTAAATAATTGCATGTTTCTTAAAATTGAATTCTCATAAAGAATTTTGTTAATAAATTTTTAAATAATTGAATTCTTTTGACAAAGTTCAATAAAATTTTTAAAAACAATGACATTTTTTCGAGGAATTCGATTAAAATTGTATTAAAAATAATTAAAATTCTGCAATGAGTTTTATTATTTATCAAAATAATTGAATTCCTAATAAGAATTTTATTATTTACCAAAATTATTGAACCCCTTTAAAACTTTTATTATTATGAAAATAATTGAATGATTGCAAAGAAATTTATAAAAAAAATTTGTAAATAATGAAATTCCTGTGAAATATTTATTATTTTTTGAAAATAATTAAATGTTTGTGTAGAATTTTATAAAATTGTTTTTTGAATACCTAATTGAATTCTTTTGGAAAATTTTATTAAAATAGTACATGCCTATTAACATTCATTGAATTGAGGAAAATTTAAAAAAAAATTGAAATTTTGCCAAGAATTTTATTAAAATTCTTGAAAATAATTGAATTTTAGAAAAAAATTAAATTATTTCTAAGGATAATTCAAATTTTGACAAGAATTGTATTAAAATTTTTGGAAACAATTAAATTCTTACGAAGAGTTTTATTATTTAAAAAGATAATAATTACATTTTTCGAAGAATTTGAATAAAATTGTATTAAAAATAATCAAAATTCGAATATTCCAAAATTCTGCTATAAATTTTATTATTTATGAAAATAATTAAAGCCCTCAATAAGAATTTTATTATTTATGAAAATAATTAAAGTCCTAAATAAGAATTTTATTATTTATGAAAATAATTGAATTATGGCTAAGAAATTTTTATATACAATTTGTAAATATTTGAATTTCTGTGATATTTTTATTATTTTGTAAAAATAATTAAAGGTTTGTGTAGAATTTTATTAAATTGATTTTTAAATAATTAAATTCTTTTGGAAAATTTAACTAGAATTTTATTAGAAATTTTAGGTATTAGAATATTAGATGCTTATTAAAAATCTTTGAATTAAGGAAATTTTTTAAAAATAATTGAAATTTTGCCAAGAATTTTATTAAAATTTTTAAAAATAATTGAATTTCGGAGAAGAATTTAATTATTTCTAAAGATAATTGAAATTTTGACGTTGAATTTAAAAAAATTTTTGAACATAATTGAATTTTTGTGAAGAATTTTATTACTTTTAAAAATAATTAAATTTCTACAATCATTTGTAATTTCTCTAAAATTATTCAAATTTTATCGTATAATTTACGGACTTTACGGACCTTTTTTTTAAAAAACGGAGTTTTACGGACTTCAAGTAAACGTAAGGACTTTTAAGGGAATTACAGACCTAGTTCGAGCCTTGTTTCAATTACTTTTGAAAAATCAATGTACGAAATCAAAAAATTTGCGTTCAGATACTTTTAGTGGAAAAAAATTTTTTTAATTGAAAATATATGACGATCTAAGGGAAAAAACGTTATAGTGACCTGGAAACACTGTATGGAAGACAAATTATTAATTTTTAATGTTTTGTTCCTTCAACAACTTTTTATAAATGTATAACAGATCTTTTATTAGTAATTAATTAACTTGTATCGACCGTTTAATGATACACAAAAACCTTAAAATATCTGAGAGGAGATTCCGCTTCAGACTTATAAACCGACGGATACAAACGACGGCGAAACAAGAACGATGAAACTTGGATACAATGACACCAACGGCGATTCTTACAAACGAATCCGACGACACAAACAATAAATAAATAAAACTCGAAATTCACTAAACAATTGCTAATTTATTAGAACCAAAACTCAAATACAAAACGACTATACAAAACTCAAGACACGGAAAAACCCTGAAGTTTCCAA
The DNA here is from genome assembly GCA_032872505.1 of Leptopilina syphax. Classification (NCBI taxonomy): domain Eukaryota; kingdom Metazoa; phylum Arthropoda; class Insecta; order Hymenoptera; family Figitidae; genus Leptopilina; species Leptopilina syphax. Next base: position 10,375,232 of record CM065469.1, on the reverse strand, counting down.
AAGTGGAAACCCCGAATTAATCACGGCCTATTAATTAGATGATGGCCCACGAGCTACTGAAGAATGAATGTCACGTTGACCGGCTTCTTCCTTCATGTTCCGTCCTTTTCTAATTTTGATAAGGGCCAACATATGACCCTCTCACTCACTCGAATGGACAGCGACAACCTGTAAAGAAAACTCGGGAGGGACCGCGGAGATTCGGGACTTTTCGCAACCTCGCATGCGCAATTCATTTTCATAGAAATTTCCACAGAGAATAAATCCCTTGACCAAATGAAATTCAGATATTCCCAATGATAGGAACCACACAAGATTTATGTAACGAAATGCTTCGTTATAAATGTTTTAAAAATTCTTATATTAGTAAATTTAATTCTCTTTAAATTGCTTCAAATTAGTTTTAATTGTTTGTATCATATTAATGAATTATTAATTTGTTATATAATTAAATAAACAAAATCTAAATAAATTAATTATACACTATAGAAAGGCCACTATAGAGGTCTATTTGAGAGTCATCCGTTTGCGGATACGATTCTTTTTCAAGTAGACTCGAAGTTTAAGTTTACTAATGTATTTTTTTTCCAAATGTCTTTTCTTGTATATGAATTTTGATTTTACACGAGCAGTATAAAAATTATGATTTTATGAGTTTTTTCGTCATTAAATGTGCCCAGGCAGAAAAGTTGGAGGTGTGCCAGCACTAACGACCGACATGGTACCGAACCGGTAGTAAAGTCGGACTTGTGCCGGTACTGTCAAAAAAGTACCGGGCCGGATATGAAATAACGACTGGCCCAGTACCGGCCCGGTGTTAAATGTGGATTTGTACCGGTACTGGTAGTGTGTACCGGGCCGGTTGATTAAAAATATCTGACCCAGCACCGGCCCGGTACTATAATTTACTTCTGTTTATATACCGCCGAAGAAGATTTGCCGGTAATAATTTTTTTACCGGCCCAGCACCGGCCCGGTACTGTTATTTGGCTCTGTTTTATACCGCCGAAGGAGATTTGCCGGTGATAATAATTTTACCGGCCCAGTACTATAATTTACTTCTGTTTATATACCGCCGAAGAAGATTTTCCGGTGATAATTTTTTTACCGGCCCAGCACCGGCGTAGCACCGGCCTGGTACTGTCATTTCGCTCTTTTTTATACTGCCGAAGGAGATTTGCTGGTGATAATATTTGTACCGGCCCAGCACAAAAACTTACTTAGTACTTTCTACTGGCACATAAGTTTTGCCGACAAAAATATTATTACTAGCCCAGTGTCGTCCCGGTAGTTTGCTAATGTTAAACTAGCAGAAAAAGAATTAAAGAAGAGAAAAAAATTTGAAAATTAATTTATTAATTTAAATAATAAATTAATTAGTTAGTTATGCCGGAAATTATATTAATACCGGGTAGGTTGTTTATTGGTGCCTGCCCGGTATCTAGCCGGTGAATAGGGTGGTTATTATTATTTATAATAACTATTTTTATTTATTTATAATAATTTAAATTGAATTAAAATAAATTAAAAAATACAAATACTGTCCCGGTACCACACCGGTTGAATATTAGTGCCGACCCGGTACTGCTGACAGGTGGAATGTCGGTTGGACTTTATAAGCTCACTTTGCATTTACTTTCCATATGCAGGTTTATGTTAGCGGATGTGGTGTCGACTTTGCAACCTCAGGGTCTTGAGTTCAATTCCTCGAGTCTTCAGATTTTTCTATAATTGTTTATGTTTCTCTGTTTCAGCATTTAATATATTTACTGTTTCCAATTTAAAATTAATAATAACATTGATAATAATAATTAAACAATTAATCAGACTGACATGTAATTTTTTTTAACCGGCGCGGTACCACACCGGTTGTTTTTTAGTGCCAGCCCGGTACTGTGTCAGATATTCATTAGTGCTGGCCCGGTACGGTTGCCGAATACCTACCGAAGTTATCATCCGGCAATTTACCAGTACTGCGCCGGTGGTATGAACACACTTATGCCGGTACTGGACCAGTACCTAGGCGGTTGTGCAGCCGGTAATAAGCCGGTACTAAATGCCTTTCAACTAACAATAACCGGGCCAGTACCGCCCCGGTGGATTATTCGGTACCGGCCCGGAACGTATGCCGGATACCTGCCGCAGTTATCATCCGGCAATTTGCCGGTACCGAGACGGTAAAAATTACGGTCTTATGCCGGTACCGCCCCGGCACTTATAATCCGCCGTTTGTACCGGACCGGTACCATCCCGGTCGTCAATTTCTACCTGGGATGTTATTAAACACAGGCACCAAGAGCAACAAAATTATATTACATCATCGAAATATTATAAATTAGGAGTAACATGAAATTACTCGGTACCATAAATTTGCCCATATATTTATGTAGAACTTCATAACAATTGTAATACGAAAATCCCTTTAATGGTAGAAGGAACTGGAGCAAAACGCTGTAGCTGCGTTTAGAAGTAAATTATTTAAGTCAAATGTATATATATACTCTTTATATACTCTTATATACTCTCTCTTTATATACTCTTTTATATACTATATATATACTCTTTATTTAATAATAAAAAATTTATTTTTTGGTAGCGATGAAAAAAGATCAGGAACTGTTACTCATTTGTAATGATCAGACAACCTTGGTATGGAATTTTACCTTGGTCAAAAAGTCTCCTGCTTCCGTAATAACGTAAACAACTTTCCATTCTTCTTTCACTACTTTTGACAAAGTGAGAGAAATTGTCAAATATTATAACGTATAAAGTAATTATTTCTAATATATAACAATTATAGATAATTATTATTATAAATTTGTTAAATTGTTAAGAATTTTGCAACTTATGAAATAATAACGCTAATAATAAATTTGCTATTTCAACAAGGGATCGTTAAAAAGCAATCGTGTCGCACGTTAAAATCAGCTCAACACGACAAGAAACAAAAAATTTCGAAAACAATTGTCGCATTGCTAAACGTACCATGGCCCGACACGTATATGATTTTGACTAAATTGTTTTTCAGAATAATAAGATTTCTCTAGGTTCTTTAGGTCCTTTTTTCTCCTTTGAAAAAAGAAATTAATAAAAGACGCTCATCTACATGTGTCTTCACATAAACAAATTCTTAGTTTGATATAAATATTCATTGGAATGCTATTAAAACAATAATTAATTTAATATGCAATATAAAGAAACAAATCATTTCACACTGTATGTCTATTAGTAAAAAAAGTCTAAGGAACGTTTGAATAATTCATAATATTGTAGTTTAATTCACTGTATTTGAGGATAAAGGATTTATTTAAGGCAATAATTGTCTGCTATTTATTAAAAGCATTAAAATTCACTAGAATTACCTAAATTATCGGATAATGACCTACTTCACTTTGATAGATTGATTGCTTACCGTTATATTTCTATATCAGTGTAATTAAAAAAAAGACATGATTAACAGTTCAGAACTAGAGAAAAAATACATTTTATATTCTTTAATATTTATTTTTAATATAGCAATTTAATATTGTTATTATTAATCCAACATAATTAAAGTTTTAAAAGTCCGGATATTACTATATTTAACTGGTATTTTAGTTCAATCAATTGTTACATCGTAAAAGAATTATTTAATTGGTAGTTTTTGGAATATTTGCAGAAACCAAAATATCCAGAACTGTTCTGGAAATCCTTCCACATGCATATGGGTTAAACAACACTAATATATATGTACAAATTATTAATTCAATTTTCAAATGTAATTGAGATATTTAAGGTTATTTATTAAATTACATAAATAATTAATTTCTTAAATGTTATATAAATTAATTTTATTACATTTTTTAAAAATTATTTGTTTTAATTTCATTGAGTGAACTTTCCTTTCCGGTCAATGATTTTAAAACAATCATTTTTTCTTTAAAATGTTCCTTAGTATCATAAAATTACTTTTATAAAATATTTTTGAAGAAATATGAAAAAGAAAAAAGTTGTAGCAATTTTTATGACCGTTTTTTAACTCACTGTAATACATTACGAAAACTTTAAACGCGTTTTTCTCATAAAACATTTTTGAAAATTTCACTTTTCGCGAAATCTACATCAGAAGCGATTGTAAAAAAAATAAAAACCATTCGATTCTTTATTTAAAAAACTATACAAGAAACCTATAAAATTTTACATTTTTACCCAAAAACACATCATTTTTTCGATTTTTTGAGAAAAATATAAATATTGTAAACTTAAAATTCTCGAATTTTTTTAAATAATTCCCTTCTTGTAATGAAATTTTTGCAATTAAAAGTGTTTTTTACCAATTCTGCACTTGAAAGTTCTGCACCAGAAAGTCCCCTTAAATGTTAATATTTTAAATGTTAAACTATATTTATTTTTTAATTAAATATTTAAAAATAAACTTTTCAATCGACTTCTAACAGATATTTCATAAGAATTTACCATCGTTTTTCTCCCATATAAGTATATATTGATAGGTATACCTATATATACAAATGCGTCTGACGCTGTTGGGATTTCTCTACTGAATTAAAACTTTAAAAGTGACATTTTGACCAGGTAGTTTTGTTATAATTTCTTTTAAATATTGATATTTTATTATATTAATAACACATTAAAAATAATAAAATCAATTTTTCAATTTTTTAGTAGATTTATAAAAAATGTGTTTGAAAAAAGATTTTAGAAATTGCTTAGTGAAACTATTGTTCATCTTCCATAATTATATGTAGAATATTATAAAATATGTTTTGCACCCGTGCAAAATTTTTCAATAATATTTGGAAAAGAATATAAATACATTATAAATTATTCAAAGTCACCAATAAATATAAGCAAATATTAACAGAAATATATTAACCAAATAAGTAATAAGAAATCCAATGAATTTGTAAGAAAAAATTAATAACGATTATCATAAAATTATCATATAAAATAATTTCGAGTTTTTAAAGACAGTTGTGAGTGACAAGGGAGACAAGTTTTCTTCGAAATTCAAATATGTGCCTTTCCATATCAAACTTGTTCTCCTGAAGATTGTGTACACTGGGGACTTGACATCGTGTAAAAGAAAGTTGCTTGAAACAAGAATCTTCCCGCCTACATATATACATATGTATATAGGTATTTGTATGTATTCTAACGTATCGTATATTGGAATATCAGCGAGAATCTTCGGAACAATGTAACAGGTTTAAGCTTTTAAGCAAGCATTATAATGCCAGCAGTCTACGGGCATTACTCGGTATAGCTCATCTGCCGGTTTAGGTGCACTAACGGCAGCGACCTTCTGCGATTTCTCAGAATCCCCACCCCCTCTCTATATTTCCGGAACTTCTGGGACCACAAGGTCCTGACTTAACATCCTTCTGGGATCTAGACTTTGGGCGAAAAAGTGTTGAAAGTCGTCGTTAAATCCGACGCCATTGTGGCTCCCGGTACTCCCAACCCGGGTTGTTAGGTCTTAAACTCTTTTTTCCTTTCACTGGACTCTCTTTTTCTCTCTCTCTCTCTTTTCTTCCCCGAGAGAGTATCCTTCTTTTTTACCGACCTTCGACCCGAGACCATCGGTCAGGGTTGGTGCAATTCCCATCGCAGTTTCTTTGCCTCGTTGTCATCGGACCCGAACACATAGAAAGACCTCTGACAAAAGAAAATAACCTTCACTGATGCCCATTGCAATTCAACTCCTATATTTTACTGTTTTTTTATGATCTTATTTCACCTCGAATAATGTCTCCCTTTAAATAAAAATACCTTAATGTCCCGCAAAAGGGATATTAGACGATCATTTTAAAACTCAGCTACCGAAGAAACCACGCAAACGATTCACTGCCCAACAGGAACTAACCGAATGAACACTAAAAATTGTTCCCCATCATTTGCGGTCAAACATGCGCCGATCATAAAGAGACGTAAATTTATTCCATTGATTCAAAGCAGGGCTCGAACTAGGTCCGTAAATCTCGTAAAAGTCCGTTTTTTTGAAAAAAGGTCCGTAAAGTCCGTAAATTGAATACGATATAATTTTAGAGAAATTACAAATAATTATAAAAATTCAATTATTTTCAAAAGTAATAAAATTCTTCGCAAAAATTCAATTATGTTTAAAAATTTTTAATAATTCTTGTCAAAATTTCAATTATCTTTAGAAATAATTAAATTCTTCTCCGGAATTCAATTATTTTCAAAAATTTTCCTCAAATGAATGATTTTTAATAGGCATCTACTATTCTAATAAAATTTTTCAAAAGAATTCAATTATTTAAAAAAATTTTAAATTTTAAAAAAAATTCTTGTTTTATAGGTGAAACAAGTCGGTATATTAAAGACAGAATATATGAACATAAAAGAGACTGCAAACTTGATAAGAGAAGTACGGCTCTCGTCGAACACTCACACATTCATGATCATAAATTTATATATTCCAAAACACTAAGATTATATGTAACGAGCAGAATAGTAATAGAAGAAAATTTAGAGAAATGTTTCATATATTAAGAAACGATACAGTCAACAAAAAGAGCGACTTAACATCATTAAATAAGATCTATCACTCACTCATTACGAACACATAATACTTTGTGTTTTAACGCGATTTAAATTCTCGTGAAAGCATGATTAAGTAGATTTCTACATCCGTATGTATTGTTTTTGCAACAATGTTATTTTTATTTTATTTATATTTTTTCTAAAAAAGTTGAACTATTGTAAAGATACACAACAATGTGTCTTTGCAGTGTTCTTATAATTTTTTATAAATGAATGACATGTGAGAGAAGAGATCCTATTAGTAAGTGAGGTTATGTTTTTCTAACGTTTTATTTAAATTAATGTTTTTTGTATTTTTGTGATTTTATTTAAAAAAACCTTATAAAATTATTAGTATTATATAATGTAATTTAAATCAGAACATCTTTTTGACATGTAATTTATGAATGTTAATTTTAAGTGTAAATTGTTTGTAAAAGTTAAGGAACTTTTTACAGATTTTGAATTTTCGAATTTCACCTGATGATGTCCATCGTTGATGGACGAAAAGCTTCGTGCTTGAAAATGATTTTAATATGAATTAAAAAATAATAAACAAACCAACATCTAACTAAATTATTACAATCCAAAAAACAAAAACATCTTATATATTTAAAAAAAAGTTTAATAAAATTTAATCAATTATTTTGGTAAATAATAAAATTCTTATTAAGAATTCAATTATTTTGATAAATAATAAAACTCATTGCAGAAGTTCAATTATTTTTAATACAATTTTATTAGAATTCCTCGAAAAAATGTAATTATTTTTAAAAATGTTATTAAAATTCGTCAACAGAATTCAATTATTTAAAAATTTATTAATAAAATTCTTTATGAGAATTCAATTTTAAGAAACATGCAATTATTGAATAAATTGTTTTTTTGTATTTAAATAATTGAATTCGAGTAGAATTTGCTCATAAAAATTTATTTAAAAATGGATTTCAGTAAAAATTTTAGATTATAATTGAACATTAAAAGCGTTATAGCGTAAATTTTTAGAAATACTGTTTAAAAATTACAATTAAAAATTCTATAAAATTTCTTTTATGTGTAATTGTTCCTAATGTTCCTACAAAACTAGTATACCAATCATGTTTACAAAAAAAATTTCTTATTCGTTAAAAAAGTTTTTAAAAAAAGTAAGAATCCGACAGTAGTCGGACACCTGAAGCAATCATTATAATTAACACTGTTTTAAAAGTGCAATTCATATTTTTTTCGAATTCTTTCATGTGATGTTGCTCCTTACGATCACACAAAACTATTAAACCAATCATGTTTATGAAAAAAATTTTTTGATTCGTTAAAAAAATTAGTAAATAATCAAGTGAGAATCCGACAGTAATCGGACACCTAAACCGGCAGTAATCGACCATTTAAAAAAGCTTTTAAAAACCGTACAAAAATTTTTTTATTTCAATTACAAAAGCTGAGATTTGTTTATGATCACCTTAGAAATGATTAGCAACAAACAAAATATTTTTATCTCATACGGTTTTATAGATATTCAAAATTGAAAAGTGGCATACTTCTGTCTGGTTTACCCTATTAAAATCTTTGAAGATTGGAATTTTTCATATTTTTAACTAACAATTCTGTGGAATTAATTTTTTTTTGAGAAAGTTTAATTGCGGATTTTTTTAATATTATTTGAGTTTTTATTTTCTAAAATATATTTAATTGAAGAATTTACGAATAACTGAAATTTCGGAAAATTGAATATTGTAAACAAATGAATTTGACAATTGTCAAAGGACTTTTTCGAAAATTATTAAAAATAATCGATTTTAAGAAGAATTTTTGTTAAAAATTGTTGAAAATAATAATTGAATTGATAATCACAGCCCCACAAAAAAAGTGTCATGTACTTTTGACCGGAATACCCTAGCCCTATGTATTTTGACGCGCTGAACACGAATCCGAAGTCCGTTTTGCTCCATGACGTCAGGATTACTTCAAACTTGGTATCTGGAGGTTTTTTGGGTCGCTGATTACGAATCTAAAGTTATATTTTTAAAATTCAAAATGGCGGATCCAATATGGCAGACTTCATAAAAGAAAATTAAAGGTTTTTTTATAAAAAATTGGTATGTAGGGTTTTCTGGGTCGCTGATTGCGAATATGACGTCAGATTTTCGAAATTCGATATGTCTGATTCAATATTAAGGAATTATCTTTAAAAAAAAATTGTCAGATTTTTATGAAATTTGGTATCTACAGGTTTTTTAAGTTGCTGAGTGTGATTTCGAAGCGAGTTTCTCACATTTTCAAATATGGCTTCTATTAAAAAGAAAATTATATAATAATTATATAATTTAATCCCGTGTGGAAAAAGCCCCCATCAAGCCCTCACGACGTGAGCGCCCCCGGCGGGGGTCGACGAGGGCTGATCCATGTGAGCAAATCCATGAGGACCACGCCGAGGGCCCGCATGGATTGCCCTCATCATTGATTTGCAAAAATTTCTAAGTCCAAACCTCAAATCATTTTTTATTACTTCAAAATTAATGTTTAGAATGATTATAAACAATGAAAAACACATATTTCACAAAAAATTATTTACACTTTTTTGAAAATATTAAACTCACATGGGGGCAAATCCTTGGGGGCCCGCATGGATCGCCCACATCATTCACTAGCAAAAATTTCTAAGTCCAAACAAAAAATATTTTTTTACAACAAAAAATTAATGTTTACAATCATTTTAAACAATGAAAAACTCATTTTTAACAAAAAATTATTTACACTTTTTTGAAAATATCGAACTCACATGAGGGCAAATCCTTGAGGGCCCACGTGAGGAGCCCGCATGGATCACCCACATCATTGACTAGCAAAAATTTCTAAGTCCAAACAAAAAATTTTTTTTACAACAAAAAATGAATGTCTATAATGATTTTAATAATAAAAAACACGTTTTTAACAGAAATTTTTTGACATTTTTTTGAAAATATTGAACTTATATAAGGGCAAATCCTTGAGGGCCCTCACGAGGGGCCCGCATGGATCGCCCACATCATTTACCAGCAAAAATGTCTAAGTCCAAACAAAAAATTTTTTTTTACAACAAAAAATTAATGTTTATAATGATTTTAAACAATGAAAACACGTTTTTAACAAATATTTAATGGTACTTTTAAAAAAATATAAAACTCATATGAGGGCAAATACTTGAGGGCCCACGCGAGGGGCCCGCATGGATCGCCCACATCATTGACTAGCAAAAATTTCTAAGTCCTAACAAAAAATATTTTTTTACATAACAAAAATTAATGTTTATAATGATTTTAAACAATGAAAAACACGTTTTTTTGTTATGGTGTATTAGTGTCAATAATGTTTTATTGAATCATCAAAAGCAAGTCAGCTAGTCACCTACAATAGATAAATAATTTTCAAGTAGGTCCTGTAGCACAGTGGTAAAGCGTTTGTCTGATAGTCCGTAGGTCGTAGGTTTCTATACCCGCGTGCGTCAGATTTTTTTTTTTTTTTGGTCACAATTTAATTAAAAAAAGTAAAAATCGTTAAGTAACAATGTTATTTATTAATAATTGAACTTGCTTGTTATTAATAAATAATTAATTTATTAACTTAATTTTGAAAAATAAAGTCGAGGGTAAGTTGAGGGCAAAGATGAGGGCAAACGCGAGGGCCACGCCAGGGGCCGACGAGGGCGCCCGCGTGGATCGCCCATGCGGGCGCCCTCATCGATCAGCATGTCGTTTCCATGAGGGGCCTCGCCTGGATCACCCACGTGGGCCCCTCATGGATGTGGGCGATCCATGCGGGCCCCCGGCGTGGGCCAACACCACTTTTCCACACGGGATTATATAATATATATAATTATATAATTCTGAAATATATATTCCGGTCAAAAGTACATGACACTTTTTTTTGTGGGGCTGTGGAATGATTTTATCACTTGGTCAACTTTAATTATTATGATTCCGAGTCTTCGACTCGGAGTGATCGATTTCTTCATGTTTTATAATTATGAAAAATTTAATTTATAGTTTTAAGTAAAATGTTTTCTTATTTGACTTGGACTGGTTATATTTTCGTCAGCAATTGGTCCATAATTTTTTATTTTTGGTCCGTAAAGTCCGTATTTTTAAATACTTTCACTGGTTCGAGCCCTGTTCAAAGAAATGATGTCAAAAAAAAGATGAAAATAGTTCTAATTTGTCCGAAGCCAATTCTAAATTGTTTTGTAATGCATTTTAAATCTTTCGAAACTATAGTTTTAAATTTGAAATCTTTTTTAAAGAATAAAAAAAAAAACTTTCTTAATTTCTAAGGAGCAATTGATTTTTTATTATTAACTATTTAATAGAAAGCCGATTTCCCCAGAAAAGCAGGAAAACTTGTTTTTTTTAAAGAAACTCTATTGACGACACGTACATCATTCTGTACATCCGATCTGAAGATATAGAAGAGGATAAGAAAATATGCAATGAAAAGGCGGTGGAAAAAAGTGGTTGTTAAGATCGACCCGTAAAAGTCAACAGAGGAAACGACTGTGGAGCAATTACAAGACCGATAATACAGAAAGATCAACCCAACTTGACCGACTGACTGAACGAAAAAACGATTAAAAACCACGCCCTCGCTAATGCAATACCAGGACAGGATTCGAATTGGCACAAGCAAGGACGACTACTAACGACCGAACACAAAGAAAATATACATATACAAGCTTTGCAGATCGGGGCGAGCACGCACAGAGTCAGATTTTTTAATTACACTCTGTTTACACGGCGGGCAGACCGACCGACCGGCTTGGTCAACTATCTCCGTGAAGATAGGGTCGACTTTTGCCGTACTTTACTGAGCCACAACGACTTAAGCACCGCGGCACACGTGCGCTAAACTGTTCTGTTTGTGGTCCCTCTCAACAAGGTATAAAAGAAGCGCAAAAAAGAACACAATTTTTTCTTTTATTCACCATTATACTCCATGGCTATTAATTGCATATTCATTTTTTAACTGTGCTACCAAGTGCGAAAACAAGATAACAGAAAGAGCGTTGGTAAATCAATTTTAAAGAGGTGTCCATTAGGGTTTTAATATATACAGGCAGCTCTAACATACGAAAGTCAGTTTTACGAGCACTTTTCCAATTTTCGTACCACAACTGTAGCAATAACAGCAGAACATTGCACACAAGAAAATGTCTGTCCTATATAGAAGTATTTATCAAATATAAAAGTACACGTGTAGAAATTTTTATCGGGGTCAGTTCGGAGACAATATAATTAAATCCCAACAAAAACATCTTTGATATTGAACTGTAACAAATATAAAATATTAATTTAATGATTAACATAAGCAGCTAATGAAATCCAATTATTCATCATAATAAAAAATTTTATGAAAATTGTAATCCCAACTCTTTTAAAAAATTGAATTAATTTTGAAATATTTGAGTAAAATTATTCATTTCATAATTTATAAGTCATTATTTTATGAAATATTATAAATAAATTTAAATAAGTATACCTACAATAAACCATATTGTAAAGATAGGTAAAAAAACAAGTAAAAAAACGAAATTTCTGTAATTTTTTTTATTATGTTATAGAAATAATATATTTTACTATTCATAAATTCGGTTTTGGGAACGAAGAAGATACTGAGAGGTCCAAAGTGGAAAAATTGAATCACTTACAGACTAAAAGTAGATGGTGAACTGTATTGGAAATCGTTTACTGAAATTAGAAAGAACTGTGCGTCTCTTGATAATAGTTTAAGCTCTTTTAGCCATCGCATCGTTTTGTATCGTACGACTTTTTGCTTCTGTTTTGTTTTTGCGAATCGACCAAAGCCTGACTATCGTTCCTCTAAGTACCTTAAAGGAGATTCTGCGACGAGAACTACTAATTGGTATCACGTCGATCGTGAATTAAAGAACACGAGCCACACCATATACAACTGACTAGATAAATTCTCGCTCTTTTATAAAAAAAAATAAAATAAAGGAAAATAATCCAGGCGAAAAATTTATAAAATACGAAGAAATTGTTAATGAGAATCTATTATTTAAGCTATAGAACAAAAAAAATGTTTACAAAGAAAATTTATACTTTTTAATTTTAAATAGCAAACTTTAAGATTAAATCTCTGTTTAAAACGTAAAAACTTAATTTGTATAAATATAACTTGAAAGCAACTAATGCTGAAATAATTAAACATTTAAAAAAAATATTTGTTATTTACGACTAATTAAAAGTACGATGATGACTTTTACTTAGAAGGCGAAATAAAAACAAATATTTACCTCAAACTTCTAATCAGTGAATGATGTGATGAACGTCTGACTTTGTAAGAAATAAAAAAATAATTTCTTGTTTTCCGAGAAATTAAGAGTCTAAAGTCCAAACAATTAGAAGTTAATTATCATTCAAACACATTCGAAATATTTTTAATTAGTCACTTTGATCTTCTCACCTAATATCAGTGAATAATGAAAGAGTATAAAAATGCAACTAGATAAAAAAAGTAAAAATGGTTTGAAAAATTTATTTTCAATACTTAAAATTTAACCTTCTATAATTTCAAGGCTACATATATTAATTAATTCATTAAAAGGAAAATCATACATCATTCTGACATACTGTGCCTTAAGTTATTATTTTCTAAGATAATTAAATACAAAAGTTATTATTATTAGTATTATTAGTATTTAGATACTTAAATTCTAAATTTCTAAATTGCTTAAGAAAAATTTGATAAAACTATTATTTAATAATAATGTGAAGTCAGATGTGCAAAATTTTCAAAAATTAAAAATGGCGAATACAACATGGCGGACGAAAAAATTAAAAATCTCACAGATTTGATTGAAAGTTAGGATATGAATGTTTTCGGGGTCATTAATTGCAAATTTGATGTTAGATTTATAAAATTAAAAATAACGGATCCAATATGGAGAACGCAAAATTAAAAATACACTTAAAGTGAAGAAAAATGAAGATATTGGCTAATTATAAAAAATTATAAGTAAATTGACCATCTTCTCTAGATATTCCGGGAGGGATGGACAAAAATGCACTTTTTTAAAATGTAAATTTTAAGACTGTTTCTGTCAAAATATTTTATTTAATTTTTCGTTATTTTAAAACACAATAAAAAAAAGTGGGAAGTAATTCACAAGCTTATGTATGAAAAATCATTTAACTCAATATTCAATATTTATTAATTTATTCACATATGTATATTACTTTCAATATTCAAAGAGTTCATACAATAATTTAATCTGAACTTGAAAAGCTGACGAAGAGAAAACAAAATAGTGAGCATATAAACACATTATGAATTTACATAAATCTGAACATTAAGTATACGTACCATTTGGATATGCGAATGGGTAATAGGATATGGTGAATAAAGAATTCTATCGCGTATAGAAATTTTTTGCCTTTTCGCAAAAGAATAAGTGAAATCTTTTTCCCAGTTTCTCGGGTAGATTTGTTAAGGCCGATTAAGTCGACATTAGTACTTGAAACTGGAAACCAACATGGGGATAACAGAGAAGTGAAAACGAACAAGTACAACGATCTTGTGTTTCGTTTTTACTTTTTATTATTTATCGTTTTTATTAACGATGGAAAATTTTACAGTAAAAACAAAACATAAGATCGTTGTAAATTTCTCGTCCTCATGAGACTTGTGAAACTTATAGTCTGAGCAGTGTAGTATTAGATTCGAAAGTTTGTCTATATAGTCATCGTCTTTTGAAGACAGTGCCGTATCACTTTAATAACTATATTTTTATGCTTACAAATATTTAATAATTTATTTATTTACATTGAAATTTAACAAAGCATGTGCTTAATAGTAATAGTAATACCGTAGTGAAAATTTCCTCATGAGATCTTTTTCAAAAACTCATATTAAATTCCAGAATCCTATGGTATTTCATGTAAGACCATGTAAAACTTTGGTATTAATAGTTTTTTTCCTTATTTTATGAATAAAAAACGATTTTTTAAGTTTTTTATTGAACGATTTAAAAATATAACAATCAAGGGATAATAATTAAGTCTATAATTAAAAAATATGTGCACTTTCAAGATCCGACGCCTTAAATAACCAGCTATTTGCTTATATGGAAAGCTTGCTTTAAGCTTACCTTGTAATACTGCAGCAAGCTTACACGGAAAGCTGACGAAAGCTTAATAAAATGCCCTACCTAAAAAGGTAGAGCATATTATTCTTGAAAAAACTTGCACAGTAAGCTCACCACAAGATACGTACTATCTGGGTAAAAAATAATAAAAATCAAATTTAAGTCATTTAACAATTTAAATTTAAAAATTTCATCACAATAACAGAGAACTTATTAAGAATGAAAAGATATTACAGTATCAAAATGGAATAGTAATGAAAATAATAACAACAGCAATAATAATGTTATTTAGTTGTAAGTTTGTTGTTGATAAAAATGTAAAATTGAACATTCTTCTGAAACGTTTAAGTGAGCCTTTCACTGACCTTGTCAGGTATTCAGTAACGGGTCTAGATTTTCTAACAATAATATTCCAATCTAGTAAAACGTTCTGAAAAGTGCACAACTTTCAATTGATTTCGCAGCCATAGAGTATACACTATCTCCATTAATATAGTAAAAATTATATGAACTCCCACAATCAGAAAAAGTTATATTTGAATCACCGAATTTTTTTTCCACAAGCATAATGTATTTCTTTAATTTATTGAAAACTTTTCTACTCTTATTGTTAGTAAAATATTTATTCGATTTAAATAAATGTTTGGTTCAAAAAATTTGAAGGAATAATTTAATTTCATGAACCACATGATTTAATTTACTTATCCAATAAATCAATATATTGGTAGCCAAAGAATCCACGTGAGAATTAGACGGAGAAATTCTCGGGAATTTCCCGGGAGTGAAAAAAAAATTGTTGTATTCATTTGTTTTTTCACTCCCGAGAAATTCCCGGAAACTTTTTCACTTGGGAAGAACCAACACAAGCTATAAAATTAACTGATAAATTAGTAGATTTAGCAGTTAATACTGTATTTTATACAACTGATTGCATTGGTAACTTCTACTGAATCAGTTCATTTCTAAAAATGATTAGTAACTCAATTCTAACTTTTCTTTATTAATGATTTTGTTTAAAATTATCAATACTTATAGTTAAGAATGTAATAAACACAAATCTGTAGCCAAAAATTAATTTTAACAGCAGTCAATTACGTCAAAAATGCTATCGAACTTTTAAAAATGAGATTCCTTGAAGTATTTTACAGTAATTTATATAATTTCAAGTATTTTATAGACTGCTCAGATAAAACTAAGTCGCAAAATGGCATTTTGACAGTTGGCAGCTATCAAAAATACTGTCAAACTTAGAAAATTGTAGATTTTAAGAAATATTACCTTTATTTCGTCAAACAGAAGTATTTTTTCACATTTGGAACCGATGAATTAGGAAGTGTAATGAAATAAATTCTAAATTTCGCAAATTATCGATCACTCTAATATATAGAAATATGAAATATTTCCTGTATTTATTTTATAAGAAAAGAAAAGAAAAATAGCGTAAACAGTAACAATCTGGGAAAATTGCATTATGAGGCAAATTACTGAGCGCAAGAGTACACCATAATTCCCTATATATATATATATATATATATATATATATATATATATATATATATATATATATATATATATATATATATATATATATATATATATATATATTTTACATTCTATTATTATCAGTTATGTTTCCTACAGTGTAGCAATCATGTAATGATATATCAAATTCATAATGATTGCGAATAAAAATATCTCATTGTTATCAACAAAAAGTGTCGTAATTTATGACTATAAATGTAAAAAAGTTTGTAGAAAAATCCATCTATTTCGTTAAATAAACATTTGCCAAAAAATTTATAATAAAGGTATTTTTTCTTCATAAACAACTATTTTTTTAAAGTACTACTTGGTTGCTGCCATAAATTGTAACTAAAATTCGATTACCAGACTTTATTTTATGTAGTAATAAATATGTATCTCAATTTGCAATTAGAATTTTCGAAAGTGGTTAAAAGTTAAAATTCTATTTTTCTCAAAAATTTCACATCTTTTTGTAAGATAAAAATAAAACAGACTTTGCATGTTTTTTGTGTTCTCTAAAAAGTATCCGCCAAGTTTGTTTATCTCTCTGTCCTTCTCTCGGGTATTGTAGATTATACACTAAAAACAATTTCTTTCCCGTAAACAATAAGGTGGTTAAGTTGAAGCAGACTTTTTTGAAATGACAGGGATTTATTGTAAAATTAGCAATAGGTGCAAATTTAAACCTAATAAAACAAAATTTGTTAAACAGTAATGTAATTAGACAACTAAATATCCTTGTCATTTTAACTAACTGTTCCTAGCTGGCATCGTTACTAACAGGGTACAATAGTTGATTTCTTGTAAACGGATATAAAGTATTTTTTTGAGTGTACAGGCGAAAAATTTAGCATCAGCGAAGAAAGCTAAATATCTTTTTCTCTCAAAAGTTTTGCGTCCACCTTTTCGGAATAATTTTCTTCAGTGAAGTAAATTTTCACGTGGGCGGAAACGTGAGACAGTTACTCGCCGCTCCGAAGACGCAATGTAATGTGCGAGTCTTGAATTTCAAGAGGATCCATGAAAGGCTTTCCTCAAGTACCTTGTTGTATCCTCACTCCTATATGGTCTTATAACTTGACGTGGAGATTCGCAAGCGATTTCTCTCTGTCATGGACTGTCACTGGACTGGGTCAACTGCATTTTTAATGACCAACTGGCAGGGTGTGTTTGTTTTGAATTTAAACAAAAATTTTCTAATTTCAACAATAACATTCAGTACATGAATATTTTTATCCTTAAACATAATTTTTAAAAAATTTAGTTTTAAATTTTTAATATCAACTATTTAAATACTATTCAGTATTGATCGATTTAATTATTTTTGGTATTACAGTTTCAATTTCTAATTAATTATGTACATTTTTAAATTAACTGAATTAATTACATTTTCAAAAATAATTTTTACTAAAATTGTAGAGAAATGGATTAATAAATAATAAAGAAATGCATTTTAATATTTGGCAAACTAGAACAGAATAAGATCTCCACTAATGTCGCGTGTAATAGAGCGCGAACGCACAGTTTGTATAACTAAACCAAGTTTTGAAGCGTGCACGTATGAATGCATTTACAGAATCAACTGATATATTTACCAGCATTATTTTCTGAACATATAAAGTAATGGTTATAATTTAGAAACTCAGCCTAGTTTAAATGTTCTACCATTTGCAACTTACAGCGTTAAATTTAATTAAAATATTAAACTGACAACTTATTTCATTGTCAATGACTTTAGTTTAACATTAAATTATGTCACGTGTGTTACTATAAATTGCAACAAAATTCATAATTAATAATAATAGATAAATATATAATTATTAATGTATCAAATTAATATTGTTCTTATTATTTACTTATTTAATAAAAATGTTGAAACTGTATTTTAAATAGATAAATAAAACAATTAATAAATATTGTACTAATTAATTCTGTGTTATCAAATTCGTGAACTTATTTTTCTTTAAAAATCAATTGAAAATATTTAAAAATTCACTTGTAAACAAACTCTTGATAAGAGAATTTCTTTAAAAACATTTCTCAATTTTCTGCTATTGTGAAATGTTTTTCCAAGTGATAAAAACTATGTATTCTGTCAATAAACCTTGTTAAAATTAACAACAATCAACATAACAAGTTAAACTTTCATTAAATACTTTTAACAAAAAGGAAAAAAATTGTAAAGAATAATCACTCACCGATTCCATATCGAAACCATAAACCATTGTATGCACTCTGAATCGTTGAAACAATTCTTCACAAAAATATTACAAAATATTCTTGTAAATTTAACGAGATCACATGTACCGGCAATGGTCCACATGAAACAAATGTGGATGAATGAAAATCGTGTTTGAAAAAGGCGCGAGCGCGTGTGTGTTTTGAAAAAATTTTATGATAGCACTTATTGTATGTGATTGAAATTAAGAAAAATTCGCGAAAGTGCTTCCGCAGCAATTGCGGTATAGATCGAATTGTGTGGCGTGTTTGTGACACTCAATTATATGACTTCGAATTGAATATAAGCGAGCTTCTCTTGTCGAAGCCTATTCTCTGACTACCGAAGCAATCCGCTATAGTGAGGTTCTTAGGCCAGTATCGAAGAACAGGCCAAGCGAGCGGGTTCGCGCGAACGGCGACCTACTAACGCTCGACCTGCGCCTGATGCGCAAGCGCCCAAGACAATTATTTCAGTCACGTTAAACGAAAGATTCTCAAATAGCTGCGCCTGCGCGTTCTTTTTTAAAATCTTTACGCTTTTATTTCTTTAGTTATACTACCCTTAAATGCAAAAAATTTAACTTTACCAAACATCTTTCTTCACTTGGAAGACGAGATTAAATGACAACAGGCGCACGCTTCTGTAGCATCCTATCCGTAAGTCTTGAAAAAGCCTAAATGGTTGATAGGACAAAATAGGTCGTTTTTAATAGTAAAAACATGAAAAATTATGGTTTTCTGCAATTACTTCAATATAAAAATATTGAAAATCATTCAGTATCCCAGGTAGAAATTTTAACTCTGTAATGACACTGTGAAGTTTTCCTAGATTCTGACCAGTTATTGACCAGAAAATCTGGCAAGTGATTGATTAGAAATGTAACACGCTACTTGAGCAGTCACTGATTAGATTATCTGGCCAGTGACTGGCAAGTAACTGACCAGTAACTGGACAGTTTTCTGCTCAAAATCTAAAATAAAATTTTTCCTGGCTCTTTTTATTTTGTTTATAATTACGTACTACTTATATTTTTGTGTTTTTTCAAATATTTAAGACTAATAAACAATTACTTTACCAATAACACTTAAATCTAAGAATGAGAAATTCGCACGCATAGGGGATCGAACCCTAGACCCTGGAGACACAACGCATGTGCATTACCACGTAGCCACGGTGACTAGATAGTAACTTATCATAACTACAAGTTTAAGAACTGAAGTTCTATTCCTATTGTCAGAGACTTGGCGGATTATCTTGTCAAAATTTAGAAAAATTTAAACTTTGGTAAAGTGACAGTGAAACAAACATAATTTTTAAATAAAGTTACTTTAGACTTTTCTGTTTTTAACCGTATGGAACATAAAAATTATTTTTATTATCTAATTATAAATGATCGACTAAGAGTGTATTTTTATGGGACTGGTGCTTTGTTTTTTTCCTTAGTAACTGGTCAGTTTCTGTGTCAGCAGTTTCTTTTTTTGATAGTGTCAATATTTTCTAGCTAGAGATTTGGAAAAATCTAGAATAATTCTTTTTAATAAATATTAATTTTTTAAATTAATAGGATTTGGCAAGTTTTTCTGATCAGTTGTAGATCAGTTTTTCTACACTGAGAAAAAAAAACTGTTGGCCCAATAGCACCAATGCTATTGAATTTAATTTTGTTGAGAGAATAATTTCTGTATTGAATTAAGAAAATATATGTTAAAATATAATAATTCATAATTTAGAACTAGAAGCATAATGTTGTCTAATAAAATATGTAAAATGGTTAAGATGTAGGGTTGATACAATTTTATTCAAAAAATATTAGTTAGTTTGAAATAATTGAGGGTCCTTATCAAAGAACCGGTTATAAGTTTTTTAAGCTCGAAATCATTGCCCTGTAAATAAAAAATTAAACTGTTTTTAATCTCAATTTTTTGAGAAAGATTGGGGTAATCTTTATACCAATACAAAATGTTTTCAAGAAATTAAAATTTTAAATCCTTTTTTTGTTTAGAGGTCGAGAATTTTGAGTCTCAAAAACTTATAACCGGTCCTTTGATAGGGACCCTCAATTGTTGCCATTATTTTAAATACAATTTTGTTAAATTATTAAATAGTATTTACAGTTTTTATAGATGTACATTTCAGACGATGAAATATTCTTTTGAATCAATAGCACGTGCTTTTGTTATTACAAAAGATGTATTCGAATACGTTCAAAAACGCTATAGAATGCTATAGAATTTACAGTGCCATGCTATAAAATTGACAGTACCGTGCAGTAAAATTGTAGTCATACTTATTTAAATTAAAGATGTTAGGTATTGTTTTGTTGAAATGGTTTTTCAATATGAAAACATATTTCTACTATTTAATAGCATTTGCATTTCATATAAAAATATCATGTCTTAAACTTAAGAAAAATAATATATTTAACAATGATAAAAATAAAGATTTAAGAAGATTTATAAAATAAGGTAATTAGGTTATTAAACATTTTTTTCACTGAATATTTGCTATGCTTACTTAAAAAATTAATTTTTTTTCTCACAAGCGGTGATAATTTCATCAGTTTTGTATATAAGGAAGTTCAAATCAACATCATTTAAATGTATTATGATTGTATGTATGCATGTGTAATTTTAAATAGTGTGTTAAGTTTATATTGTGATAAATCATGAGTTCAGGTCAAGTTGTGATTTTCTATCTCAAATTGTGTATGTTGTGTGCAAAACTTCAAAAAAGTGTATCTTGAAATAAGATTCAGATGTATAAGATATGTATTCTAGAAAGAAATTCTTGTCACGATTATGGTCAGATTTTCTGGTCAGTGACTTAACAAAAGTACTGTTCACAAAGTGGAATTGTTTTTATCCAGTGAAACTATCCAGTCACTTCCCGTGTGGAAATTGCCCGACTTCGCCTTATTTAAAGAAGGGCACTGATGAGGATTGAGTGAGGCCAACCACACTAATAATGTCTAGATAGGTGATAATAGGGCGCTGACTAGAATGCCTTCTTTTTCCAAATAGGAAAATCTAACTAGATCTATTTATGCCCCTATTAAATATTTCAATCAGGCTCTGACTAGAATGCCCTTTTTGTCTGAACAGGGAAATCTATCTGGTATCTATTTATGCCCCTATTAGGTATTTTAATTAATTTTCAGTTTCATTGACAAATCCCAATTTCTAAATAAGAAGCAACGAAACTATCAGAAAAATAGTTCTAAACGCATATTAAAATACTATTTAAAGTTCAAAAACTATTTGAGCAAAAATATTTACGATTTTAAAAATTCGAAATATTGCACTTTTTCTCACAAGCGCTAAAGAAATGTTCTGTTTAGTATATAAGGACGATGAGAAAGTAGATTCATGGCGTGCGAGTTAGTGTTAGGTATGCGTTAGTGTTAGTGTTAAGTTAGTCATAGGTTGATTGATCGAAACAGTGTTGTTTACATGTGTGTTTGTTCAGTGACTTGTTCAGTATTACTGGCGCAATATTACGTCTGTCTAAAATTTTTGCTTATGTATTTAGAAAAACTAATGAGGCGCTAAAGAGGCCCTCTAGTTAAATCCCCACATTGTGCTTTTCTATTCAGGCAGTAACAAGGCAATCTAGTTAAAACCTCTCTATCTTTCCACATCATCACCTGATATTTCAAGCGTGACGAAATTAGACGGGTCCTGACTAATTTTCCTAGTTTGCGCCTCACTAAACGAAAGGGCGTCTAATCAGGGCCTTACGAAGTCCTATTTTCAATTTCTACACGGGTTATTCAGGACTGGCCAGATTATCTTGGCAAGTAAATCTCGCTCTTGACTCTACAGCTACTGGAAGAAAACAAGTAATACTTGACAAATTTCTACCTGGGTAGTGGAGCTGCTATAGAATACGTTATTCCACTACAGTGGAATAACGTATTATCTCAGTGTATTAAAATTAAAAAGAATAATTCAATTATTTCAATTAATTGAATTCACATTGTATTAAAAATAATTGAATTCTAGGGATGAATTTTATTATGTATGAAAATATGATTTAATTCTTATAAAGAAATTTTATCGAAATTTTTGAAAATAGGGGTTCTCTTATTGTCCTATTTATTCAAATTATTATTTGTAGAGTCGGTCATTAAAGAGTCGGGTTTCTAATTGTCTTATTAAATAAAATTATAATTTGTATAGTCAGTCATTTAAGAGTCAGGTTTTCTAATTTTCATATTAATCTAAATTATAATTTGTATAGTCGGTCATTGAAGAGTAGGGTGGTTCAAAAATACATAGGAAAAAAATAAAATCAGAATTTTAATACTCTTCCCCCTAGGATTGTTCTATATGAAGAAAAAAATACCCCTATTTTTTTGAAAATAAAAAATATTTAGAGGTCGCTTAAAGCGCTCAAAGTTTCCCATGTAAAATGCATGGGAAAAATCACTTTTTCGTAGAATTGGTATATAATCCTTGAAAATCAATATTTTTCATTAAGCAAACTCTGTTTCTTTTCAGAAGACTTTAAAAAAAAGTGCTAAATTGTTTATTTAATTATTTTTTTAAATTAACTATTTTTTATAGTGCCCCAAAAAAACCCCATAAATTTTAAAATTATAAAAATACCGTTAAAAAATATTTTTTACTATTTTTATCAAAGTTTTTTCCTAGATAATGAATAAATAACACAAATATTGACTTTTAAACATTATTCCATGTAATTTATAATTTGTTTAAACAAATTTTTATTATTGTTTATTTACAACTTTTTATCTAATTGAGCTAAAAAGTTCCGATTTTTTTTCAATTTTGCAACTTTTCAGGCCGAATGTAACCAGTCACTATCAACTGACTAAGAATATTAATTTTACCAATTGTTTAAACAAATTACTATTGTTTAATTTTATCTTTTTATCAAATTAAGCTGTAGAGTCGCAATTTTTTCTCAATTTTGTATTTTTCCAAGCCAAATGTAACTAGTGACTAATAACAATCTAAGAATTACAATTTTACCAGTTGCTTAAACAAATTGTTATTTTAAATTTGAAGCTATCAAAGTAGTAATTTCAATGATGTAAATAAAAATTTTTGTACTTAACATTTTTATAATAATAAATTTATTGTTCACAATTTTTACTCGATAATTAAGTCTTACATTAAATATTACCTCAAAAAAAAATAAAATGTACAATTAAGTAAAAGTTGCAACTCTGTAGTTCATTTTGATAAAAAGTGAAAGTTAAACCATAGTAATTTGTTTAAACAATTGTAAAAATTAATATTCTTTGATAGTGATTGGTTACATTCGGCCTGAAAAGTTGCAAAATTGAGAAAAAATCGGAACTCTTTAGCTCAATTAGATAAAAAGTTGTACATAAACAATAATAATAATTTGTTTCAACAAATTAGCAATTACATGGAATAATGTTTAATAATCAATATTTGTGTTATTTATTCATAATCTAGGAAAATACTTTGATAATAATAGTAAAACATATTTTTTAACGATTTTTTTATAATTTTGAAATTTATGGGGTTTTTTGGGACACTATAAAAAATACTTAATTTAAAAAAATAATCAAATAAACAATTTAGAACTATTCTTTGAAGTCTTCTGAAGAGAAGCAGAGTTTGCTAAATGAAAAATATTGATTTTCAAGGATTCTATACCAATTCTACGAAAAACTGTTTTTTGCCCATGCATTTTACATGGGAAACTTTGAGCGCTTTGAGCAACCTCTAAATATTTTTTTATTTAAAAAAATAGAAGTATTTTTTCTCCATATAGAACAATCCTAGGGGGTGAGAGCATTAAAATTTTGATTTTACTTTTTTTGGACCACCCTATTAAAGACTCGGGATTTTTAATTATAATATTAATGGATATCGGAATTTGTAGAGTCGGCTATTGAACAGTCATGGTTTCTAATTGTCATATTAATCTAAATTATAATTTAACAGTCGGGATTCCTAATTGTCATAGTAATTCAAATTATAATTTGTAGAGTCGGTCATTAAAAAGTCGGGTTTTCTAATTGTGATAGTAATCTAAATTATAATTTGTAGAGTCGGTCATTGAAGAGTCGGGTTTCTAATTGTCTTCCTAATTAAAAATATATTTTGTAGAGTCGGTCATTGAAGAGTCGGGTTTCGAATTCTCTTTTTAATTTAAAATATATTTTGTAGAGTCGGTCATTGAAGAGTCGGGTTTCGAATTGTCTTCTTAATTTAAAATATATTTTGTAGAGTTGGTCATTGAAGAGTTGGGTTTCTAATTGTCTTGTTAATTTAAATTATATTTTGTAGAGTCGGTCATTGAAGAGTCGGGTTTTCTAATTGTCTTTTTAATCCAAATTATAATTTGTAGAGTCGGTCATTGAAGAGTCGGGATTTCTAATTCGCATATTAATTAAAAATATTTTGTAGAGTCGGTCATTGAAGAGTCGGGTTTTCTAACTGTCTCATTAATTAAAATTATAATTTGTAGAGTCGGTCATTGAAGAGTCGGGTTTCGAATTGTCTTCTTAATTTAAGGGCATGTCCAAGTTGTGAAATGTAAACAAACCAAAAGGTAAACAAACCAAGCACTAAAATAGCACTTTTGTAATAGTCATTTCTCCCACAAAAGTTAATATTTTTTCACATTCTTTACAAAAATTCTCTTGTAATTTCAAGGAGGAAAGGGAAAAATTGAAGAGTTGGGATTTTAAATTGTCATATTAATCTAAATTATAATTTGTAGAGTCGGTCATTGAAAAGTCGATCATTGTTTTTAATGTTTGATATTTCTTATGCTTTGTACAGTTGAGTTTTGTAGAATCGGTTAATGAAGAATCAATCAGCATGTAGAGTATTATTTTGTACAGTTGGCCTTGTAGAATCGAGTATTTGTAGGATTGGAAAAGGTTGAATTGACTCCCGCCGGAATACATGCCAGTAAAACTTAAAATGTCATTTTCATGTCCTGCCCAAAAATCTGGAATACTAGTTCATATATAAAAGTTTTTGAAGTCAATTAATTTTCTTAATCACTCCTTCTACTTAAATTATTAATTCTTAGTCGCTAGAAATTCTCTGAAAAAATTTGGCAGAAGAATTAGAAGCAAAATGTCAGTGGTGTCCCCTGTCCGCACTTAAGAAATCAGAACTTTACTTAATAATAAAAATTTTGATTCTCACATTTTTAGTACCAGAAAAATTATTTTGTACAGCTTAGAGTCTATATTTTTATATAGTAATTGTGCTAGCAGAATAATTTTGATCCAGTGCTAGAAAAAAAATCAAAATCGCCTGTCCGTAAGTTTCATATTTTTAAGTAATTATCGCAAATTTTGAATATCATGCCTGATATTTAAATAACCTAGTGCAGATAGTTGCCTTATTAAGCATTAATAGTATTGGTGATATGTATAGCTTCTTAAAGAAAAAACATTGCAACATTCTATCTCATCTATAACTTGTACGGTTAGTGGCAGAAAGCAAGTATCACTTTGTCGAGCACACCATGTCAGTGGTGTCCCTATCAAAAAATTGCTCATAATATTAATATTTTTAAAATATTATTGTATCTCGTTTTCAGGTATTACACGTACTTTAAAAACCGCACCGACTTTAACTTAAAAATAAAGTCTTTCTTTTTCGAAAATGAGAAATAAAGCAAAATGTCAGTGGTGTCCCTTGTCAGTGGTGTCCCCTCAAAATTCTGTTTCTTGCAGCTTATTATTTTATTTTTAATAAATTTGTGTTAAATTTACTCCTTATATGCAGTTAATGAAGATTTGATACTGGATTGTAATTTATAAGCTGATTTTATTCTCACTATTCAAAAAAAATTATCAGTGAAATCTTTCAAAAATGTCAGTGGTGTCCCTCAATGTTCATATGTCTTTTTGGTCTTCAAAAGTATATTAATTTATTACAGAACTCATTACAAATATTTTTTAAGTCATGTTAAAACATTCATTATTGTAATTTGAAATATTTTAACTTTTTAAAGTTGTAAGAATTTATTTTAGAAAAGAATAAACGAAAACAGAAAATTTCTTATCATTTCTGCCTATCGTTTTTCACCTGGTGAAAATTAAAATTTGCTTTTAACTGCTCGACCACTATTATTTTTGTCCATCATATATTCTAGTCAACCAAAATAGAGTATCGTTAAGTTCAAAATCCAACATCGAAAAATCAAAGTTAGTAGGATCAAAAATGACATTTTAAATTTAATCACCCATATATATATATATATATATTGTAACGCTTTTTCTTCTACACTATTATTATAAGGAAACTAAATATGGAACATTAATAATAAACAATCATTTATAATTCCAAAATAGCTCTGAAACTATAATTTTAAAGTTACTGTAGCTGAATTCTAAAACAATTTTACATACTCAAAATCTGATTTTAACCGAAGTTTAATATTTAACCAAAGAAAACGTTACTTGTGCAATCTAGTTCATTATAGTTTGTCTAGGCGGTCCCCGGTAGGGCGCCAGACAACTTTTGTATTGCCGGTATTGTCAACCAGACTAAAACATTATTAACCAAAAATCATTAAATTAAACATTACTCAATACTTAATTAAGACCGACTTAACAAACATTAATATTAACTAGATTTTTCGCACGTGCCGGTACTAGTCAGCTATGCTGGTCGTGGAGAGAGGGGTGAGTTTTGTATTCAAGAAAGAGAAGGTAGTTTAAAACACAGTGACGGAATTATAAATAAATTAACAATCGATTAGATAAAAATAATTAAGTATATTGTACCAACGAAATTCAATTAACAAGTTACAATGAATTATGATGATCATTTTGTCGTTTATAATTAATAATTTAAATAATAAAATACCATAAGCAGAATAACTTGAGTATTCTGAATTATAACAAAGAACCATAAATAATATAAATAACTTACAGATTCTGTATCGATGATAAGTTGACTCGTGATAGGGATCATGATTTCATTTTACACTTTTAATTTACTATTTATTAAAGAAAACATTAAACTAATAATTAATTGGAATATTAAACTCACTGTAACATATTATTTAACAATTCGAAACCATAAAAGAATTAAACTGTAACTAACTAGAACTGATTCCGAATATGTTACATTTTTACTAAAACTGGAGGAATTAACTAACGATGTTAACACAACAAGGGATCGATGACAAGAGAGAGATTCAAAAAGGTTTTTCAGAATTATTTTAATTTGAAATTAGTACTGAATTTTGGCGTTAGGTGACTTATCGGTATTCTCGATATTTTCATACAAATAGGAGGTTTTCTCCTACCTTGCTTTTCCCAGAATTCTGAATTACTAATACTATGATACTTAAACTAAAACGACTTTTCCTATGGCAAGATTGCGACCTTTTTGACCATAGGAACCTGTCAATTAACCCAAAAGGAGAGCTTCTTTGCCAAACGAAGTCGCTTTCGTTTGACAAAGCCTGCCAACTCACTAAAACTAAACTAATTTATCAAAATTCCTTAATGTGGAGCGCCAATGTTTCAATTAGACTTGTGCTAAGTGTAGAATAATTACTTAAACAAATACTAAAACAGACACTGTAACAAATTTACTTTAACAAAGACAATTAATATTACCAAAATTCAAATACTAGAAAAAATGTTCTCAGATTAGTGCTTTTGTGACGTAAATCGTAAAAATAACGTCACAACTCGCCTCCCAACGGAAAGATTAGTGAAGGGAAAAATACGTGAATAAGTATTCTCTAAAATCGGGACACCAACTATTCTGAACTCTAAACGGTTATTGGCATAACAAGAAGTATAAACGAAGCTCTATTACGATAAAACTAAATTTAACAAGGTGCACTCCCGATACCGAGCTAATGCTCTGAAGGTTTTTGAAAAAAAGGACTACTCTCAATTGACTACTTAGGTTCAAATAGTAATGAAAATTGGGGATTGGAAGTATCGGTTCAGATAAGACCACACAACTTTTAAATTTAACACCAAGTACTTTTTATCTCAGAGACTGAAATCTAATGGTACAAATAGTATGATAGCGATGGATGTTGTATCAACAATGGTCATAGGGACACTGGGCCGGATTATTAGTGAAGTAAGGGACAGTACTATATTGAAAGTTATAGTGAATTAAGTGAAGTGGTGAAAATTATCTTGTTTTATTATGAAATTGGGACTCAAAGTAGATACGTCCAAAGGCAACATAATTCAAGTCTGCGGAACAGAAAATTATGAAT
The DNA here is from genome assembly GCA_032872505.1 of Leptopilina syphax. NCBI lineage: Eukaryota > Metazoa > Arthropoda > Insecta > Hymenoptera > Figitidae > Leptopilina > Leptopilina syphax. The sequence continues at coordinate 10,346,592 of CM065469.1, read as the reverse complement.
ATGGAGGCGTTGCTTCAGATTGAGAACGGAAACTCTTAAGTTTGTTTAAAATGAGGGTAGTGAAAATTATGAAAAATATTACGAAAACAAATTGCTTCCAGAAATGCTGCAAAGATTTACTTTTAAGTTAACGCACTTGTAATGTAACGCAAGTAAAACGAAAACAAATTGCTTCCAGAAATGTTGCAACGATTTACATTCAAATTAACACACTTGTACTGTAACGCGTCATTCCGACGCCTTGTCACCAAATTTTCAAAAGATATAATAATAATAATTGTGTTAATCACAAAAGGGAAAGTAATCGTAGAAATCATGGGATTCTATCACGAGTCATTACAATGTTGACAATGTGGATTTAACTCAAGTTACAATTCTCTGAGTCAGGAAAAATTTTGTAACACAGGGGTGTTCAATTGTTGACAATGTGGATTTAACTCAAGTTACAATTCTCTGAGTCAGGAAAAATTTTGTAACACAGGGGTGTTCTCCCCCCCATCAAAATTAAATAACATAGTGAATGTACGGTGAATATTAAATAGAGTGAAAAATGAGTAATTATAAATTAATATCAAGTGAATATGAGTGAAGGTCAATATAATTAAAATTAAGTGAATTGTGAGTGAATATAAGTGAAAAATGAGTGAAAAATTCAAGTGAATTTTAAGTGGACAATTAATGAACAATTCGAGTGAATTATGAGTGAAAAAAAAATTCAAGTGAATTGTAAGTGAAAAATTCAAGTGAATTATGAGTGAAAAAAAAAATTCAAGTGAATTGTAAGTGAAAATTTAGTGAAAAATTCAGTGAAGAATAAGTGAAATTAAGTGAATAATAAGTGAATTATCGTGAGTGAATATAATTAAACTGGTTCTGGGCCTTGGGTTGGTCCTCGTGATGGGCCTGGAACTGGTTCTGGGCCTTGGGTTGGTCCTCGTGATGGGCCTGGAGCTGGTGTTGGTGAGGGGCCTGGAGCTGACCTTGGTAATGGGATAGAAGTTGGTCTTGGTGTCGATGTGCCTGGAACCGGTTCTCCTCTACTATTCCGGAAGCACGTGGGTTCGGGTGGCCAGATGCAAGTACCTTCTTTTACCCTTCGACGTGGAGCCCTTCTCCAGTGTTTCTGCCCTCGTTGTCGGAAGTTCGAATCTGAGTGGTAACTCGACGAGTCACCCTCTGTCCACCAGTCAGGCTCTTCATCGCGTTGGCCCTGCTTCCGAAATTTGTCGAACGGGCCTTCCTTACTTTCTGAGTCCGACGAAATTGACTCCCACTCCATCGCCGCTGTAGAGGGCCCCGGCATTGGTTCCCTAGATGGTTCTGGGAGGGGTTCTGGTGAAGACTCCGGACAGGTTTCCTTCCTCGTTTAGGTGGCGGTTTCCTTTCTGCTGAACACGGTTTGTGTTGCTTGGTCGTGCATCACAGGGTCCGGCAGCGGCCAGTCCTGCACCTCGCCTGCAAGTGCTGTTCTCCCAGCTAGGTTGGTCCGCCATCGGATGGGACACTCGGTGTTGTCTCGGTGACTGCACCTCAACACCATCTCCTGCAGCGATCGGAACAATCCTGGTTTGAATTGCTCTAACCATACCAGTGATGGCAGGAACGGCCGAATGGGATCCGTAACAAAACGACTTTACTGTAACGTTTATTGGAAAACTGTAACTTTATTGAAAATACTGGAACACTAGATTATACTGTAACTTATTCTGGACATGAATGTTATACCAAAATACCACATTTGGTATTGGTGTACAGGAACACAACAAACACAGATATAGACAAATACGAAGACAAACGCTGAAACTCGATGTTGAACATACTGAGTCGTAAGGAATACTGTAACGTTAATTATGTAAGACATTTAAAATTCTGTAACGTTCTTTGTTAGGTACTGTAACTACTTTATTACTTTAGGTTAATCTGGATCATCTTGGAGTGGTGCATGGTAAGGTTTTAGGTCTTATACTGAAAACTTTCCCATTGATTGCCCTTGTAGGTCCTCTAGCCTAAACCATTTACAAAAAATTCGACTTAATTCCTCGAAGATGATCCCCAAGTATACCCGTCATCGGAAACCTGGTTGTGCAAGTCAAAAAATAACTATGGATTATTGTGGAGTTCAGAATTATTCATTATTGTATCAGTTCTGAACTTGCATAAAAAATTTCAGACCTCTAGGACATCCAGAAGTCTTTTAAATTAATTTTGAAAATTCCATAATTTGACTTTTGCAAAATAAATTGTTTATAACAATTACAGGGTTGTTTGAGCAATTATTTAACCATGAAAATCGGATTTAGCGTAAAAAAATACATAAAGAAAGTGTTCTTTATGTATTTTTTTACGCTAAATCCGATTTTCATGGTTATCATGTTAATTTAAAATGTAAAATGTTTCAAGAAAATCTAATTTATTTGGATAGAAAACTTTAAACGCGTTTTTCTCGAAAAGTTGATTTTGGTAAGTAGGTCCCTTTTCTCAGACCCGGTCACATATAGGACGGTAAAAGATGGAAATACTCGAGATCTGTGAATTGGATTGCCTTACCCAAGAAGCAGAGGTGCAACAAGTGTTGTCTGAAGTGATAGCAATGCCAGAAAGCAGGAGAGTAACCGTCTCAGGACCCAACCGCCGAAGGATGAAGCTTGCTGTTGTAGTCACCAACCCGGAAGAGAGGAACAGGATGGAGAAATTGAGATACGTGAAAATTGGTTTTATGCGTTGCCCAATTAAAAAAAGGTAATGGTCGCAAGGACTTAATGTAAATAAGAAAGATATTAAAAACAAGTTGTTCATTTTATGACCATTAAGCTTCCTCAATATATAAAAATTGCGGTTTTGCAAACTTTTGAAAAATTATGTACAAAAGGGTTCGTCCAGAAGATTGGTTAAAAATAAAATTATATAAATCATTTATAAGTTGTTGTATAAATATTTGGTGAAATTTACACTTTCATTTGCCAATTGCTTCTATTTTATGATAGAATAATCATTTCAAAATATTAATATTAATATTAAATTAATTATGAAAAAAATACCAAATTTGAATTTTTTGTGAAAAAGAAAAATATTTATTAATTTTATAAATTTTGATAAAATATATACTTTGTATACATCAATCGATTCGTTTTCTTGCCAGGAATGTAATTTTGAGAATAATTAATAAAAATATTAACAAATAAAAAAATTATTTCAGAAAATACAAAAAAAAAAAAAATTTTCTGAATTTTAAAAAAATTGTATAAAAAAAAATTTTGTACATATTTTTGAAAATCCTTGTGTCAGATTTCAGGTATTAATGACTGCAATAAACCTGCAAAATTTCAGGACAATCCATCAAAATTTGTCTGAGATAATTTGTACACAATTTTTGTGACATACACACACACACACATACACACACACATACATCTGGACATTTGCTCATAATTGAATATACATATGTTCTAGATGAAAATGAGTCCATATAACCTTGTTTTGAAAAATTGAAAATCGTCACCAATGCAAAGCTTCCTCATGAGGAAGCAAAAGCGAATAATTTTTAAATTATTTATTTAAATTATTTTTGTGGTTTTTTACTGTCTTTTTACAATTTCATTCTTTTGTCTTTTATATATTTGTTTATTTATTTTTTTATTTAATTTATTTGTGTTTTTTTAACTTGTTCTTTTACAATGATATCTTTTAACTTTTTACACTTTTTAATATTTGTTCCTTTATTCTTTTTGTTTTGCAGTAAATTCCGCTTTGACATCGAAATAGTTTCAAATTATAACTATTGACACAGGAGATCCGCAGGAAAGGAGTAGGTTATAAATACATATTTTTAATCATCGATTAAATTAATTGAATCGAGACGATTTCATTCAACATTATGGTAAATCAAAAATTATTGTTTCCGACAAAGAAACATGTTTCACTTTTAAAGAATCTTCGAAGTTTTCAGTAAATTACGGAATAAAGCACAAAAGATGCCGCTGGAACCCCTGTCAACAGTGCTGTTTCAGCCAAGCTCGTTTTACACATTTCGAACGCTGATTCTGCTTATGAGTTCCAGTTAACAGGAGCTTTTCCTTTCATGTTTCCACGTAGAAGGTCATTCAAAGGACCTTGAATTACTGCTGCCTTGGGTAAGAATCTCCTGTTACGGGTTAGTTCGAATTGCATCAAACTTGTCAAGTAAAAGTTAAGTGCCACTATTACTCACGTCATATTCGAGGAGCTTTACCGTCGATTATCCAAACACACACTTCGCAGGGTTGATCACAACACTGTACTTTTGTAACCGAGTGAAAAGTGTTCTTAAATGACATTCGTGTTCTTCCTCTGACGAACATGCTACCAAAATGTCATCAATATATGCAAAACAAAAGTCAAGATCACGCGTCACTGCTTCGATAAAACGTTGAAAAGTTTGCGCCGCATTTCTCAGTCCAAAATTCATAAAAGGAAATTTTTAAGAGATGAATGGTAGAAAATATGTTCTTCCTATTGAGATTGTGTGCAAAGTCTTGGATGTGATGTACAGGATAACAGTAAGGTTCTGTGTACGTATCGACCACGCAATAATTGACACATGGTCTCCATTCATCTCCTTGTTTCGGTACCATATGTAACAGTGATGATCAGCTCACCTAAGACGGTTTTGCTGTTCCAAGATTCAGCATTGAACCAAATTCTTTAAGCACGATCTTCAACTTATCAGGCGCGAGTCGTCGCGGTTTGTCGTAAAATGCAAGAAAATCCATGCCAATGATTGGTTTTCTAATGTCAGCTACAACAAAGTCAGTGTCGTCTGCCGTAATGCCGTAATGGAAGCACTAATTGTCCAACGTTTTCAACTAAAGTACCTTACAACGATAGGCGATACTTGTGTCATAGACATGCGAGTTCCAAGCTCGTTAATTGTATCAGCAACATTGGCTAATTGTTCGAGTGATAAGAAACTGTGACCGGCTAATGCTACTTGTGCAGTGAAAGAAAGTCTTTCTAACCACAGAGTATTTACGACTCTGTAACGGCGACACCCGCAAGAGATTGAAGAACGTGGAGAAATTGTGATGGTTTCCTATTACCAATTTCTTCATACTTGAGAAGTTGGCGAGTTTTCTGTTTTTACATAGAACTTAAGCGTTTTGTTAGCTTCGCTTTTAACGTTTTGTACGCGTTAGTTTCCGGCATGTTGATGACTAGATCACGCACTTCGATAGTTATACGCGGGTCAAGTGTTTGCACTACTTGATCGAACTTTTCAGAATCTTAGGTCACTTTTGAAGATACGAAATATCGCTCCATTAGTGAGAGCCATAATTTTGGATATTATTTATGACTCTACAAGTATGTCAATTGAATTGCCAGATGAGAAAAAACAAAAAGTAGTATCGTTAGTGGCAAATGTAAAAAATAAAGAAAACCTAAAAATTCAGGAATTTGCAATTGTCGTAGGAACTTTAAGCTCGTGTTGCTTAGCCTTAAAATACGAAAGAGTTCATTTGAGAAATTTTGAAAGAGAAATATTTAGCCTTGTTAAAAAATCATGATAACTATGCAGCCATAATGTCTGTCAGAAATATTTCAAATGACGATCTGAACAGGTGTGTCTTTAATATGCCATTAGCTAAAAATTCAATTAAATGCTTTAATCCAGTACTCGACAGTTTAGGTTGCTCTGCTTATTGCCAAATCCAAAGTTTTTGTTATACAGATTCAAATGTCGTCCTCGCGTGATTAGAGAAACATCCATCTACATGCAAAACTTTCGTCGAGAATCGAGTAGCATTGATTAATAATTGATACCAAGAGCTGAATAACTTTATGTTTCGTCCAAGGACAATTCGGCGAATTCTTCCTTCAGAGGTTTAATGCCGAAACAGCTTGTTGATTATTGTTTGTGGTGGGGAGGGCCTTCTTGGCTTTCGAGTACATTTAAGGATCTTAAGGAACAAGATTCAAATGAATTAGTTACTACTAATTTAGAATTGAAAACGGTTAATGCAACATGCCTCCAAGCCTCCTTCATTTTGTCTAGATTACAGCAAATTTTCTCTTGGCCTAGACTGTTACGCATGCTAACTTATTGTTTGAGGTTCATAAAAAATTGCAAAAACTCTAAGGAATTAACTAAACAGGATTCTATTTGTTTTTTGAGTAATGTAGATATTGATCAATCGAGTCTACGTTTAATAAGATTATTACAATGGGAAAGTTTTGCGGAGATAAAATCTTTGAGTAATACAAGGACTATATCGGATAGGTCCTTCATTAAGAGTTTGAACGACTTTTGGGATACATCAGGTATAAAATGAGTAGGTGGGCGTTTGCGGTATGCTCCAATCGCATATGATGAGAAACATCCTATAATTTTGCCTAAGCACAAAATCAGTGAAATAATAGCATATCATGCTCATATTCGATGTTTTCACGGTGGTTCGCAATTAACATTACATACTTTACGTCAAAGTTACTAAATAATTGGGTCAAGATCATTAATGAAAACTATAATTAAGAATTGCGTTGTTAGTGTTTGCAAAAAGGCTTCTTTAGCTCAACAACTTATGGGAAATTTTTCTCATTTTCGTGTAACTTCTAGTTGTCCATTCACTCACACTGAAGTAGATTACGCTGGACCCTTTGAAATTAAAACCAGTTCAGGTAGAGGTTATAAAAGTCATAAATCCGTAATGTATTTTTGTTCTGCCTGGGCACTAAACGGTACAAAAATTTGATTAACTTCTTCGACAACTATGACTTTATAGTTCATCTGCATGCTTAACTCGTAAAAATGTTGCTAAAGAAAGTAAAGCACATAATATGGTACCTACAGTACATTACAAAATATGCTAATTCAGATGCAATCTCGCTTCCTGGTCGATTGCCTAATCATAAAGAATATCGCAACTTAAAACTTCCATCAAATTAAAACAAAAATACTGTTTATGATGGATACGTTAAATCATTGTCACCAGGTAAGAATCAATACGGTATTCGTGTTTTCCAGAAATTGTGGAGCAAATGTTGCACAATTATTGTGACCATAAGACGTATTATTGTGACTATACTGTCTAAGGCTTGTGTTAATAAAATTAATGTAGGTGAAGAAGAAAATACTGATGTAGTTAATGAATACGTACATTCAAATTTGCAAACCAAAGAGATTATTACAATGAATGGAGACAAAAAACGCAGCAGTACGAAGAATCAGAATTTTATAATAATATCAATTTTTGTGTTTTTACGGGAAAATATGCAGTGACAAATATTGATTGTTTTTTTGATATCGTAAATTGTGTTACCAGATCCTTGCTAAAGGATTTTAAAGTTCCGGTTCCAATACGTTTACCGAATAAAGTAGAGCCTCAGGTTGAATGGAAACGTTCCGATATTTATTTTAAATCGCACTTTTTAACGAAAATTACCAGTTATGAGTAAAAAATTTGTAAACAGTGAAATCGAACACATCTCAATTAGTTTACAGAGTTTAGTCGCAACGGAGTCATACATTTCTGATATAGAATTACACCTCCTGGTCTCACTGTAGAAAAACTGTGGTATTTGTATAAACAAATTAGAGAATTTTATATATGGTCAATTCCACGTGAGATTTAAGTCGACCTCTTAAAATCGGCCAAAAATATTTTTTTATCCCACATGCACAAAAATCGTGCTTTTAGATAGCTGACGACAGGGAGGAAAGTCACTCATTTGTTCGACCATATGAAAATGGCGTCCATTTTCTCCCATGTGCAAACATAACCGCTGATTCCATGCGTTATTTTTGCCCAAGGTAGAAAACGGCCGCCATTTTCATATAAGTCGAACAAGTGACTTTTATTTCCTGTCGTCTGCTATCTGAAATCGCCACTTTTGTGCATTAGGAATAAAAAATATCGTAAGTAACATGGGAATAAAGGCAGCCAATTTGTTTACGCTGATTTTTGTGACTCGAGTGGAGGTCTCGGGGCGCCCTCGACATCCACTCGTGACACAAAAATCACCGTAAACAAATGGCTGCCTTTATACCCTTGTTGCTTAATATACTATTTTTCTAGTTTGTTTTGAAAAAAATAGATACGTATTTTTTATTTTTGTTTAAGGGGTTACGCCACCCTGAAATTTTCAAAAAATTAATTTCTTTTTTTTGCTTAATTTCAAAGTTTATATTCTAACGAATATTTTGAGATGTCTCCGAAGACAATGTCTCACTAATTACAAAAGTTATGGTCATTAGAAGTCAGCGCGGTGCGGACGCGCCGAGAGCTGCTGGAAGCAGCGACTTTCTATTTTCGAATGGTCTAGGGGCCCTTTCATGATTTAAGAAGGGTCCTTTTCATTGTATTCCTTCTATTCTTGGAGAAGAATATTATGGCCCAGGAATTGTTGATTAAATAGTAAGTTGAAAAATTTTCAAGTTATAATATACTATAAAGTTCATTTTTTTCTTCTTTTGCGTTTTTCTCGAAACCACAATTTTCGAGACGGTGTACACGATAACTCAAAAACTATTCAATCGATTGACTTGAAAATTAATATACATTTTCCTAAATAGATTTTCTACAGAGTGACGTGGGATTTTTTTGATTGAATAATTTGAAAATTTTTTATCCAATTTTTTATACGGTACTTTTAACCAAAAAAGTCAATTTTTGAAGTGCTTCCATTTGCGTAAAATTTTTTTTTTTAAATGGCTTTGTCACTCTGTTCAAAATTTATCACTTTTTAAGAAAAAATTGTTTTACTTGTTTCAGACAAAAATTGAACTGCCAATCATGTACACCATCAAGGAGTGCTCCGGAAAAATTGATCCACGCCAATAGTGATATCTCCGCCATTTTTAATTAAAAACAATTTTTTTTAATATTTATAAAGCTCAATATATGTACTAAAGCATCAATAAATGTAAAGAAGTCCTACATCAAACAGTTTTGTCAAAAAAATTCCTAAAAAACCATCCGATTTTCATGCGTTCAGGGTGGCGTAACCCCTTAATTGTCTAAATTTCCGAGTTATGAATTTATGAAATTTTGGACTTTCAATTGTAGACTTATATTCAGTAGCTTATAAGTCCGAAAATATTGAGTTTAGGAAAAAGTTGTCAAAGAAGTTTTTTCACAATTAACTTTTTAAAACTGTCTACAGCGTATAATTTTTAATCTATTTGAGTGTTCTTTGTTTTAAATTAAAGGGTCTACGCTGTAGACAGTTTTAAAAAGTTAATTGTAAAAAAATCCCACTGTGATGCTTGCAAGTGATTTTTGAAAATGTATTAAAACTCATTTAAGACATCAGGCCCAATTCGAAGCTATTTGGAAAATATTCTCCATACTAGGGTGAAGGAACCAGTTGTCGAGTCGACACCAGTTTTCAAGTCCTGGTGACTATTTATGCCCATAAATAGTAAATTATATTAAATACGTAAAATAAAATAATATAACAATATTCCCAATTAATAAAGTTATTTATAAAAAAATGTTTTATATTGTAATGTTAAATTGTTTCAAGAAGCCTAGACAAATGGTATTTTACAAACAATTTCTTTTATAATTATTATTTAATATATAATTTATTTTTTTAACGAAATTTTATCAAGTATACAAGCTTATATACTCCTCTTACTTAAATCATATTTTTTAATTTACATGGAAGGCCTTGATTGTGATTAAAAAATGTTTAAATGTTGAACCTCACTATTTCCTCGACAAATGGTTCCATCACCCTACTCACATAATAAATTTTAGAAATTAAAACAAGACCGTACTGGATAAGAGTAATAAATGTACCATAAAACTTTTTAAAATTTTCCAAATTGTAAAAGTTACGCCATATTGGATTTTTTAACACTTATTTTTTTAAATAATAATATTTCTGAAGCCATTCATCGGATTTTAATAAAATTTAAATATGTTATACGTGAAATCATACCATATAACCATATATATAATAAATTCACCTTTAATTAAGACCAAGAAAACTACGGAAACTTTAATAGTTTTCAAGATATCGCAATTTTCGTGAACGCGTGTAGCGATGGCGCAGTGCAGCACGGCGCTACGCCTATTGTGCATCGTGCTTCGCTTAAGCTCACTGTACTGGGAACTGCTGCGCGTAAACACTCTTGCTTACGTATATGTCACTTGCTGCTAGTCTTTCATTGTTGAAAAATCGGCTCATTAATGATGCAATAGCATTTCAATAATATAACGTATTATTACACAGGCCAACAAAATTTGATTCAATTTACTTTTCAAGAATCAGACAATACTTTTCCAAAGATTTTCAACGTGCAAAATCCGAATCCGGCCTCAAAATAGACCCTGCACGTCAGGTTTTTGAGATTTTTAACCTAAAAGTGCAGAAAACCTGTTTTTAGTTATATTTGATGTTATGTAACATCAAGAGATAATTTTTTTTCTAAAAGGTCAATATTGCATCTAAAAGCTCTACTCTTCCCCTTTAATATCCATTTTGAAAATGTAGAATATCTTTATTTGTCTCTGAAGAAGGATAACTACAAACATCTAAATTTTAAACAGTTTTGAGGATTTTTGATATAACTGAAAACGAATTCGATGTCAGATTTACAAAATTCAAAATGGCGGATACAATATGGCAGACAATTTTTTAAAACTTCATTGTATTTGCTTAAAATCTGCCATTTTAAATTCTGTCAATCTGTCATCGAATTCGTATTCAGTTATATCGAAAATCCTCAGAACTATTTTAAATTTAGATGTTTGTAATTATATTCTTCTTTTTTATCAAAGTTTTGTCTGTTTTTACTCAGTTTTCGAAGAATTTACCAAACTCAGAAAATTCAATGAACGATTACTCAGAGACAAATGAAATGAAAGACTAGCAACATGTGACATACGTAAACAAGAGTGCTTGCGCGCAGCAAAGGCCAGTACAGTGAGCTATAGCGAGGCACGATGCCCAATAGTAGTAACGCCGTGAGGCACTGAGCCAGTGCTAGAACGCTGCTCGCGTTCACGAAAATTGCGATATCTCGAAAACTATTAAAGTCTCCATAGTTTTCTTGGTCTTAGAATAAAGGTTAAATTATAAGGAATATTTTATTATATAGGTATCAAAAACTACTCGAAAATCGGTTCCCTTTGAGTTAAAACGGTTAAAAAATTTTGGATTTTTTTGGGTCAAAAATAAAAAAAATGTATTATGTATTTTTCAAGGATAACATATTTAAATTTTATTAAAATCTGATGAATGGCTACGTAAATATTAATATTTAAAAAATAAGTGTCAAAAAATTTAATATGGCGTAACTTTTACAATTTTGAAAATTTTAAAAAAAATTTGGTACATTCATTTCTCTTATCCAGTACTATAATTTCGACAAATGGCGAATTAATCCGAAGACCCCTTCCTTATTCTCGACTTTATGACAGAATTCTTCAATGATCTTCATGCGATCAATCCAAGCCCTTACTGCGTCGTCGGCAAATTCATCAATGCTCATTTTGGTCCGATTGATTTTAATTATCGCTAAGCAATAGCTTCGCGACCGCAATTTAAGAAAAAACGGAGAGACGCGAGTACCGGTAGGAGGCACAGTGTACATAAAAATGGTTTATTTGACAAATCTTTGTCCCGTTCTCTATGATCTTAATCTATATAAGCGGAAATTATAGGTTTTATCGTTCAATTTACATACTCGACCGGATTAGTTTGAGAATGTGCTAACATGTAAGTAATATTTCTAACGCCTCTGGACAGTAAGTACGCTTAGACATCTTTGTTTATAACTTCTTCCTCGTTATCGGTCACTATAGTTTCCGGTATTGTCCAATGATCGAAAAACTGAATCAAGTATTTTAACAACCAATTTTCTTGTCCGATTTCGAACTGCAAACAAGTCTATAAACCCAATAAATAAGTCAAGAACAAACATATCCGAATTTTCCTTTATAGATCGAGTTTGGGACACTACTGTGTCAATCGACAATTGAGTCCACGGTAATCTTCCAAAGGTTCTCATCGTTACTCAACACATTTTCAAAATCTGTACTTTCTCTGTCAAGTTTAAAGACCTTTTATCAAAAAAGCTTTTTCATCTACGTGATTCCTCTATTGAAAACTCTAGAGGACATTAAAACTTGAACGACGCACAGTGGTGATATCCTGCAAATTGAGTTTCAAAAAGGTCTACAGGCCTTATTTTTTAACCGATTTTATTAATTTTTTTTAAATGAAAGCTTACAAAATTGCAAAGAACTTTGTCGAGCCGGATTTTAAAATTTTTATTTGTTTATACACTGAAACCTCCGAACTTTAGACTGCTCGGTACTGGTGTCTAAAGTTCGGAGTGGACACCTTGACGCCAAAATGTATAAACACTCAAAGCCGTATGGTGCATGAATGCAAAATTGTGTTCAATATAAATTTTATTTTTCTTTAAAATGTTTTTTTTTATTAACTCTCTTGTCTATTCTCTTTAATATTTCACTTTTCTTTTCAATATCGAATGCTACGTATTTTTATTTTCGATTAATTTTGAAATTTTTACACGCAAAAAATAAAGCCACAAGAAAGGAACACTTTAAATTTTCGCTACTGGCCCTAACCTAAAATTCGCCATTACATTCCCTCGACCCCTCTCCATGCCTCGCCCATACTTGATGTCAACACAGTCTAATGTTCAGAAGTCTAAAGTTCGGGGGTTTCAGTGTAGGGGAGACTGAGGTAAACCAGCTCACTTTTTTCAGATCGGCTAAAATTTAGGAAATTATTCTCTAAATCCAAGTTAATTTATATCATTTGAAAGCTTATGATTTCTACTAAAAAAATTAAAAAGAGTTTTTGATTTATATTTTTTAGTTTTACTTAGAGAAACTTTTTAATAAACATATACCAAATTTCGAATTCACAATTTTCCAGGGTAAACCCGCTCACCTTATCTTTTCAAGACGAAAGAGTTTTATTTTTTAAATATTAAAGCTCGTCTTATTCCCGTCTTAAGTATGAATTATTATTGATAATTTATGAGTTTTATAAACAATTCTATAAACAACAAATTGGTTTAATAAATAATGAACATAGATTTCATGAATTACAACTATGGATTTAAATAGTGTTATATTTTATTAAGAGAAAGTGAAATGTAGTTACAATTTTGGTTTTAATAAGTCATAAATTGTGTTATTGTTGAAATATAATACATGAAATTATTTTATTCTAAATTTTAAATTTAAAACTAAGTGAGCGGCTTTACCCCGACTTCACGTGAGCGACTTTACCCCGAGTGTATTTCTCACATTTCAGAATAAATTTAATTAAATCTTTTTAAAATAAGACAAAACTATATATGTACTTCAAAGAAGGACATCCAATAGCAACAAAAAAAATTTGCCAGATAAATTAAGACTCAAAAATAATGATCGAAAAACTTAAAAATCCAAAATACCTTTTTTTTCTGACACCTCTAAAAACATTTGATCGTCTCTGATTCTATGTTGAGTTCATGAAACTAAACGAAAGTTCGTTAATATAAGTTGAATGTCAAGTACTATTCACAGTACCAATATCTTCATCTTAAGTTGAGTTCATGGCGTAAAATCGCTAGTGAGCCGTGAGCGGGTTTACCCCAGTCTCCCCTATTAATTTGTTTATTGCAAAGTTAACCAAAAGGAAGAATTTTTCAAATAATTTGTTCTCCCATTTATAAAATCAAATATTTAATATTCAAATCTAGTGAAAATTAATGTTAGTGTACTCCTTGAATAAAACAAAAATTAAACAGGTGAAATTTTTAAAATTATAAACAAATTAAGTTAACAAACAGTGACAGCTATAACAAATTGTAAAAAAAGACTATATCTTTAATGGATTTTGATAAAATTCGTTACTCGGGGGTTTTTGGGGTCGCTGATTACAAATCGGATGTTAGTTTTTTAAAATTCAAAATGGCGGATCCAATATGGCAGACGTCAAAGATGAAAATTCATCAGATTTACTTGAAATTCGTTACTCGGGGGTTTTTGGGGTCGCTGATTACGAATCAGATGTTCGTTTTTAAAAATTCAAAATGGCGGATGCAATATGGCGGACGTCAAAGTTAGAAATTCATCAGATTTACTTAAAAATCGTTACTCGGGGGTTTTTAAGGTCGCTGATTACGAATCAGATGTTCGTTTTTAAAAATTCAAAATGGCGGATCCAATATGGCGGACGTCAAAGTTAGAAATTCATCAGATTTACTTAAAAATCGTTACTTGGGGGTTTCTTTGGTTGCTGATTACGAATCCAATATCATAAGAACATGCATCCTATTCAAGAAGCATATTTTCTATTAACAGTTAATTTAGCTTTAATGTCGAATTAGAGAAATGTTTATTTATGCCGAAAGAGAATGCCAACGTTGGCATCGAAACTTCGCGTGGACAATTGTTATTTTAAATGTTATTGTAATAATTGCATAATCATTTCATCTACAATTTCTGATATATTATTTTTTCATGAATTGATTGTGTAAATGTACAAACTCCCTTAATGTTAAAAATATGTAATTCGAAGTTTGTATGAACTGTGTTTATTACATAAAGAAAAACAAAAAATCAGCATTTCAATCTGCCCTTTTCAGAGCTAATACATTGTTTCAAACACCAAAAAATTAATCATCATTATCCTTGGTAAGTAGGAACTCCGGAGTAATGATTTTGAAGTAAATCAGATAAATTTGTATTTTTGACGTCCGCTATTCAAAATGTTAAAAAAATAACATCTAATTTGTAATCAGCGACCCAAAAAACCCCCAAGTAAACGATTTTTAAGTAAATCTAATGAATTTCTAACTTTGACGTCCGCCATATTGGATCCGCCATTTTGAATTTTTAAAAACGAACATCTGATTCGTAATCAGCGACCCCAAAAACCCCCAAGTAACGAATTTCAAGTAAATCAGATGAATTTTTAACTTTGACGTCCGCCATATTGGATCCGCCATTTTGAATTTTTAAAAGCGAACATCCGACTCGTAATCAGCGACCCTAAAAACCCCCGAGTAACGAATTTAAGTAAATCTAATGAATTTTTATCTTTGACGTCCGCCATATTTTAAATATTATTACTAAAAAAATAATTCAAAAATTACTAAAAATTAAGATTATGCCACTATATTCCAACTTTATTGAAAAATTCGGTAAAATATAAGGAACAAATTTTCTTCGTGTAAGATTAAATAAACACCAGAAAGGTTTAGGGTAAACCAGACAGTAGTCGTCCACTTAAGAAAATCTTTTCGATGAATACTGTTTAAAAATTGCAATTATTATTTTTTTTAAATCTCTTCCACGTGTGATTGTTCCTTATGGTCAGACAAAACTATTATACCAATCATGTTTATAAAAAAAAATTCTTATTCGTTAAAAAAATTTGCAAATAAACAAGTAAGAATACGACAGTAGTCGGACATCTAAAGCAATCTTTTTAACTAACACTGTTTAAAAAGTGCAATTCATATTTTTTTCAAATTTTTTCAGATAAAAAATCAAATACAAAAATTTTACTGTGTTGGCATGGTGCATTGGTAGGCGTTAGTCCCGCGAAAGGCAGCTATTAACTGGGGTTCGAGTCCTCACAGATGCACAGTGCAGTCGTTCACGCAGCTTATTTTTTCAGATCATAAATTAAATTCAAAAATATAATTATTTACCGACAACCATATCGGAATAATTATCTTAAGAATAACACCTGACTCTAAACCAAAGAGTTCAATTGACGTCTAATAGATGTCACTAATTGCTGATATAGTCGAAATCTTCCTTAATTAAAATTCTTAATCAGCAAATAATTTCCTACATTAAAAAAATTTTAATTAAAAAAATTAGTAAATAAACAAGTAAGAATACGACAGTAATCGGCTACCTAAATCGATAGTATTGGCCACTCAAAAAAGTCTTCAACCTTACAAATTTTTTTTCAATTTTAAAAGCTTAGATTTGTTTATTTCAAGTCTCAGAAATAATCAAACCGTTTAGTTTACCGATGGCACGAAAGGGTTAAATATCTGTCTTCTGTATAATTTAAAGCTTTAGACATAAAGTAGTTGGACACCTTCAATAAATTATGAATTTTTGTTTTTCTTATGAAGGAATGGACTTGCTTATAAAGATACTAAGAATATTAAAATTAACAAGAAACAAATTGTTCGTATCCCATTTAGTTTTCTTATAATAAAATAATACGTAATAAAGTATTCTAGAGAATACTAATCAAAAGAAAAAAAATCAGATTCTTCTAATTTGCAGTTACCACACTTATTGATAACACGACAGTTATGTATATGTGTTCATTTACATTTTTATAGATTGAAAGAAATATTTGCATTTAATACAGAAAATTGAAAAATACAAAGATAAATAATCAATAAAGATATTTATGATTTACATATTAACAAGAATTAAGATTTCTAACTTTATAAAATAATGAAAAAGATACGAAAAAAATTCTATAGGTATATATGTTTTATTGTGAAATATTGAAATTTCCATTGTTTACAAAAATTCAGCTTAAAATCCCAGTAAGATAAGCTTCTTTACCACACTCTGGACACCGGACCACCATTTCCAAAGATAAGGTGAATTACTGCAAACATTTGAATAACAGAAGCTTTAAGAAGAGGGAAATCCTTTTTATTCTTTATATATGTATGTGTAAACTATCAGCACTTCTATTTTTAATCTTAAAATAAAATAGATAACAAAAATTTGTAAGTTAAATTTTAAAAAAATTTTAAATTTAAAAAATCTTAAATTATTACAAAAATCATATCGAATTCCTAGCAGAATTTCTGAGAAAATTATTTAAAAAATTCATCAGTAATTCACTCGAATGTTGTACAAATTTCGTCAGAAAATGTAGTAAAAAATTTGTGAAAAATGGTTACAGGAACAATTCTGTGCGAAATTCTTATCAAATTCTCAGCAGAATTTCTGCAAAAATTACTTTAAAAATTTTGTTAGTAATTAGCCTAATATTTTACCGAAGGCGCACGAGTGCGAAGGCGAGTTTTGCAAACATCGCGCGAGGCACAAAAACATTCCACCCGTGTTGCATATGTTATTTTCTACAAAACATGCAAGAAAAATGAGTGTTACCAAGTGTTTAAGAACGAGAAATGGTTTATTTTGATAGTTGTTTCGCCTGTCAGAAACTTAGAAACGAGACACTTTGTCACAGACTAGTGTACCGATATATATTCAAACGTACTAAGCTGTTTAGTCGCGCGGGGGGGTACTATATATGAGTACTTCAACCACCAAGTATTATAAAACTTTATAAAAATTTTTTTTTAATTTTTGAAAATTAAAATTTTTTTTTAATATTGGGCTCGTTGGATGCGGATTTTGTAATGCTTTACAGTAGTAACTTCAGAATTGCGCTAACTTTATTTTGTTGTAAAATATTTCAATTTTTATTAACCCCTTAAGTATCAGGTCAAAATACAAGAAATTGACCACGCGTGTCAGGAAAAAATTAAAATTGCTGAAATAAAATAAATTTGCTTCTTTATTACTTGGTCAATTTAAATTTTTTTTAAATTCACACCGAAATCGTACTTATTAACCCTGAATAAATCCGAGCAACCAATTTAAAGTGATTAAAATAAAAAGAAATAAGATTTTGGTCAAGGCGTCAGTGACACTCCTGGTCAGTTTTTGGATGACGCTTATAGGCGTCAGGGACACTGAAAGGGTTAATTAATTAATAATAATTCGAAAAAAACGTCATTTTTTTCGTTTTAGATATTGAAAGTACACATCTTAAGCTTTCTTTTAGTATAAAAAAAAGAAAAAAGGTCCTTCTTGAAAAAAAATAAAAAAACTTTTAAATTTCAAAAAAGGCGTTAAATTTTGAAGTTTTAAAAAAAAAATTTACACCATTTGAAAGATCAGGAAAAAACCTACCAAAAACATATAGGTCAAATTTTTTTTACTTTATTATATAGAAGCTACGATTTTTTAGAAAACTCACTGTTCATACTTATCCAAACTCTTCAACCCCCTCCCCCTCTACAATTTTTTATAAAATTTCATAATACTTGGTGGTTAAAGTACTCATACATAATACTAAATACTGTGAAAATATTAGCTTGATCCAACAACTTGCAATTGCTTCCTCATAGAGGAAGGATTGTATTAGCAAAATTTTTGATTTTGATTTTTTGACATATTTATAAACTTATTTTCATTATACCTAATTTTTTAGTATCTACTTTATGTACGAATGGGCACTGCCCGTATAAATGTTAAAAGTAAATAAAGATTTCGATGTAATTTGACCTCAGAAATCCTAAAAACGGATTTTAAAAAATTGTCCCAATGTGTGTGTATGTATGTGTACTAACACTACATTTGCCTTAATATCTCAGAACGAAAAAGAGCTAAAGGCTTCAATTTTTTTTAAATTGTAGATCTCCCTGGGGGACATAAAATGAGAATATTTTCAGCCCGATTCATAAAGTTTAACTATATTTTTTTTGCATTTTTCATTTTGTGAAAAAATGTTTTTTGGTCATAACTTAAAAAAATGTTAAGACATCTATAAATGCTTTTCTCTAGTTTTGTATACTTTTTTCAGACGCATCTTTTGAGCCTTCATTAATAATTTTTCGTCCATATGAGCTAAAAATATTAAAGTTTTAAAAATCTAAATTTTTCGAAAATAATACTTTTTTGAAAATTTTGTTGATAAATGTATAAGTATGTAACTTTAAAAGTATCATTGCCAACTTGTAGAGCATTCAAAAACGCTTCGATTGACCTATTTTTGAACCTGATTCTGTCAGAAATTATCAAATTATTGGTATTCGAAAAATAAAAAATTGTGGAAAATATCACTTTTTCAACATTCTTGTTTATTAACTTATGTGTAATTTGTAATGGTCTTAATCTAAGTTATCAGGTGTGAATAAGTTACTAAGGTTAGAGATCGAAGGTTTCTTTATTTTGTGCGTATTATACGATGAGTAACCCTGAGTCGATAACATCACTGGTCGGAACGAGCATTGTACCGAGCCAGTAGCTGTTGAGGTGGTACGAACATGACATGTAGGTGGAATACTTTCTCACAAACGACAATGTTTTGAGAAGGTATATAAGGTGAACGATGAACCGAGAGAGGTAGCAGTCCATCCGTCCAGCGGTGCTGTTGAGATTATCAAGTCGATCGTCAGAGGTGCTCCACCAGAGAAGGTCGCCGCCAGGTTGTCATCCCGGGTGTTCCTGAAGAAGCAGTGGTAAGTAAAACGGTCTCTCGCAAGTCCGCCGCCTTGGCGTTGGGAAGGCTGTCAATTTATTCTCTCCACATCAATCCTTACCTAGCATCCTGTTGATCCACTCTCAGCGAACGCCACCTCGGCTGTTGGGAAGAAATCCTACTTACCATGGTGAGCGCCACCTCGGCCGCCATTCCTTAAGTGTAATTCGCGAATTGACCCTAAATAAACCGCGACCGAACTTCTTAATTAGTGCGCGAGTGCTACAAACCGCGAGTGTTTTTTTTATACGTGAGAACCTGCAAGAGTTCTTTCGAATCTTGAGTGTTTCCCCATATGCCCGATAGAACGCGATCGTCGGTAAAAAAGAATCACCCGAGGATCGCGTCCCTTACTGTCGTCGGTATACGTACCATCGAAACGAGAAATTACGTCGAGAAACCATAAGTCGGTAAAACTTGAGACTGTACCTTCAGCGCGTATCGTACTGACCGTGGCCGATTCCCGCGAGCGCTATCCCAAGCCTAAATTTTCGAGATCTTCGCCACAATAGGCTCAACATTGATCTCTATTCTTTTTCCGCGCAGTAAACTCACCTGTCGAAAAACTGTATATTCACCGTGTGATTTACCTGAAACAATCGGAATTTTAGTTAATTATTTTTGTTTTTCGCGCAGTGACTTACCTTGAAAATAGCAGGGACTAAGCCACTCGCCTTTTTTCTACTTTATGCGCAGTGAACCCATCCTTTAAGAGACTGAATTTTTACCCCGCGGCTTTTCTGAAATGATTAAAAATTTAGTTAGTTACGTTTTTCCGTTTTTTTCGTGACCTATCCAAAAGAAAGACAAGGATAGTTAATTACCTCTTCTTTATTTCCGCGTAGTGAATTCACTTGATGAAAACTGGATCTTCACTCCGCAGTTTGCCCTTAATGATCTCAAATTTAATTAATCGTCCTATTAGTCCTCTCGTCATGAACTCACCCAATAAAATTTGAGTTTCATATAGCGACCCACCTGAAGAAAAAGCAGGAAGTTAGCTACTCACCTTTATTTTATTTTTTCCGCGGAGTCTTCTCACCTGCTTGAAACGAGAGCTCCACTCCGTGACTTACCACACGAGACTTTGAGTTTAGTTAGTTGGCTTATTTTGTGATTTATCTAGAAATTCCAAATTTAGTTTATTACGCTCTCATTTCCTGATGCAATGAGCACCCCTTAAATGAGAGGAGATCTTCTTTAGTGAGTGCTAAGGCACAACTCTGCAACTATGCAACTATGCACTATGCAAGACCTCCTTATCACTGGAACTCTCCTCATCGTTCCAGAACTGTCAAGAGACTGCATCATGGGTGTGGACATCTTAAGGCCATTGAATGGGCGAATAGACTTGGGAAACGAGAGTCTGATCATCAAATCAGAAGATAAGACTTATATTATCCCCACTCTGGAGGAAGACATCGAAGATCAACCCTCATGTGACACGATGAGAAGAGAGGTGACGGAACCAGAGGAAGAGCTGAGCCGAACCAAGCTACGAGAAGCCCTACGTGAAAACAAAGAAATTCATGAATCGAGACTGGTCAAGTATGAGGCGTTGATTTGGAGATTCAGAGAAGTTTTTAGTAAAAAACCCGGCAGAATTCTTTGTCATCAACATCGGTTAAGAATCAAGGAAGGTGTGGAACCACGGTCAATGTCTTACCCTCCCCCGATTCATTTTGAAGAGCAGACTGACAAGGAGATTGAGAGAATGTTGCGTTGGAACGTGATCAAAAGAGGGAAGGCCCACATAGTCAACCCTATCGTGGTCACCCCTAAAAAAACGGGAAGGTTAGGTTGTGTCTTGATGCGAGGAATGTAAACATAGCCCTCGAAGGAGATCACGACGGTGTTGAGCCCATGGATGTATTATTCCAGCGTTGTTTGGGAAAGTATGTTTTCTCACGGCTGGACCTCAATATGAGTTTCTGGCAGGTGCCCCTACATGAAGACTCTCAAAAATACACGGCGTTCCTATATAAAGGAAAAACTTACGTGCACCAAGTTACACCTTTCGGGTTGAAGACCAGTACTGGAGCATTGGTACGAGCTCTGGAAATCGTCCTCGCGGGGCTCGAATATTGCGTCATTCCCTACGTCGACGATCTATTGATTGTATCCGAAAATACGTCAGAGCACCTCGAACACCTTGAACTTGTCCTAGAGAGACTCCGAGAGAATAACATCACATTAAACATCGATAAGTGCGAATTTGAAAAGGAGAGAGTGAATTTCTTGGGACACGTCATCTCAGCGGGAGGAACGGAGCCTGACCCCGATAAAATTCAAGCCATCAGAGATTACAACAGCCCCAGAAACAAGAAGCAATTACAAGGCTTCCTGGGAACAGTCAACTTCTGCTCAAAGTTCACGGAAAGGTTTGCACTGGAAGTGGTGCCTCTTCTCGAGCTTCTGCGAAAGGGAAATAAGTGGAATTGGGGGCCAAAGCACGAGGAGGCTTTTATAAAAGTAAAGAACTTGTTCAGCACATGGGTACAGTTGCAGTTCCCCAATCCCAAACGAGAATTCTTTCTGCAGACCGATGCGAGCGACTACGCACTTGGGGCAGTGATTTATCAAATGGACGATAGCGGTGAACCAATGATCATTACTTGTGCTAGCCGTACCCTTAGGGGGGCCGAGATCGCGTATAACACTACCGAAAAGGAGTTGCTGGTGCTTGTGTGGATCTTGCTAAAGTATCGAAACTTCCTGGCTGGTGCTAAGATCATACACAAAACCGACCACATGGCCCTCACTTTCCTCCGAAAGTGCAGATTACTCAGCGGACGCTTGATGAGGTGGACGTTGGCTATCCAGGATTTCGACGTGACCATACAATATTGTCCTGGGAAAGAGAACATTATAGCGGATGCCCTTAGTAGATATGCCTCTGCTACTATGCCGGAAGGGGTCGCCAAGGGTAAACGTGTTACGATATATCCCCTGGCCGGCTCACCATCCGCTAAACTGATGAGAACCCTTAGAAACCTGCAGACCGAACAAGAAAAAGATACCCGAATAAAGGACCTACTTGTGAATAAAAATTACGATGAGAAAATCAAGTCAGAAAACGGACTAATATTCCGCAAGTGCAGAGAAACGTGAAAAGTTTTCTTGCCCGAAAGTGTTCTTGATCAATTGGTCTTAGAATGTCACGCGATCTATGGTCATGTAGGGCCTCGGAAGTGCGTGCTAATGATCCAAGAAAGTTTTTATTACCCGAACTTACACCGAAACATCAAGAGATTGTTGAAAACTTGTTTAACGTGTCAAAGAAACAAGATCGCGACTCAGGCTAGTTATCATCCATACCAACCCATTTCCTGTGAGAGACCCCTAGAGATATTATTTATCGATTACTACGGACCCCTCCCGAGCAGCAAGTTTGGATACAAATACGTGTTAGCAATCCTAGATGGCTTTACAAAGTTTGTAAGGCTTGATGGCATACAATCTTTGTGACAAATCCCTGAAACGATCCGCGAAATCGATGGCCGTTTATGAAGGTCCTTATTCAATAAACAAGGTCCTAGGGAAGGGGTCATATGAGATCACGGGTAGGGGAATCTTTAACGCTAAGGATATGAAAAGGGCATACACTCCCATCAACCCGATTAATTCCTAATACCGTGAATTTCTTTACAGAGTTCGACAGAGGTGGTTGGAAGAAAAGGATTTCAATATGGAGAATGGACGAGCTACAAGGGACCAGGCTTCGCAAACCTTGGCAAGACACTTCTTTGGACGCGCTGATGTGGGACTACATGCATATTTACCCCGCCCATGCTTTTGTCGGTACGGCGCGACTGAAGAGAAGGTCATCGTCGGCACTCCCCGTATGCTGTCTGCTAAGCGAAAGCACCCTAAAAAGAAAAACATAAAGGTCTCCTTGGCAGCTACAGATTCGATCCCAAGCGATAAGACTGTTGAGACCTTAGAACAGGGCACCGAGGCTATGGACCCGCAGGGATTCAGGGCCATCGTCGAAAGCCTTAGAAAAAAGAAGCCAACTGGAAAGGGGTCATGTAAGAGGGCAGTTAAGCCAGTTGTGAGGTCGAATAGTAAGCTGAAAATAAGAGCAGTTGTACCTTCTATGATCCAGGCAATCCTGAAGAGGAAGCGGGAGATAAAAAATAAGTGGAAGGAGTTATTTGATGATGATGAGGAGCCGGAAGCAATAGAGCTGACCATTAGTCCGCAGGAAAAGGCGTTAATAGAGACCTTAGACATTAATAACAATGGTGTTCCGACTTAAAATTTATCATCAAGTCGGAAGGGGGGATAGTGTAATGGTCTTAATCTAAGTTATCAGGTGTGAATAAGTTACTAAGGTTAGAGATCGAAGGTTTCTTTATTTTGTGCGTATTATACGATGAGTAACCCTGAGTCGATAACATCACTGGTCGGAACGAGCATTGTACCGATCCAGTAGCTGTTGAGGTGGTACGAACATGACATGTAGGTGGAATACTTTCTCACAAACGACAATGTTTTGAGAAGGTATATAAGGTGAACGATGAACCGAGAGAGGTAGCAGTCCATCCGTCCAGCGGTGCTGTTGAGATTATCAAGTCGATCGTCAGAGGTGCTCCACCAGAGAAGGTCGCCGCCAGGTTGTCATCCCGGGTGTTCCTGAAGAAGCAGTGGTACGTAAAACGGTCTCTCGCAAGTCCGCCGCCTTGGCGTTGGGAAGGCTGTCAATTTATTCTCTCCACATCAATCCTTACCTAGCATCCTGTTGATCCACTCTCAGCGAACGCCACCTCGGCTGTTGGGAAGAAGTCCTACTTACCATGGTGAGCGCCACCTCGGCCGCCATTCCTTAAGTGTAATTCGCGAATTGACCCTAATTAAACCGCGACCGAACTTCTTAATTAGTGCGCGAGTGCTACGAACCGCGAGTGTTTTTTTTTTATACGTGAGAACCTGCAAGAGTTCTTTCGAATCTTGAGTGTTTCCCCATATGCCCGATAGAACGCGACCGTCAGTAAAGAAGAATCACCCGAGGATCGCGTCCCTTACTGTCGTCGGTATACGTACCATCGAAACGAGAAATTACGTCGAGAAACCATAAGTCGGTAAAACTTGAGACTGTACCTTCAGCGCGTATCGTACCGACCGTGGCCGATTCCCGCGAGCGCTATCCCAAGCCTAAATTTTCGAGATCTTCGCCACAATAGGCTCAACATTGATCTCTATTCTTTTTCCGCGCAGTAAACTCACCTGTTGAAAAACTGTATATTCACCGTGTGATTTACCTGAAACAATCGGAATTTTAGTTAATTATTTTTGTTTTTCGCGCAGTGACTTACCTGGAAAATAGCAGGGACTAAGCCACTCGCCCTTTTTCTACTTTATGCGCAGTAAACCCATCCTTTAAGAGACTGAATTTTTACCCCGCGGCTTTTCTGAAATGATTACAAATTTAGTTAGTTACGTTTTTCCGTTTTTTTCGTGACCTATCCAAAAGAAAGACAAGAATAGTTAATTACCTCTTCTTTATTTCCGCGTAGTGAATTCACTTGATGAAAACTGGATCTTCACTCCGCAGTTTGCCCTTAATGATCTCAAATTTAATTAATCGTCCTATTAGTCCTCTCGTCATGAACTCACCCAATAAAATTTGAGTTTTATATAGCGACCCACCTGAAGAAAAAGCAGGAAGTTAGCTACTCACCTTTATTTTATTTTTTCCGCGGAGTCGTCTCACCTGCTTGAAACGAGAGCTCCACTCCGTGACTTACCACACGAGACTTTGAGTTTAGTTAGTTGGCTTATTTTGTGATTTATTTAGAAATTCCAAATTTAGTTTATTACGCTCTCATTTCCTGATGCAATGAGCACCCCTTAAATGAGAGGAGATCTTCTTTAGTTAATTTTTACGTTAATGAACTTACCTGTGAGTGCTAAGGCACAACTCTGCAACTTACCTGTGATTGAACTATCTTCGTGTGATTGCGTATATCATTTATTACTTGGAAAAGTTCATCGGATATCATACGTGATTATTCACTCACCTATACGAACTCTAATCAAATTAATTACCAAAATTATCGCCCTAAGTTATTCTTGTAAGTACCAGGATCGTCGCTAAGAAGACTAATGAATAAAAACAAGATTATTTTTATTAATTGTCTGTGTCATTCTTCACCCCGGGTCATCCTAATCATAATATCCTTCTCATAAGGGTTAAGAATAGAAACGAACCGTTACAAATTATTAAACTATTATAACCATCTTATAGAATATATAGACAGATTTTTTGGACCAAGATTTAATGATTTTTAACCTTTTTATAAAAAGTAATTCTTATATATCAATTATTATTATTTCTCTGAGGAAGCAAAGTGTTCAGGAAATGAACACCAAAATTATAAAAATGTGCAACTTGGCAGCGGTTTTTTGACATTGGTTCACTTGAGAAAATTTGCCATTTATATGTATTATTATATTTATACAGGATATTTATACCGGTTAAAGAAAATTTGGTTTGCTATTTACTTAAATATTTATCATAACAAAGATTATATTTGATTCAGAATATATTAATTTCTCAGTTTATAACCTATAAAATACATATGTTGAGCGTCAAATTATAATCCGCGCGCAGTTCTGAAAACACAATATTTCCACAATCTTAAACATAGTTTAATAATTGAGTAGAGTTAAATCCTTCCATAATTTAATTGATATAGTTGTTGAATAAATGATCATAAGAAGGTGGAAATTGAATAAAAAAATCCAATGTGTATTGTCAGTATAGCGACGTTTCGTTGGCTAAGGTTTGCCAACCTCATCAGGCTGAATTTATTAAAAGAAAAAACACTTCAATATTTATAAAGATCTAAAGCACTATTTTTATAAAAGTAATGACAATAATATTATCATACCTAATTCATTAAAACATAGAGGCACGTTTTAACATGTCAATAAATAAAAACAATAAATAAATAAAGTACAACACATGTTCCACATTAAATAATTAAAAATAGAGTTAAAATTTAAAAAGGAAGGCATTTCATTACACTGTCTCAGTGTCAACTGAAATAAAATTAGAATTTAACGATATAAGAAAGTCAAATTGATACGAGAAGGGGCAATGAACTTATATATAAACACAGGTTGTCAGGAAGTTATGTTATTGTTGTGTATCATTATAGGCAAGAGTCTATACATCTGAGAAGAGGAAAGGAGGTTTTGTTTAGAGTGAAAATATCTTCCTTTCTGTTAATAGTGGAACGATTAGTTTTAATATGAATTATTTCAGATATTCGTCGTTTTGTAAATTTTTTTTTCATTTTTCAAGATTTTTGTGTTTTCCCAGTCAAAATCGTGATTAAAATTGGTTCGGTGTCGATAAACTACAGAGTCCTTTTTCACCTATATCGGTGACAAATATGGCAAACACTCCAAAGATCTTTTAAAAAAATGAACATCTACTAACAAACAACTGGCGACTGCACTTTCAAAAAAGGTTTTTCTCTTGAGTTGTAGAAACAACAACGTCTTTCCTCAACATATCATTGGTTTAGAAAAGCGTCTAAATATTACATCTTTCTACAGTAAGTATTTTAAAAAATCCTTTTCAAAACTAAAAAAATCCTTTTTAAAGAACCTACTAAATACGGAGATCGACGATATTCATTTACATGTAGAATTTTTAAAAAAGTGTTTAAATCACTACGAACAAAACATTATAAATTCAAACTTTGATAATGTATCTCGTGATAGATTTTTTGAGCTTTCACGAAAAAAATTTATTCGTCTCTTATTCGCCAACAACACTACTCATAAAAAGAAACTTGCAATCTTAATTAAAAAAGGACAATCTACAAAAATTCAAATTAATCAACCAAATTGGTTCAAAAATTTAACTGACACTGAGGTCCCATCGGAAGTGGCGGAGGTTGCATCTTTGGGTCCTAATTTTTGTTTTTCAAATGATATTTCCAAAGATGACATTATAAATTCTATCAAAAATTTGGAGTCCTGTTTATCTGAAGTTGACATCAATGAAACTTCTGAAAATATCTTAAGGGGAAAGTTTTCTGATGTTTTATCAAATAATCTAAATAATAAAAATCCATCTACAAATCAAGATAAATCTTTTTGTAAAAAATTAAACATTACCAAATCTTTCTTAAAAAACAATTCTGATCTCTTTTTCACTCCTGCTGATAAAGGTAATGTGACAGTCCTTCTAAAAAAATCTGACTACAACCAAAAAATGACAAATATGTTTTCCGACAGTTCTACCTATGAACTTATAAAAAAGAATCCTTTAAAAAAACTCACTAAAGAAACATCAGCAATTCTTAAATATTTGAATGAAAACGATTTCTTAGATAAAAACTATCACCCGAATCAATTGACCTTGACCAACACTGTTTTGGATAAGGCTTACAGACTACCAAAAATACATAAAGAAAATGTCCCACTCCGCCCTATTATTTCTTTAATAAACAGTCCTACTCATTTTCTTGCTAAAATTTTATATTATTCTTTTTAAAATTGCATACCTTTACCTCAGTCTCACATTAATAACAGTTTTGAACTCAAAAATAAATTGAATGATATTACTATGGACGATACTTATACTTTTATCTCACTTGACGTAAGTTCCATGTTCACTAATGTGTCTTGTGAACTTGCCACTCAGAGTTTGGATAGACGAATTAACTTTATAAATCAGAAGTGTAAGATCCCTTTTTCTGATATTATTGATTTTACAAAATTCGTATTTAACAACACGTAATTTTCGTTCGATGAAAAAATCTATTGACAAGTTTACGGTACACCGATGGGTTCTCCAATCTCAGCTTTTGTCTCTGATATTGTTATGGATGATCTAAAAACTAAATGTTTAAAAAGAGTTAAAAGAAAAACATGATTGCGTCCCTCTGTTCTAATTTAGATATGTGGATGACACAATCTTAGCAATTAAAAAAGAACATGTGAATTTGGTCGTTGATACTTTTAATTCTTATAATTAAAAACTACAACTCACCGTAGAAAAAGAAAAAGAATATTCTATTAAATTTCTCGATTTAAATCTTGTTAGAGATAATAATAAAATTATTACAAATTGGTATCAAAAACCGACTTCATCGGATAGATTATCAATTATTTTTCAGATCATCCAATTCAACAAAAAAAGAATATTGTATACAATCTCGTTAACAGAGCGATTTCATTGTCCAACAAAAAATTGCATTTTGATAACTTGAAAAAATTAAAACTATTTTAAAAAATAATAACTATCCTATCGATTTCATTGAAAATCAAATAAAAATTCGTATGAACAAAATAAAATTTTCCGATGCAAATAATAATAATAAAAATAATATTTATAGCCAAACTCCTAAAGTTTGTCTACCTTTCAATAAAAAATGTTTTTTCAAGTTGTCAAATATTCTCAAAGAGTTTCATTGCACTTCTATCTCCCTTATAAATAAAAACTCTAACTCCATCATTAGACTAGGTAAAGATTCGACGAAAAAATGGGATAGAACTAATGTTGTATACAAGTTTAATTGTAAAAACTGTCCTGCAACATATATTGACAAGACGAAACGATCATTACTTACTCGCATAAATGAACACAAAAAAGTGAATGACAACTCTGTAGTTTATCGACACCGAACCAATTTTAATCACGATTTTGACTAGGAAAACACAAAAATCTTGGACAATGAAAAAAATTTTACAAAACGACGAATATCTGAAATGATCTATATTAAAACTAATCGTTCCACTATCAACAGAAAGGAAGATATTTTCACTCTAAACAAAACCTCCTTTCCTCTTCTCAGATGTATAGACTCTTGCCTATAATGATACACAACAATAACATAACTTCCTGACAACCTGTGTTTATATAAAAGTTCATTGCCCCTTCTCGTATCAATTTGACTTTCTTATATCGTTAAATTCTAATTTTATTTCAGTTGACACTGAGACAGTGTAATGAAATGCCTTCCTTTTTAAATTTTAACTCTATTTTTAATTATTTAATGTGGAACATGTGTTGAATTTTATTTATTTATTGTTTTTATTTCTTGACATGTTAAAACGTGCCTCTATGTTTTAATAAATTAGGTATGATAATATTATTGTCATTACTTTTATAAAAATAGTGCTTTAGATCTTTATAAATATTAAAGTGTTTTTTCTTTTAATAAATTCAGCCTGATTAGGTTGGCAAAACTTAGCCAACGAAACGTCGCTATACTGACAATACACATTGGATTTTTTATTCAATTTTCACCTTCCCATGATCATTTATTTAACAACTATATCAATTAAACATAGTTTATTGTGTGTGCGATCCATGTTTATAATAATATTGTTCAAAGACAAAAAAGTGTGTTAATAGATAGTTTCATACACGTTTTTTGGAAAATGGTTGATAGACAGTGAACATTGTGTTCTTAAAACATTGTACGAATCTTCATATGTATGTTAGAATAGTGTTTCATAAAAGTGTTCTTTGTGATTATGAAGGACTGGTTTTAACAGTGTTTTCTGAACACTCTCTAAAACGTGCTTATATTATGTAAAATCAAAGAAATGTGTTTCAAATTAGTGAGAACTGCGTTTATGCAGAATAAAACTATTTTCAAACATTTATGAAACCTTTAATTGTTGATCAAATTTTTGACAGGTTATACAATGTATTAATAAATTATGTGGCAACAAACGGCGTTATTTAAAAAAATATAAAATGATGTCGGAAATTTTCAAGAATTTGGTATATCTGTTTACTGCCTCAATCGAACCAAAAACACAGGCATGTTTGGACCATGTACGCGAAAAGGTGTGTTACTTGGTTTCGAGCAACACGTATCTAGGAATGACGTTGATGTCATCTTGAACAACAGAAAACCAAGCAACTCAGAGGAGCAGACAGTAATTGAAACACCAAATTCGACAGAAGACTCAGGTGATGACGAACTACTCTTTTAGCATCCTTCGAGTGACTACGAACCCTCCCTGGAATGACACGAATTTCGCAAGTACAGCGGAAATCCCGATAGCACATGCAATCTCCGGCCCAGAAGCTGACTTCTAGATGAAGACAATGGCCGACAAATTTTGTTCGTTGCTAGAAAATAATGTCTAGGACCTGGTGGAACGTCCTAGAAACCGGTCTATCGTAGGAAGTCGAACGATCCTGAGGAACAAACTTTGTACTGATGGCTTTGTAACCAAATGGAAGGCCAGGGTTGTTTCGAAGATACAAGTGTCTACGTAAAGGGAAAAAATTATGACATCCTCATATTCATCGCATATGTTGATAACATTATAACACTTTCGAAAAACCCTGACAGGATTAAAGACTTTTACAAGTTCCTAAGAAAGTCGTTTTATATTAACGACCTGGGTAAGTGTCCTACTGTTTAAAAATCGAATTTTCCCAAGATATGTCAAAGATTACCATGCGACAACGAGAGTCGTTCCTGCCCATTTTCCCGAATGAGAGTTCCCGAATAACTGTTTTCCCGATAACCATTTTCCCGAATTATTTTTTTCCCGAATAATTAATTTCCCGAATTATTTTTTTCCCGAACAATTTATTTCCTAAATTTTTTTTTCACGAATTACCTATTTTGAATGATTGTATTTGTAAGAATTACAAAAATAAATTTTTCACGGTCGTTGCTATGGTAACATTAAACCTATTTACAATTTTAATTACTATTATTTTAGACGTCAATTTTTTCTTTTTTGGAAGTTATAAGATTAATATTTAAAAAATTTTAAAATATGGACGCTAAAATAGTTTAAGACACGAAGTTAATTATTAGTGGATTCATATATTTACGATTGAAAAAGCCCACAGCAATTAAGCCCAATACTTATTGGGATTTCAAGCGTCTTCGAGTTAAACAATGTAGTGCCAGAGCTATAACAAAATGGATTAATGGAGAGTTAACAAGTATTTACAATACTCGGTTCAAGAGAAGGCAATCATAGAATTTTGTTCCGGAAATCGATGTTGTCGACGCTTTTAACTTGGTAAAGGAAAGAGCACCAGAAAAACTTGACGATGCGATGTTGTCAATCACTTTGGAGAATACTACGTAATTGGTAAACCAGCATGTGAACGTGGAAGGGGACGAGTTAAAGCTGTCGCACCCCGGTACCCTATTACCTTTTGGAATGTTTATGACGCTACTCTACGTGGTTTGCACAGGACAAATAATCTCAGCGAAGGCTGGCACAACAGGTTTCGCCGTTTGATAGGAAAAGATCATCCTGATCTTTATTCCGCTCTACTGGAGATACAAAAAGAACAAGGAGTCATTGAGATTTGTCTTGTAGAGTTGGCTATGGGTAGGGTTTTAAAGGCTGCTCCAAAAAGAAAATGGTACGAGAACCGAAATCGACTAAAAAATATAGTAGAAAACTACTAAACTACCGAAAGATTGGAGTGTTTGCGTGCCATAGCACATAATATTGTTTTATAATCGCTTCATATTTTTATAATTTTTTTATTATATATATATATATATACTAGGGGGGCTTCGCCCCCCTGCGCGCTTCGCGCGCCAACCCCCTATCTCTATTTTTATATTTATTTTAATTTTTATAAATTTAAAGTAATTTTTTCTTAATATCAATGCATCTTAATAAATTGCATACAATACATGACAAAATACACATAGACTTTGACGTAATGTAACAATCGTTATGGACCTTTTTTATCTATATGTCAAAAATTAGATTAAACTTTGACATATATTTTGACCCATTTTAACCTATAGGTTAAAAAGGCGTCAAATTTTACATAGATTTTGACGTATCATAGATACGTTTATTGTCCTTTATTGTCCCTTTTTAAGTTGTAGTTAAATAAAAGTCAAATTCCACATAGATTATGAC
The DNA here is from genome assembly GCA_032872505.1 of Leptopilina syphax. NCBI lineage: Eukaryota > Metazoa > Arthropoda > Insecta > Hymenoptera > Figitidae > Leptopilina > Leptopilina syphax. Next base: position 10,314,432 of record CM065469.1, on the reverse strand, counting down.
GTAACTAAATGAGGGAGTAAAAATAAAACGTCAAAATGATAGGTGTAAGAGCAAACACAATTTTAAAATTACCTTACATTGTTAGGTCAGATGGCAAACTTCACCTCATCATTAAGTCTGCGCGCGGAAATTGTTTGACAAATTTTGACGTCTATCTCAAAGCTGGCCTCAAACTTGAGCTAAATTTTGAGGGTAGCGGGAATTCTTTGTCAAATTTTGATGTTTAGGTCAAAACTGCCTTTAAAATTGACCTAAATTTTGAGGGAAGCGGGAATTCTCTGTTAAATTGTGACGTCTAGGTCCAAACTGCCCTTAAAATTGACCTAAATTTTAAGAGAAATTTTGACGTCTAGGTCAAAACTGCCCTCAAAATTGACCTAAATTTTGAGGGTAGCGGGAATTCTTTGTCAAATTTTGACGTCTAGGTCAAAACTGCCCTCAAAATTGACCTACATTTTGAGGGTAGCGAAAATTGTTTGTCAAATTGTGACGTCTAGGTCCAAACTGCCCTTAAAATTGACTTAAATTTTGAGAGAATTTGTAACGCCTATATCAAAACTGCCCTCAAAATTGACCTTTTTTTAGGGTAGCGTGGAAATCATTGTCAAATTTTGATGCGTAGGTCAAAACTGCCCTCAAAATTGACCTAAATTTTAAGGGTAGCAGAAATTGTTTGGCAAATTTTGACGTCTAGGTCAAAACTGCCCTCAAAATTGACCTACATTTTGAGGGTAGCAGAAATTGTTTGTCAAATTTTGACGTCTAGTTCAAAACTGTTCTCAAAATTGACTATTTATACAAATATACATGTACAAAACTTTTTAAAAAATTAGATGCAATAATTTCCCTAAAAAAAATTCCTAAAAATCGACGTTTTTTTTAGTCACTCACACTAGGTGTGCCCCTTAAAAATCAAAAATTTTAGAAAATAAGACTTTTTTGAAAATTTTGTTGAAAAATGTAAAAGTAACTTTAAAATGATCGTTACAACTTGTATAGCATTAAAAAACGCTTCAATTGACCTAATAAACCTAATTCGATAATAAATTTTGAAAATATTGGTATTTTAAAAACCAAAAATTGTGGAAAATGACATTTTCTCAACTTTTTTGTTTGAAAATTTTTGTTTAACTATCAAACTATTATAACTATCTTGTAGGGTATTTAAAAATACATTGATTGACCTAAGATTCAATCACTTTTACCATATTTATAAAAAGTTATTCATATATTACTATTATTATTATCTCTATAAGGAACCAAAGTGTTCATAAAATGAGCACCAAAATTATAAAAAAATATACAACTTGGCAGCGGTTTTTGTTTATTAATAATATTTTGGGTCCTAAACAACTGTACCAAATAATAATTAAATATTCTTATTATTTTTCAAGATATTTGCATTGCAAAGTTCTTGACATTTTTTTTCATTTTATTATAACATACTTATTTTTAAAATTTTTTAAAATTTTTTAAAAACTTTTTTTACTTAAAAAACATTAAAGTTTAATAAAAAATAAAAAATAATAAATTTTTTAAATAATTTATTTATAAAATAATATTTATTTTTAATATTTGAATTTTTCCAGAATTTTTCACGAAACAATTATCAACTCATTAATAAGTTCCTTTACTAAACGTGAAGCTGAAACCTACCACATCGATCAAGTTTCAAATTCTAGAAGTACCGGTATCTAAACCTAGACTTCATTGCCAAATCAATAAATAATTGAAAAATAAATATATAAAGCCATGAAAAAATGTGAGACTAACTCTGCTGGGGTTCGAAACTGCTGGGTTAGTAGTCTCACATTTTTTTATGGCTTTATATATTTATTTTTTTATAATTTATTGATTTTGCGGTGACATCTAGGTTTAGATACCGGTACTTCTGGAATTAGAAACTTGGGCGATATGGTAGGTTTCAGCTTCACGTTTAGTGAAAGAACTTAATAATGAGTTGATAATTGTTTCGTGAAAAATTCTGGAAAAATTCAAATAATATGTAGCAAAAGAATGCGAACCACCTTCACTATTGAGTCGATAAAGCTATGAAAATTTGTTGGATGTGGACCTCTGTAGCTCAGTGGAAGAGCAATCAACCGGCAATTGATAGGTTCTGGGTTTCAAGCCCCAGCAGAGTTAGTCTCACATCTTTTCATGGCTTTATATATTTATTTTTCAATTTATTTTTAATGTTTAAGCATAAGCCCTATCAGATTTTGTTTTAAAAAAATCTTATTTTTAAATTTAAGATCTCATTAAAAAACCGCAAAATTTTCAGAATGGCATCTGTCTTTGTTTTTTTAGTAATAAATTGTCAAATTTTTAATTGCACTCTTGCGCGCCGGCTTACAGTAGGATGTTTTACAATTTACTGTTCAAAAATGACTACAGCCTACAATTTGTAACCAATTTCAGTGTTCTTTGTTTTAAATTAAAGGGTACATCCCTGGAGGCCGATTTTTGAGATATTAATTGTTAATAATTTTTTATTTTAAACAAATTAATACAATTCTTTAAAAAAGGACGTTTATTTTCTTATTCCGTTACTGCACATGATCTAAATCAGTTTAAAATAATCCAATATGACCACCAGACAATTAACAAAACATAAAATAATTTATTTAAATTGTCATAAACAATAGGGGAGGATGGGGCAGGGACAGTTAGGTAAAACCTTTTTGGATCTAGCTGCCAAACTTAAACATGTATCTGCAAACGAAAAGTATTTTTGGAAAGCCTGATGGTTATTTGGCTATAATTTTGCTATATATTATTTTACTGTAGACTCAAATCCCTACAAGATAAGAATGAAAAAGTAAAAAAAAATTTAACTATCCTTGCCCTAGCACCGGGGCAAGAATAGTTAAAAGAATCCAAATGCTAAAAATGTCATAGAAAGTCAGTAAATTTTCGTTTTCTTTATTTTATTGGATTTAGACTATTTACTATTGTTATCTCAAGTATTAAAAATATATGTATTGAATATTTTCTAAATTTCAGTTATTGCACTAACATTCATCTGAACTAGAATCAGAGGTTTAACCAATTTTCTTCAGACGACCACCAAATTCTTGGTAAATAAGCTTCGTTTTCTGTGTATAATTACGCACGATTATGTATTTTAACCTAAAAAGAACAATTAAACACTTTTTTAAAATTTACAATGGCATTAACAGGATTTTACCATGCCGTATTATCTTTAACTATCCTTGCCCCGTGAGTCCATATTTCAGTTTTTTCTAGACATTTTAGCAAAACAGACTTTTTTTAAAAATAAACTCCTAACTTCGCAAATGGTGACAGATTGACTTCCAATTTTTACTATCATCTTTTGGTGTTAAAACGCGATGATATACCATGAATTACGCGATGTTTGAGCAAGCCGTCTAACCGCATAACAGCAACTATCTATCCTTGCCGCTTAACAAAAAAAACAAAGACAGATGTCAATGATCGGTAGCCAAGCATCAGGCCAATATTAGTTGCCAAGGAATTGCCAAGAAAACAAAATCGATTTTCAAAAGCTTGATTTTTTATTGGCAGCCAACAAAAAACCAAGGTTTTAAAAATTGATTTTTTTTAATTATTAATTAAAATTTATTTTTTAAAAATAAATTTTTCAAAAATTTATTTTAAAAAATATATTTTTCAAAAATATATATTTTTTTAAATTAATAGAACATATTAGTTTAATTTTTCACCTCTGGTAAAACAAAAATGAAAGACTGATAAAAATTCCCTCACCGTATCTCACAGTGGAGGGATAACTGTGAATGTCTTTGTGAGAGAGGAGCAGGTACTTATAGAACCAGTGTAACAGGTCACAAGCGACAAGCGCCGCCAGAGCGCATGCTAGTAATTTCTTCTCGCTTGTGACCTGTTATACTGGCTCTATAAGTACCTGCTCCTCTGTCGCAAAGACATTCACAGTTATCCCTCCACTGTGAGATACGGTAAGGGAATTTTTATCAGTCTTTCACCTTTGTTTTACCAGAGGTGAAAAATTAAATTAATATGTTCTATTAATTTAAAAAAATATATATTTTTAAAAAATATATTTTTTTAAAATAAATTTTTAAAAAATTTATTTTTAAAAAATATATTTTAATTAATAATTTTAAAAAATAAATTTTCAAAACCTTGGTTTTTTGTTGGCTGCCAATAAAAAATCAAGCTTTTAAAAATCGATTTTGTTTCCTTGGCAATTCCTTGGCAACTAATATTGGCCCGATGCTTGGCTACCCATCATTGGCAGTAGCGTGATCATCCCAAGTTTAAACCATTGGTGGTCCAATGATGGTTGTCAATTGTTTTGCCAAGAAAAAATCATTGGGCACCAAGCATGGCCCATTATTGAACCAATCGTTACCATTGGCAACTTCCCGTTGGGTTTCACGGTTTTTTAATGAGATCTTAAATTTTAAAATAAGAATTTTTTAAAACAAAATCTGATAGGGCTCATGCTTAAACATTAAAAATAAATATTATTTTATAAATAAATTATTTAAAAAATTGATATTTTAAAATTTTTTTTATTAAACTTCAATATTTTTTAAGTAAAAAAGGTTCGTAATAACAAATTGAAAATTATTTTAAAAATAAGTGAGTTATAATAAAATAAAAAAAAATGTCAAGAAATTTGCAATGCAAATATCTTGAAAAATAATAAAAATATTTAATTAATATTTGGTACAGTTGTTTAGGACACAAAATACTATTAATAAACAAAATATAAAAAAATCTTTATTATAAAATTTTCTTTGGTGGTTAATAATAAAACAAAACAATTCTTAAAGATTCAATTCACAGGTCAACAAAATTTTGTTGCCTAACCAATGGAAGCCAATTCTTATAGGATTTTGTGCGTAGAATCCGAATTTGATCTTGAAAATATTGTATTGGCTCTAGTTTTCAAGCAACTTACGTTTCAATACGCAAAATACGCATTTTTAGCATTTTTTGAATGGATGTAAAACCATATACCGAAACAGTAAATCCGTCCGCATAGGACCAAATTACAGCTTGAATAGTGCTCTTTAATATCCAAAAACAAAAAATTTAATTTATATACACTTTAATCTTTAATGTCCAATGGAACATACGCTGTTTCATAAACGTATTGAAAATAACATTTCTTTTGACCAGGTAAGACAATTTAAGTAAAAATGAGTCTCTCTGATTTTTTTTATTTTACATTTTTATCATATACGTGCAAACTATTTTTAAAAATTAGTCCGACCTTTTTAATTTTTATATTTCATAGCAGATTTATAAGAAGCGACCACAAAAACCCCCAGAGAGACTAATTTTTACTTAAATTGCCTTACCTGGTCAAAAGTAATGATGTTTTCAATACGTTTATGGAACAGCGTATGTCCTATTGGACATTAAAGGTTAAATTGTATATAAATTAAATTTTTTGTTTTTGGATATTAAAGAGCACTATTTAAGCTTTAATTTGGTCCTATGTGGACAAATTTACTGTTTCGGTATATGGTTTTACATCCATTCAAAAATTGCCAAAAATGCGTATTTTGCGTATTGAAACGTAAGTTGCTTGAAAACTAGAGCCAATCCAATATTTTCAATGTCAAATTCGGATTCTACGGACAAAATCCTATAAGAATCGGCAATAACATTTTAAGCAACATGCAATTGATGAAATTTTGTCGTCCTTATCAAAAACATTGAATTCAAATGAAGTAAATACAGAAATAAATACATCAAACCAAGATTACTTTTTTAGGGTGTATAACATTGCTATACAATACATGTTTTACATATTAAGTCATTTTTATTTTTTTACTCACATTTAATAATAATGCAAGGAAATAAATTTTTAGATGTGTATTGTGTTATAAGTTTATGTAGCAAAAGAATGGATCTGAGACTTTCGTAACATGAAAACATTAGAACCCAACCCCATATACTTGAGTGAAGTTGCTACTGGCATATAGTCTTTCGATTATGACGAACCTTTGTTGTTCAGTGGGCGTCTGACTAACAGCATTTGTGCTATTTGTTTGCGAACAATATACGTGGTAACAGCTCTGAACTAGCGACAAACATTCAATGGTAATCAATTAATGTTTGAAAAAAATTCGGGAACTGTATTAGAAAAAGCTATAAATAGTCCATTAGTCTCTTTTTCATTACTTTCTCATGTAAAGTTCATGGCACTAGCCGCAACTGTTTCTGAAATTTTCGAGAACTCGTCAAGGAATCTTGGTGCGCAGAAACTGTGCGCACCAGTCTCAACAAGCCTCACCGTCAGTAAGACTTGCGTGCCTTATATATTTATTTTATGCTGAGGTATTTAACTCGCCTGTTTAGCTCAGCTGGATAAGACGCCGGACTTCTATTCTCGGGTACGCGAGTTCTGTTCCAGCCGCCGTCGATTTTTCTCTAATATAGTTTTTTCTATTTCAGAAACTTAATAAAAAATAAAAATTGGATGTGACCTTCAAGGATAAATGTGTGCGTGTGTGTATGTGCGGACGTGTCAAGGAGGGGAAGTGGGAGGGGGAAAGAAGAAACCATTTTTTCTTGCATTCGCCTAACTTTTCGATTTTCTTGAACAGTTCCCGACTTTTTCAAGAACAGTTTGCCGAGAAGTGGTGAAATAGTTATAATTTGTAGAGAAATAGTAAATGACATATTTAAACGAGGCAAGCTTTAGTTATCTGTGTACTACCCGCCGTATCCAACATCCAAGAGTTAAGAACGAAGTTCCCGAATAATCCTCGAACTTTTTTTTCCGTGTAGTGAATTTAATTTTTAAATATTTAAAAAATTTGAAATTAATTTTTAAAAATTAATATTTAATTTGCTTTTTACTATAATTAGAAACATGTTTGACAATATTTTGTTTTATTATATGTATATAGGCAGAAAACAATTAAAATCGTAAACGGTATCAAGAGAAATTTTTAAAATTGACCTCCATCTAACACCGTCAAAGTAAAAAGTATGTAAAATTTTTTTTTTAGTTATTGTATAGATAAGACAATAAATTCCCCCAGTTTTAATTCTTTTCGGAGAAGTTGACTTTTCAACTTGGGACATTACACGTAAAACGACTCTTATACGAATAAATATTTTCATTAAAACAAAGTAATGCAACGTATTTTGTGGGGGTGAGGCACTTGCGTCAATTTATGGAATAGAAAGTGACAAAAACAGGCGAATAACTTCTAACAGTTTAAAAAAGCGGACGGTTGTGAATGAAACTGTTTTGTGCCCTCTTCCTGCGTTGAAAACTGTGCACACTATTAAAATCGTGAGACTTTAGAAATAAAAGAGTATTTTATGACGTCAGTAAACAGCGCCACGAGGATGTCGAAAAAGTTCCAATGAAGTGTAAAAACATAAAAAGATATCCAGCCCGAGTTTTTAAATGTGTCAGGAACAATTGTATTATTAACAGAATAATAATTTTAATTACCTTTAATTATTTGATGTTTATAAATTAGAAACTATATTAGCTAAAAATTAACTTAAGGTTAAGCACAATAGCACAACATTTTGCAGAAAGTTTGACCGAGAAACTCTCAGCGAATTTGTGTTAAATAATGAAATGTTCCCTTCCTGGCAGTTCGCATTGCAAGTTTACAAGGAGTTTAGAAAAGTCTCATAGAAAGTTTTTATAGATAGCTTAAAAATTATTTTAAAAAAACTAATTTTGTGCGCAGTTGTATGTTAGATCTTTGAAATACTCTTTAATAGAGAACGCATTCACAGAAGTATTAGCCGATCGAATTAGTTTGGAAGCCGGCTTTTATTATAGGGCGTTATTAACGACTACTTTTTAACAATCATACTTGATCCTTTGTGTATAAATTGTGAAACATTGGTAATTTGTTGATTATATTTTTCGTAAAATACTAAGAAATTTTAGTAGCAATTATATGGAGAAGAATAAACTATGATACAAATGCAGAGATGTCTTAAATTGTTGATAAGTCAATGATTTGTGATGGGTTTTAGTCAATTTTTCACTACCGTCAACCGGGGCAATTTTGTGCACCAAATAGCTTTTTTTTATTCAAAGATTTATTTAAATTCAGAATTAAGAGAATAAAGAAAATCAACTTTTGATATATGTTGTGGACATCCTTCTGAAGCTTTCCTATAAATTTCCCTGTCGAAAATTTCACCAACAAATGTGGGTTTCATGATGTTTGAAAATAGTTTTATTTTGCTCAAACACAGATCTCAGTATCTTGAAACACACTTCTATATTTAAACATATTTTGAACACACTTCTGACATACTTTTTATAGTAAATAAATCATTCATTCAACACTATTTAAACATGTTACTCACATTAAGAGTAAACAGTCATAAGACATTTTCTTGACATACATATCAGGGTTCATACCATGTTTTGAAAACACTAAGTTCACAAACTATTGTATATTTTACAATGAACATACTTGAAACTATCTTTTGACAAACATTTGTATGTTTGTTCAGTATTACTAAACAATGATTTCACATGCTTTGGAAAACAATGAATCACTCAAGTTGTATGTTTATAGTATGTTTAGAGAACACTATCTGAACAAGTATGAACACAGAAAGAAAGTTATTTTCAAATTTTATAAAAATATTTTACAAGTGTTGGACAAAATGCGACAAAGGTAAATATTTATATCAGAAGTATTAAACTTTATAAAAACTTATATGATATTTAGTAAAGTTATATCAAGTATCATAAACTTGTAACAAATTTTAATATAACTTTACTAAATTTTATAAGTTTTTTTAAAGTTAAGTGTTTCTGATATCAAAATTTACCTTTATCGCATTTTGTCCTATACTTGTAAAATACTTTTATAAAATTTGATAATAACTTTCTTTCCGTGTATATGTTTCATTCGTATATTATTATCCCAGCAAACACGTTCTATAAGTATTCCATAACAGTGTGGTCACCGAAGTGGTCACAGTGTTATAGGACACTTGTTATAAATTCATTAACTAAGCTTAAATTTATTGCTTTAATATTTCATTCAAAAATTAACTTTTAAGGTATTAGTCGCGTAAAATGGTTTTCGTCAGATTTTTTTCAAATTTTACATACTTATTCCTGAAGTATTTATCTACCGAATGAGACCAATTTAATTAATTTTGACCGTTTCAAAGCTTCAAAAAATGAATTCAAAGTTCATACGTTTTGCATGGAGAGAGTACTCAATGCATGTATTAAATTTGTTTAATAATTATTTATATGATAACTAATCGTCAGATTTTGAAATAAAACTGCCAAAGTATTCAATTAGATAAAACAAATGCATAAAAAAAACATGACATTTTTTGACCGCACCAAACTATAAATATATTGACAGAAAGGTAAAAAAATAGTTAAATTATATGAAATTTCATACGAACGAATAGAGTGGGGAGTTAAACTGTCTCTCTCACTCTCACTGATGCCCCACTCTAGTAAGCGGCCCAGTAAAATTTTGGCCAGAGCCAGCAGCGCGACTAATACCTTAAGCCTTTCCTTATACTTTTAACTTTGAAAATTAACATTCTTCAATAACATAACATATTAAATATAATGTATATTATACATAAAATAATTATACTATTGTTGCAAATACAGTATCCTTTCTTCAAGTTACATAGCACATTTTCATAGTTCCTTCGTTACATATGTAAATTCTAAACTTCCTTTCATGAGCCTCCGTGGCGCAGTTGGTAGAGCGTGTGATTTCTAATCCACTCCTAGCTGCGCCTTGCGTTCGAGACCTAGTGATTGTAAATATTTAGATAAATAGCGAAACAAATTTTCGTCGACAGGTATAAACATTCCAAGTATGTATGACATGCGAGAACAGAATGGAATATTTTTTTACTGTAATTTAAATATTTTTTTAATGGCAGATTACTATAAAAACATAAAACTTTAAAAAGGTTGTAAAGATAATGTTAAGTGTGTGTTTAATTAGTAGATCAGGGTTTCATGAATGTGAAAAGAGTGTTTTAAGAGTATTTTTACCTGAACATTGTGTGTTCTATAAACACACTTCTGACACACAATTCAGTGTTTTCCAAACACTCAAAGCGTTCCAAAATACACGGATTAGACACACTTTATTGTGTTCACAAACACATAATCGACACACAATAAACATTCTATAAAACACTATTTAAACACGCTTTGCCCAAGATATTTTCGACAGGGTTGACAAAGAAAAAAATTTTTTTGTCTTAGTTATAGTCATTGAAAGTCGTGCACACAATAACTCCCGGGATAGGGCTATTTTGTGCATCGAACTTTGTTTTCCTATAATGTTGCGTAAACATTTTTTTAATCGTTTCTGCTTCATGAAATCTTTTGTGTTTATATTTGAGAGTAAGTTAAAAAAAGAATGACCTAGTAAAATTTTTTTTGTAGATATATTATACAAAAAATGTAAAATAAAGCACTAAAATTTTGCTAAAATCTGAATTTACTAAAAATTAACAATCTTTCTTTAAATTGTATATTACGCAGATAGTAAATAACATTTTTTTCTTTTTTAATATATATTTTATAATAATATACTAATATAATTATTAAATGATCGTTTATTCACTTATAAATAACTTTAAAACATCATTTCAATAGGAGCTTAATTAATAGTTTTGAATGATATTTTTAAAAAACTTAAAATAAATATTTTTAAGGTTAAATAGATAACAATTTAATATCTAATATGCTTTTCAAGTCATTTTAAGAGAAACGAGAAAATAGTTTTAAAACTAATTTGAAAAACTTATAAATATTAATTAATGTTCATTTTTTGAGGTTACGTTGTGCAGCGGTTGAGCTTTTAATCGTTTTAATGATTTTAATTAACATATTTACAGTTTTTTGACAGAAAAGTAAGACAAAAATGTATTAAAATGATAAACAGAATCTTCTTTACTTACTAAATAAAACATTTATGAAAAATATTTGATTTTTTTAAGTGCATAAAATATAGCCTCATCGAATCCTGGTTTTTCAGTTTTTTCCACTTTTCTCTTAAAATAATGAATAAAAAATTAGCGCATTACGTATGTATCATCACAACACAATTGACAACAAATATCTAACTCAGTTTATGAGACACATTAAAACTCTAGAAGATCTGATATAATTTTTCCGAACTTTCAAAATTTTTTAATCAAATTTTCCGTTTTTAGGAATTTTTTTCTCTTAATTGACAAAGAATTAAATAATAACATTTAGTGCTCTCTGTTGTCATGTAATCAAACTTTCATTTTACAAAATAGCAGATTAAAATAATTCATTTTAATAATTTTTTTCATCAAAAAACTCGCGTGCACAAAATAGCCCCCGGATGCACAAAATAGCCCCAGTTGGCGGTATCAGTATTTATTATTGTTTTACTATCACTTTTTGTGTTTGAACTACGCGGTATATCGGCGATTATCAATCACGTGGGCGAATGTTTACTGGTCCGAAACTATTGCTAGAACAATTCCAATTAATATCTGGGTCATTAAAATTAATTTAATTCACAATTTATAAAAAGTAACCACAACTGATAATCAGCAGGATATGAAAAATTATTTTGTGAGCGAACCTAATGTTGGGTTTGTTAACAGTTGGTAATTAAAAAATTATTTACTGGTCCTAAACAATGGCTAGAACAAAATTTTTTCAAAAATCTTTAAAAACAGGCAAAATTCCAGAAAATTTTTTAAACATACTATTTCCAGGTTGCAATACTTATTATCCATGTTTTTTCAATTTAAAAATTCATAAAATATTATTTGTTATAATTTTAGTTTATCAATTATTTAAAAAAATCTGTAATTTTACTGACAAACTGATGATTATATCTTATAATGTAAAAAAATGTATTCATCTTTTAATAAATCTCTTATTCTATTTAATTTAAAATACAATTATGTATAAATGTGAGTTTTAATTTTATTAAATTAAGTCGGCAAAAGTATCGAGATTCTAGGAATCTACTATGTCTACTTAATTTAATAAAATTAAAACTCACATTTAGTTAATTGTATTTTAAATTAAATAGAATAAGAGATTTATGAAAAAGTGATTAAATTTTTTTACATTATAAGATAATCATCAATTTGTCAGTAAAATTATAGATTTTTTAAAAATAATTGTTCTAGCAATAGTTTGGGTTCAGTAAACAATTTTTGTACTAACAATTGTTAGTAAACAGAACATAAACTTTGCTTAAAAATTATTTGTCCATCTTCTGCTGATTATCGGCTGTGGTTACTTTTTATGAATTGTGAATTAAATTAATTTTAATGACCGAGATATTAATTGGAATTGTTCTAGCAATAGGTAGTTTGGGATCAGTAAAAAAAATTTTGATTAACGTGGTAATGAAGCAATGCCAAAGTTACCTAGAAAATAATAAAAACCAACGCAAGTAAAAGCGCAAAAAATAACTCCAAAGAAGACGGAGACTCAAAAACCGTATGCTAAGGCGTACTTGCGTTTGCGAAGGCAAAAAATAGCCCCACTCTAATGTTTTTTTTCAGTCATTTTAATTAAAATATTAAAAACGATTTTTGCACCTTATAGTACATTATAAACACTACAAAGAGAAAAAATTGTTTCCTTCTTTAACCGTTATTTACGATTCGTAGAGGGCCCCAAAAATAACGATCTCTTTGTAAGAGTTTGCCCCGCATAGAGCCGCTCCTGACAGTCTAAAATCAAAAAAAAAAATTTATTCTTTAGAATACATTAATACCTAGTGGACGTATATGATGAAATTAAAAAAACTAAAGAAAAACGAAAATCCGGTACTTTTCAAGTCAGTTTTTAAGAAATGAGCCGTTCGCTAGAAAAACGACTTAAGTCGACTTAAGCGGTTTTTAAAAATTTTGTTATCAGTGTATTCTACAAGACATATAAATTACATATATCAAGTTTCTAAAGTTGTAGGTCACTATTTATGAATTAATTGAGGTGTTTAAACTTCCTGGGTCCCGAAATTGAAGCACTTACGCAAGCGCGCGTTCACGTCCTCTGCTACCGCGTACAGTGGGAAGAAATGCAGTGTTTTGGACAAAATTCTGCCGACAATACAAATCTCCACCGATTTCAATTTTCTTTTTTTTTTAAATACTAAAGAAGGTTTTTTCTACAAGCCTTCACTGCTATAAATTTGAAATTTTAAAAAATTTTGGATTATTACAAAAGCGAGTAATTTTTTCATTTTGTTAACTAAACTTGTGCATTATAATGTTGATATTTAATTGAATATTACTAAAAATATATCGTAAGACTTTTTAGAATAATAAATATGTTTTAATACATTAAAATAAAAGTGTTCTTTCATAAAATACTTAATTTTGTTTCATTTTTAGTGGTTCGCTGGAAAAACGACTTAAGTCATTTGTTATAAAATAATGTTATTAAAGTAGCAAAACATTGTTTACTCGACCTTCTTTTCTTTTAAAGAATTCTTTGATAATACCTTTGTATTATGGGAAAAATGATCGATATAATTAATACGTAAATTATATTAGTAATTTGTTTCCGAATCTTTAATTTAATTTTTCCGTCAAAAACTTAAGTCGACTTAGGTCGTTTTTCTAGCGAACGGCTCAAATGATTATTTTGATCGTTTGAATTTTTGACTTTAAAAGTACCGCATTTTCGTTTTTTTTACTTTTTTTAAATTTCATCTCATACGTCCACTAGGATTTTAGACTGTCAGGAGCGGCATTATGGGGGGCACCGCAAACTCTTACAAATTTTAGATCGCCAATTTTTGGGGTCCTCTACGAATCGTGAATAACGGTTAAAAACGAAACAATTTTTTCTTTTTGTAGTTTTTATAATGTACTTTAGGGTGCAAAATCGTTTTTAATATTTTAATTAAAAGACTGTGAAAAAAAACATTGAAGTGGGATCTCTTTTTTGTCTTCGAAAACGCAAGTGCGCCTTAAACCAAACATTAGCCCAGATAAAAAATCAACACTTGATGCCTCTGCAAGAAATGCTCTGATACGAGCAATCAATTTAGCAAAAATGACGAATAATTCGAAAATATCAAGTCAAGAATATCAGGAGATGTTTAACAACAATCTAACCCAACAAAAACTTATTGATGAATTATTACAAACCATTTAACAACAATCTAAAAGAATAGAGAAATTGGAAAAAATTTCAATAATGAAATGGAAACAGATGTGGGACAAATAAAATCAGCCAATGATCCAGTAACGGGTTTTCCTAATCATAAAAATCAAGAAAGTGAAAAAAATAGAAATAAAAATTTCCTTGCCACTGCGACCAGCAACAATAAGCAGATCAACAACCCTCAGGACAATACATCTAATAAAACAATTTTGACCAGCAGCAGCAAGGATTCATAAGCAGGTAAACCATCACCAATCATTATCTACGGACAAGATCAGACAACAACGGTAAGCCTAATAAAAGAACATTTGAAAACAGATATATTTCACATCAAAAGAATAAACAAAGATAAACACTCTTTATATATAGAAAACATTGTAGATTTCAAAAATTGAAAAGTACAACTCGAAGCTACGAGTTCAAAATTCTTTACCTACACAATAAAAAATAAAAAAATAAAATCCATTCTTCTGAAAAGTTTAGATGAAAATACAGATCCTGCGGACATATTTAAAAAATTTGTAGAGTAATGAGACAAGGCCTAAATACGGTTGTTTAAATGTTGTTTATTAAAATCCAAACTAGTTTCGAACCTTATATGGTTCCTCTTCAGGGGATGAACAATTTTACAAATACATTATCCAAATATTGGACACATCATAAAGAGATTTCAAAGAGGATTAAGATATCTGAAAGAGATAATTCAAAATGTTTAAATTTAAAATTTAAAAATGTATTTTAAGGTTATGTTTTAATTTGTGAAAAAGAGAAGAAAGTGAAAGAAAATTTTTTCCATACCCTTTAGAAGAACATTATAAGTATATAGATAAAAAATTTTTTATTAAAAAAAAATTTTTTTAAAAATTATTATTTTATATTAAATAACTAATTAATATTAAAAATCTTAAAGAAACACATTTTTTGTGAGAAATGTGCTTCTGTGATTAGAAAATATTGACAGAAAAGGTTGGGTTGTGCAGTAAGATTCAGGTATAGCTGGCAAAGTAGATTTCTATGTTATCAAACTTTTCAAATTATGTTTTAAAAGAGGTAATTAAATTATAGTATACTTTATCTAAATTGTCAATATCTGTTCTATAATTAATACTATTAGTATTATTTTTTATATAGAACATTTCTAAATTTTTTCTTTTCCAATTATTTATTTTAATTTGTAAAATATTTGTATTGTCAAAATCAAAAGAATGTTTATTATCAAAGGTATGATTAGTTAAAGCATTAATATTTTGGTTATGAGTGACATATCTTTTATGCTCTTTTGCAGTTTTATCAAAAACGCATTTCCATTTAGAACGATTTATAGACCTTTTCCAAGCAAGTGATTCTCGAGGTACATCTTCTCTACGAAGCTTCACTTTTTCAACTTCGTTTAATAAATTTTCTTTTGATAAAGATAATGATTCATTTAAATTAGGTTTTTCATCCACAACATTGCTTGATTTGAACATTCAACTACTTCGTCAAATGAATCTTCAGATGTATCACTGTATTCAACTAGAAGGTTAAAAAATTTCATTTAAGTAAACTCACTTTTTTATAAAAATAAATACAATTTTAATTGTAGGTATTATATTAAATGGAAAATATTACCCAACTGTTTCATAATATTGACATTTTCGGATAATTCTTGATCAAAATTTGTATCATCCATTCTGATTAATTTTTATATTTACAATTTAATGACATTTTGATATAAAGTGAAACAAATGAAAGGAGCGCAGTGAATTTTGTTTAAAATAATTTTTCTTGAATAACGTGTTTTCATTACGGAGCTCAAGTTTGAAAATGATTTACGTGATTTTTTTTTAATGAATTAATGCATTTTAAGTAAATAAATATTAAAATTATCATGTTTATATTGTAGATTTTAGCACGCTTTTTTAGAATATGTCAAAAACCCAAAATGTGAAAAAATGAAGTTACGCTGCTTTTTTCTGTTTTGGCGAATAACAGTGTTCTCTATTCGCTTTAGTGAATTACGGGTTTTCTATTTGTTTTCTTCAATAAGGTGTTTTATAATTGACACCACAAATAGTATGTTTTCACTTAGGAGCCATCGATTTTCAATATTTAACCCAATTATTTAATTTTTTAAAAGGAAATAATTCCAAAGGAATTAACACTCATAGATTACTTTTAGAACTAATAGGGCGAAAAAACTGAAATATAACAGCTCTAGAGAAGGGAAAGAAGAAGGTAATCTCTGAAAATATTAGAAAAGACATGATTTGCGGTGAACATCATCATTAATTAACACATTATCGGAAATCAAAAAATGAAGTGAATTTGGTTAGAAGAATAATTTTGACCGACTCCAACGAAATGGCAAATTTTTGAGTGAAGATAGAGTTTTTGTTTCATTTAGTCGCTAAAAATTAAAAAAATAAAAACGTTGAGGTTGGGGAAAATTATTTTTCTAACCAAATTCACTTTATTTTTTGACTTCCTATAATATATTAATTAATTATGATGTTCACCGCAAATCATGTTTTTTAGAAAGCATCTCAGAAAATGCTTTGTCAGCTGGATAGTTCTTATAACATTTTTAAACCAAACTTTTACAAAATCCTCTTTAAATATTACACGGAAAAAAATTATTTTTTAAATTAGAGATTTAATATGAGATTTAGGCATAAACTATCACTGGAATCGGACGTGAGATGTAAGAAGATTTCTAAAACTGAAATTTGGTGTTGTAACTAATCCGAATATTAGTATTGTAAAGAACTCGTATTTCTTATGCCTAAAAATGATATTAGAAATCTCTAACTCTATGATATGGAACATATGGCGGATTTCACGTCAAATGTCCAACCACAATAAAAATGTTGATTAATTAATCCCCAATTTTTTTATAAGTTGTCCTATACATTAGTAATTTATTAGCCAAATATTTTTGAAATTTATCAAAAATTATCAGAAGGGGAGGGGTAAAAGTTTTTAGTTTTGATGCGACAAGCACTACTTCATTTATTTATTGTATTTAAATGAAACAAAGAAAAATAGTTTTTAAAAATGGTTTCTTTAGATTTTTTATCAGCTTTCGATTGCCGTAGTCTATTTTAGAAAATTTTTTGATTTTGACAAAAAATTTTGAAAATTAAAGATAAAATTCAAATTTTTTATCTTCGGGCTCGTTTTTTTTATTTTATTTTTATTGGAAAGCTGAGGTTTTCTTTCCAAAAAATACTTAATTTTCAGAAACCCGTTTTTTTGTTTTCGAGAAATTAAATATTGAATATAGCGCGTCACGTTAGCGAGCGGACACTACGCGCGGCGCCGCGTTGTCTGAATTTGCAATTTCCTGTTTAAAGAAGTGTACAGCCCATAGATTTTGTCGAAATTTTGCCAATTTTTTTTTAAACTCTCAAAAATAAATTTTTAAGAAACTTAAGCAAGCACTTTTTTAGATAGGAAGGAAGCACATATAAAAGATAAAAACGATATTTCGACAATAAAAATTTCTTTTTTATAATTTTAAACAACTTTTAATTTATTCAAATTAACAAATGAATAGCTTGCTTATTTATAGTAAAATAAAATTTGTTTCTTTTCTAATGGCTTTAGAATTACGTTACTATTAACAGATGAACATAAATATTGTTATAATGTATTATTTATTAATGTTATTTAATTTAAATAAATTAAGTTGACAAATGAACTGTTAATGTGTTTAATGTCAAAATGGCATGGTATTTTTTCTAATCCTGTTAAAATTATGTTTCCAATATTATCTTTTATAGTTTTTTTTCATAAGCAATCATTTGATTATGCTATAAACAAATAAAGTTAAATAAAGTTAACAAATGAACTCTTCACGTGATTTTTAGACGAACTGGCTGTGAAAAATGTCTATAAATAGTATATTAAGCAACAAGGGTATAAAGGCAGCCATTTGTTTACGGTGATTTTTGTGACACGAGTGGAGGTCGAGGGCGCCGTAGGCGCCCCGAGACCGGAACGAGTTGTTTTAAAAAAATTTTGCGAAATTTCGACAAAATCTATGGGCTGTACATTTCTTTAAACAGGAAATTGCAGATTAAGACAACGCGGCGCAGCGCGTAGTGTCCGCTCGCTAACGTGACGCGCTATATTCAATATTTAATTTCTCGAAAACAAAAAAAAAAACGGTTTTCTGAAAATTAAGTATTTTTTGGGAAAAAACCTACCTTTCCAATAAAAATAAAATAAAATAAACAAGCCCGAAAATAAATAAGGTAGTCAAAACTAAAAACTTTTACCCCCTCCCCTTCTGATAATTTTTGATAAAATTCAAAAATATTTGTCAAATAAATTACTAACGTATAGGACAACTCATAAAAAAATTGGGGATTAATTAATCAACATTTTTATTTTGGTTGGACTTTTGGCGTAAAATCCACCATATATAGTTCGAAATTATCAACTTACACGGAAAAAAAGTACGTGAATCCTTCGTTGAAAGTGCTTGACTTTTGGATAGGACACAAAATACAAGGCTGTATCATATACTTTTTATTAGAAAATATAGAAAAGTCCTAGAGTTATTCTAGGACTAGTATGGGCAACAGTGTTTTTTAAATTTTAACGAAAAGTCATTTGTTCAGTTTTATAAAGTATGTGAAAGATTAGTTGACTGCGCTTGAAAATTCTGTAGAGCATGCGCAGTGTGCGTTGCGCTTTTCTACCCAAGGTAAATGCCAGCTGATCGTCTGTTTCCATTTGTGTTAAACCGTCAGCAGTCGCGCCTTTTTTTGTGTCTCACTTGCACTCTAAGAGCGCCCTATAGGTCGAGTAGTGTTGCGTGAGACTTTTTCTCACGGCGCGACCGCTGACGGGTTAATTTCAGATGTGAATATACTATTATTTTATGAAAAACAAATAGTGTTAATATATATTTGTCTTCAAGAATTGACTTTCAAAAAAATATTTTTTATTTTGTGTTTCTCACAAAACAGAATGTTATGTAAATCTCAGTTTTCAGTGAAATAGCATATCTCAGAAGTCGTGAAAAATTTCACCATGTGGTATATAAGAACAATTCGATACGTACTTTTAAGTGTTAAGTCTGTGTTTATATTTAAGTTAAACGCGAATATATGTGTGTGTGTTATAGGTTAGTTCATAAGTGTTGACGAACGTCGAAAAGTGATACAATAATTGTTCTTTGTTTGTGTGATTAATTATTTAAATATGTGAATGAATAAGTGAATTTCAGAAAAACTGTGTGAACAAGTGGAAATTATTTTTTTTATTTTACAATTTTTTTGAAAGTCAATGAAATTTTCAAGCAAGGTACTAGAAATTTTCATTGACTGCTTTTGAAACTCTCATGCAAAAGTACTAGACTGTTTTTAGTATTTTGTGTCGTATCCAAAAGTCAAGTACCGAGTCAATGAAAATTTCACGTTCTTTTTTTTCCGTGTATTTGGGATGAATTCAAATCTAATATATTATTTGAATAAAAAATATTAAAAATTTTAGTCTTATATTTATATAACTTGTATTTTTCTAATAACTCGATGTAATAAGAATTCATAATTTATCACAATTGAGAGTGAGAATTATTCACAAAATATATATTTTTCTCCCTGTACACGGAAAAAAAAGTACGTGAAATTTTCATTGACTCAGTGCTTGACTTTTGGATACGACACAAAATACTAGAAACAATCTAGTACTTTTGCATGAGAGTTTCAAAAGCAGCTAATGAAAATTTCTAGTACCTCGCTTGAGAATTTCATTGACTTTTAAAAAAATTGTATATATCTGTAAAATAAAAAAAAATAATTTCTACTTGTTCACACAGTTTTTCTAAAATTCACTCATTCATTCAAATATTTAATTAATTAATTACAAAAACAAAAATCAATTGAGCCCCTGGATTCTATAACAGCCCCTACGCTCGAACAGGCCGCCTGTATGCCAGTCAGGCTAACCAAAAGTGGAAAAAAGTAAAATTAATCATTTTAATTTTTTAAAAACACTATGATATAGAAATGTAAACAAATTAAGTCTTACTGAAGCCGATAAGCCTAAAACAATTAAACAATATTCATATTGTTTAACAATAAATAATAACAAAGTTATGTAGTTTCAATTCTATCCACTCTCCAACTTTCAAATCAAAAAGTTATCGAGGGAATTTTCGATTTGTGAAAACTTCTCGCGACAATGTTTTTCCTTTATTATTAAGGAAGTTTTTCCCAAAGTTTAGAATCAATTCAATGAAAAGTAAAGAATTTAGAAAGGAAATAGAAAAATTGTATTTTTCACCATAGAGCATCAACCATGACAGTAGGCAGGTGTTTAAATGATTCAGGAGCGTATATATATTGTATAATTCGCCTGACAATTGAAAAGGCGGTAATATTTAATATGTAATTCTTAAAAGTTGGTAAAAGAGAATTGCTATATTAAGTTTAAATAAATAATTATTTTTCAAAGAACAAATTTATATTCATTTATGTATAATGCATTATAAATTGTTGTTATTTATAACATTTTGTATTTATGTAAAACAAAAAATTACTTAAAAACATAATATGTACTATAATTTTTTTATAAATATAATGAGAACATTTAACAATTCAAAGTCATCAACAATTAAAAAATATAAATGTACTTATACATACAGGTGATATATAATTTCCTTCGCAACACAATTTGTTAAAATTAAAAGTAATTTCACAAATTTCGTCCGATTTAATAGTTTCGAATCAGAAAAAAACAAACAAAAATGAAATAAAAATTTCTCAGATTAAATTTCTAACAAGCCCTTTATTTGAACTTCGACGTAGACCGCTGACAACACATGAGCAACTGAAAATCACTGATGTCCAAAAAATCCAAATGAAGGAGAAGAGAATAACGATGACAAAAAATATCAGGACTTTCGCGCGCCCTCGCATCACACCTTCTTGAATCGCCTAATATCGAAGATTTTGGTGGGAGTAAGGACGACCTGGGAAGTGATTCTGCATCCGTTTACACGACTGAAAGCGTTTTCTTTATTATCACTCTTTCGTAGGAGCTGGTGAACCTTTATTATTGATTTTTTTGGCGAGGGAACACGGGTCTTGAAGAGAGTCCGTCGCGCCCTAGTCTTCTTGGGAGGAGGTCCCGGGTGGATCCTGATCCCTGGCTTCTCCACGCGAGGCGATAATCGTATAGTGGGGGGCAATGAGGAAGTTGCGAGATCTATATAATCCTCCACTTCGATCGGGTGTACTCTGTCCTTGGATGCTGAGGATTCTTTAGGGGTAAGGGACAATAAGTCTTCCCCCGGTTGGAGAACAATTGAAGGACCACTTCCCGAAACAAATTTGCCACCTTCCAAATTCACTCTTCCAGGAAGATTTCCTTCCTCCGTCTCCACGATGGATCGAGGAAAATCATCAATTTCTGTTTGCGTTCCCTTCACGTCGGTTTTCGGCGGGTCTATCTCCCGTTTTAAGAGTCGAACAACTTCGATTCGGTGTCGACGTTCCAGGGCCTCGTATTTGGCACGAAATTCGGCTTCTTAGAGCAATAACTTGCTCTCGTATGCCTTCAACAAGGAACTTAATTCGCGGTGAAAACGTAACTCGCGTTCATCAATGACCTTGTGATACACGGGAAATTGAATATCGCGAAAATTTTGGTCGGTCTCGTCGGTGAATCCCTCGTCCTCGATGGCCTTCTGGGCGTCTCCGAACAATGCACTGGAGATCTCCTCTGCGTTCTTCTCTTTTCGATTTCTCCTCCGTTGACGTCGATTGAAACCATCTACGAATAAAACCACCCGCCGATTATCGTCCCGATTTCCATGGTGGACCGCGAAACCTGTTCATCTGCCGGAAAAACTGAAGTTAGCCTCCAACTGGTCGCGACTGCTCAAGGGCAAACCCCTGCAAGCCGTACCATACACCAGCCAAGAGAACTGACGCGGAAACTTCAAACGACGAACAACCTTCGAAAAGTAGTATACTTACTATCCCGTTGAAATCGTGCCGTAGGATCGATGAAAAAATTCTTTTTCTTTGAAGGATCGCTGGTGGTTCTTGGAATAATTCGAGATGAGAGGCGAAGCGAAGTCAAACTCTCCCCACAAGGCAGATCAATTCCAATAATCAGATTCGACAGTTATCGCAAAGAATAAAAACTCCTGTATTTAAATTCACAGGATAACAAATAAAACAAGAAAATCAAAGTATTAATCACTTCACTTTTATTTACCTACTGTTAATAATAAAAAATTTTCTCTACAAAGAAAGGACTCGCGAATAACTTTTAACTTTTAGTAAAAAAAAGAACAACTCGGTATTATTTGTCACGGTGGCACGCGTTCACAATGAATATCTCATAAGAGACCAAGTGATTTTACTATGGATGAGACCCCCTGAGGTGCGCTCGCACATACGTCAAAGAGAGGCCCGCCGGAGGGGCGTCGCGTGTTCGCGGGGGGTCTCGTCTCAACTCAGGTGCGTACCTAGGTCGGGGCGCCGTGCAAAAATTTCCTTCTTTCTATTTCGCAAGAGTAAGAATATTAAAATTTCTTAAGGGGACACCCAAGTCACCTAAAAACAATGCAAAAAGAGTCAACTTTTAGGACACTTTTCTCGAAAACTATTATTCCAATTGCGTTCGCCTTTTTTTCATTCGATTACAAATATAATTAATTATATGAATAAGAAGTAATACGATGTTATCTTTAATAGAAACTTTTTTATGAATATTTATACCCAAAGCAAAATAAAAATCCTATTTTCTCTGATTAATTGACTCATATCTCCGTTTGTACAACTCAAAACGATGTTAAACTTCTTATTCGTATTCTTGGAACCTTACTGAACAAAGTAAAAACAAAATTACAAATCGGTTTAGTAAATTCGGAGGAAAGTGTACCGAAAGTTAAAAAATTGGAAAAAAAATTTTTTACAGGAGACACGAAAAAAGAAAAAATACTAAAAACTCATGGTATTCAGAATCATGTAATCAGATTTTTTCTACTCTTCAGAAAAGGTTTTAAAAAGTCTTGTTCTATTCCTAATTGAGTCTACTTTTAAAAACTCAAATTTAAAAAAATCGATTTTTTTGTCATTTTTCCACTTAGGTATCCCCTTAATTTCAATGCTTAATTTAATAGATAATTTATTTTAATAGATTATTTATAACAAATTAACGTAATTATGTTATTAACCAAACATTAAATATTTGCATTATATGTTAACCCCTTGACTGTGGATGACGTGTATACACGTCATGAAAAAAACTGGCCCAAACTGTGGATGACGTGTATACACGTCATGGCCCAAACAATAAAAACATCTTAACGTATATTCGCAAAAATTCTTACTCGGGGGTTTTTGGGGTCGCTGATCACGATTCTGAAGTCAGATATTCAAAATACATAATTTTTTATCCAAAATGGCCGCCAAAAATTTTTCAGAATTTTAAAAGTGGATAAATTTTTCTAAAAATTCTTACTCGGGAGTTTTTGAGGTCGCTGATCACGATTCTGAAGTCAGATTTTCAAAATACATGATTTTTTATACAAAATGTCTGCCAAAATTTTTTAAAAATATTAATAGTGGATAAATTTTTCTAAAAATTCTTACTCAATAATTCTTCAGCTCGCTGATCACGATTATAAAGTCAGATTTTCGAAGTACATTATTTTTAATAATCGTCTGCCATATTGGATCCTCTTTGTGGAATTTTGAAAACCTAACATCGGATTATAGCAATCAGCGACCCCGAAAATTCCAGATTAACAATTTTCAGACCAATCTAATGAATTTTTAAAAATTAGTTGCTATATTGGATCCGGATAACCTTTAAGGTAACTGTCCCTGATCGTGACGGCACAAGCAATGTAGAGGAGGGAGAAGAGCAAACATAATTCACTGTTTGCAAACTCTCCGCTATTCAGATTAACTTGCATCATAGCAAAGGCGCCTCATCAGTACTGACGAGGAGCATGGCTAAGTTGCACACAGGCATCTCACTAATCCAAGAACCATGGTTAGTAAGAGGTGTCATTAGGGGGCGTGCATTCTTACTAAGGGTGTCAACGCAACTCCACTATTGGATCTGTGTTCAGGGGACCTAATGGTGGTGGTAACTAACCTGGAGGGTATAGGTAAGACGGTCGTAGGATCGGCATATTTTCCATATGATAATAAAAATAATCCGCCAATTGAAGTTCGTAGGTTGGTGGACTACTGTATGGAAAAGGGACTTCCTCTGCTGCTGGGCTGCGATGCAAACTCACAACATACGGTGTGGGGGAGCTCAAAGGACAACCAGAGAGGACAGGAGCTACTGGAATATCTAATCGGAACGAATCTAGATATTCTCAACACGGGTTCGACCCCGACTTTTAGCAATGCGATTAGGCAGGAAGTGATTGATATCACTCTCTGCTCCAAAAGCATTGGAAATAAGGTAAGAAGATGGAAAGTTTCTAATGAACCTTCTCTTTCTGATCATTCACAGATAGTCTTCGAGGTGGAGTCTGCGGTCCGATCCGAAACTAAGTGGATTCGTAATCCCAGAAGGACGGATTGGGCTAGTTATATCTCAGAACTTCGAAGGACACTTTCTGGTTTACCGGGTAACATAAGAGATTATCAGACCCTGGATGAGGCGGCCAATGATTTTACAAAGGCTATTAAGGCAGCTTATGAAAGTAGCTGCAAACCGACAAAAGTATTCTCGGGAAAAGAGGTGTGCTGGTGGAACGAGAGATTAGAACATCTCAGGAGAGAAACCAGGAGACTCTTTAAGCGTGCCAAGAAAAGGCGCACGACTAATGGTTGGTCTGATTTTACGAAAATGAGAGACGACTATAGGTATGAAGTAAGGAAAGCAAAACAAGACAGTTGGAATGCTTTCTGCTCTAGCATCGAAAAAGGGAAAGAGGCGGCCAGATTGGATAAGCTGCTCGCTAAGAACCCTGATGCAATTCTGGGCACTTTAATGTTGCCGGACGGGACTTTCTCTGAGTCGGACGATGGAACCTTGGCTTGCCTGGTCCAGGAACACTTCCCGGGCTTTTCGAGGTCTGGGGAGAGCGGATCCGATCCTGAGCCGCCAACAAACCTTCCGCAGGCTGATTACCGGTCTCGGAGGCAGTTGGCCAACAGGATTGTGACTGCCGAGAGGATCAGATGGGCCACGGAATCTTTCAGCCCTTACAAGTCTCCGGGTCCTGATGGCGTCTACCCTGTCCTCTTGCAAAGAGCGATAGATGTGGCTGTTGGACCATTGGTAAGACTTGCTAGGGCGAGTCTGACTCTGGGATATGTCCCAGTAGCGTGGAGGGGTACAAAAGTTGTATTCATACCTGAAGCGGGCAAGAACGGTTATACCTCACCGAAGGATTTCCGTCCTATTAGCCTTACATCCTTTATCCTAAAATTAGTTGAAAGGTTGGTGGATAGATATATTCGCAGTGAGATTTTGGAGCGGTTCCCGCTACAAAAGGATCAATATGCGTATAGAGCGGGATGCTCTACGGAAACAGCTCTGGCTAGAGCAGTAGACCTAATTGATGGGCAACTGCAGAATCAGGGCTTTGTTGTGGGTGTTTTTATGGACATAGAAGGAGCTTTTAGTCAGGCCTCTCCGGAATCCATAAAAAGAGCTATGACAGCTTTTAATATTCCTACAGGAGTGGTTGATTGGACCTGTCATATGTTAAAAAATAGGAACCTCTTATCAACTAAAGGAGACTCAGTCCTGAAAGGGACAGTCAACTCTGGATACCCCCAAGGAGGTGTTCTTTCACCCTTGCTCTGGTCCTTGGTAGTGGATGAACTACTGAGAATTCTGACCGAAGCAGGATACCATGTAATTGGTTATGCGGATGACATTTTGTTAATCGTTCGTGGTCCCCACCTTGAAGTTATACTCGAAGTGGCCCAAAAAGCGTTAAACCTGGTAGATAAATGGTGTGAGAAGGTGGGTTTATCTGTAAATCCGGGGAAAACGGAAGCGGTTATCTTTACCAGACGGTACAAGTGGAAAGCCTCGTGCTCACTTACGCTGTCCGGAAAAGAGATCAAATACACAGAGAAGGCAAAATATCTAGGAGTAATCCTGGATAGCAAACTGCTCTGGAAAAAGCATTTAGAGGAAAAATGTAAGAAACTTACAGCTGCTCTTTGGCAATGTAGAAGGGCCATTAGTGGTAGCTGGGGTCTCAA
Organism: Leptopilina syphax; assembly: GCA_032872505.1. Taxonomy (NCBI): domain Eukaryota; kingdom Metazoa; phylum Arthropoda; class Insecta; order Hymenoptera; family Figitidae; genus Leptopilina; species Leptopilina syphax. The sequence goes on along the minus strand of CM065469.1, from coordinate 10,288,101 downwards.
ACCGGATACACTATTGTGGATCTATGAAGCAATTCTGCTCCCTAGGCTGACCTATGCTTGTGTGGTCTGGTGGGGTAGAGTTGAGCTAAAAACAGCACAAACATAATTGGAAAGGGTAAGGGGGATGGTACTTAGAGGCATAACGGGGGCGGTGCGTACAACTCCTACTGCTGCCCTTGGTGCCCTCTTGGGGCTAGAACCCTTACACCTTACAATTAAAGCAGCGGCGGTTAAGGCTGCCCTGCGGTTGAGTGGTCCTGTGGGCTGCAGGGAGGTGGGCAGATGGCGTCTCCCAAAGAAATTGGTGAGAATCCCCCTTCTAAGTATAATTAGGGACAGAACTGTCCCTTTGTATCTCTTCGACAAAAAGTATAGGATTAATATACCTAGTAGAGAAGATTGGATAAATGGACTGACAAGTATTCCAGCTGACGGTGAAGTCTGGTACACAGATGGATCAAAAGGCGGGAATGGAGTCGGTGCAGGAATCTATCATGTAACCTCCCAAGTGGGACACTCCTTTAAGTTAGGGACCACTGTTACTGTGTTACAAGCCGAAATTGTGGCAATATTTTATGGTGCTGTTGAAGCCTTGAAAAATTGTCACAACAAAGATATTTTTATCCTTTCGGATAGCAAGGCGGCCATTTTCTCCTTGAAACGATACGTATCAACATCACGGCTGGTCGGTGATTGTCATGAATCACTTAACAAACTAGCTGAAACGAACCGCGTTACCCTCCTGTGGATCCTTGGTCACGGTGGATTCGCGGGAAACGATAGGGCGGATGAGCTAGCCAAAGAAGGGGCTAGAAAACAACTTATTGGACCTGAACCTCCCATTGGTGTTTCCAACAAATGCTTGACACTGGAAATTAAACAGTGGATAACTGCGGAACACCAAAGGGAATGGCAGGTAACTAAGGGCTGTAGACAAGCCAAGGTACTCATGGGAAGTAGTATTAACCCTATGAGGAAAGCGGAATTCCGCAAATTAAATAGAAAAGAGGCAAAGATCATAACGGGGCTATTAACTGGCCATGGTGATCTGCGCTATCATAGGCACAAAATGGGGATCCTAGATGACCCGAAGTGCCGTAGGTCTGGAGAGGAATATGAAACCCCGATACACATCTTGTGTCACTGCCCTGCGCTTGTGAAGGAGCGGGAACACATTGCGGGCTACTTCTTTCTGGGGGAGACCGTTATTGCTACCAGAAACCTAGGACCTGGCAAGGTCCTAGTTTTACAACCCTCTTCTTAATAATAATAAACACCGGAATCGTAATCAGCGACCTCAAAAACCACCGAGTAACAAATTTTAAGCGTATGCAATGAATTTTTCATAATCGTGACCGCCATATTGGATCCGCCATTTTGAATTTTTAAAAACTAACATCAGCATCGTAATCAGCGACCCCAAAAAACCCCTTAGTACCTAGTGTCATAAAAATTTATTCACAAGAAGGTCTTACACATTTCGGGACCATTTTGTTATATTTTAGCTACACACTGAAGGGGTTAATGAAAACGAGTAATATTTCAATGTACACTATTAGGAATAAAATATATTTATTATAGTTTTTTTAATATTTTTATATTACATTGAAATGAATATTTTAATATATAAGAAATTAAATATTATAAATTTTTAAAATTATAAAAATTAGTTTTTGGAATTTTTGTTCTTTTAGTTGAATTTTTTTCTGAATTTTCCCTTTAAACTTTTTTGATTTTATATTTATTTTCTTCAATACGGCATTAAAGAAATTCTGTCCTTTGGGTGTAAGATAACGAAGTAAAGATTCAATACCCACACAGCACATGATATTTCCTGAATACTTCCTGAATATTTCACTGAAAGATTGAAATATTTCATTGCAAGATTCAGGAAATATTTCTGCAAACAGGAAAATGTCCGCTTATGTGGGAATATTGACGCGAAAGTTGAGAAAATATTTCATTGAAATATTTTGGAAATATTCAACTGAAATGATGCGCACTGGTCGAACTCAGTTTCTATGGCCTGTAGAGTTGCGCAGTAGTTTTTGGCTTACTATATCCTATGGGTTTTAAAATATTTCAGAAAATTCCTATTGATTTGAGGTGTTTAACAAATTTTTCCATTTTTTGAAATATTTTCACAATATTGCAGAATCTTTATGTGTAATATTGCAGGAATATTTCAATGAAATATTTTCTCAATTTTCGCGTCAATATTCCTACATAAGCGGACATTTTCCTGTTTGCAGAAATATTTCCTGAATCTTGCAATGAAATATTTCAATCTTTCAGTGAAATATTCAGGAAGTATTCAGGAAATATCATGTGCTGTGTGGGTACCTTTTTTTCATTTGTTATACCAATTGGTATTGGAACAGTTGACTGTTCTTTAAGCTGTTCAAGAGTTAATAACAATTCATTTGTATATGTTACATGATCATCATCATAATTTTTATAAACATTAACTGTACCGTTAGGAAAATATTTAATTTTGACAGCCTTACTAATTTATATGTCTTTGGAAATTTTTACGTTTTCTTGTAATAATTTTTCAAAATCTTTTACTTCGTTATTAAAACTAACTATTGTAAAAGAAGGATTCCTTGATCCTTTTATTAAATATATATATATATATATATATATATATATATATATATATATATATATATATATATATATATATATATATATATATATATATCTTCTGCAGTTTCAATCGTTTCTAGTTTTTTCTTTTTAGTTTCATACAAACCGTAATTTCTGTCACATTGACAATACGAATGTCCACGAACTGGATATAAGTGTTTAATTTCGATTTGTAAATGAACTGAAAGTAATGAAAGAAAAGCAAAAAGGACATAATTTTTATTTTGCCCTCCACAAGAAACCGAAAACAAATCAATTTAAAATTCTTGCAATCTTGCAAATTTCTAAGGTGGCCTGACATGAGTTCAATTATGTAAATCTACTATAGTTTCAATCTGTATGTTTCTTTTCTTGGTATTTAAACCAATACATATAGAGTATTTCAACTGGTAAATAATTCTTTTTAAAATTTTTAATTCCTTTCAAAATATGAATGTTGTCTATTTCTTTTGATTGATTTATTAATTAAAAAAAATGAAATATTATAAATATTATTGAAACAATGAAAATTAATCGAAGCTATTATTTGAGTAAAATTAAGGATAACAAAGAGTAAATTTGTTATTTTTCGTAAATAGATCGTTTGAATTGTCTTTGTATAAATTATTTATATGTTATGTGTGTGTTTAAGGTGTTCTTAATTCTAATTACAAAATTCTTAATTTTAATGAAGTTATATAATAGGGGAGGGTAGGCTACATTGAACCGGGTTTTTTATAAAGTCCAAAAACTAATTAAATTTTACAAATTTTGATCAGGTTTTTGTATGAAAATAAAACTGCAGTACTCCTTTAGTTAATACACACGTTACAAACACAAATTATTATGATAAAATAATGAAATTTAATTTTTTTCTAACTAGTTACACTTTTCTTATTTTGAAGAATGTGTGTCTACATTGAACCACCTCTAATAAAACACTACAATTTACTTCGAAAATAATATTTTCACTTACACATTGTAAAAAATCTTATTTTCTTCTCAAAAAAATAGAAAATTGTTGTTAAGTAGTTATTATTTGTTAATATAGGAGATTAATATATTTCGATGTCAGGTTAGGTAGCAAAAGTGACAGTTTAAGTTTATCTCGTTGACAATTGTGATGAAAGCATGTCTTCCAGTATTTTTCTTATTAATTAGTAGAGCAGATAACTTTACCACTCTTAAAATTAAAAATTCTTTGCTTTTTCGGGTGGTTCAATGATGCCGCACTCACTGTATTCACATGGCATTCACAACAAAAATTGTTTATAATAAATTTGTGTAAGATTTAAAGTTCTTTATCACATCGGAATATTGAAGTTGACACCCTAAGCGAAATAAATCACAAGTTTACTAATTTTTAAAACTTCCTATTTCAATAAAAAAACGTTATTATAATTCCACCAAATTTTTTGTTTTGTACGTAAAACACAGTTTTTTTAGTTTTTCTTTGTAAATAATAAACCTACGTGTCGGAAATTTTTGGACATAGTCTGTATCGGTAATACTAACTTATATATTGAATAAGAAAAATTTCACTTAGTCATTTCTCATAAAATTGAAGTGGTTCACTGTTGACGCTGGTTCAATGTAGCCTACTCTCCCCTATAAAGATTTTTAATTACCGCAAACTGGGACTATTAGGAACAAAACTCTGTTTTCGGGTGGAGTTGAATGTTATCGGCGCCGTGTATCGATAAATTGTGTTACTTGCTTTTGAAAAATTGTTGCTGCGGTAACTAGCAGAAGTGCAAACTATTGATGTTTCCAACGTGGAAAACATTTTTGTATGGAAAACTTTATTGTACCCTGATTCTTTGTTTATTTGCTTTGTTTGCAGAGAAGATATATAGCTTCAACTAATAATTGTAAATGACTAAAAAATATTGGTGTCGTATTTTATCATGTAAAATGATGAGGGAGAAGTACAAAAAAGTTTTTGAGTTCGGAGGCTTTCCAGCATTTTAAATGCTTTCTAATAATGGAACGTGGTATTCTTTAAACGAAACCAAGCGGATTAAGTTTTTAAGCCTTTTATTTACATCATCGAGATGTTAGTAAAGAGAAAGTGTCTTTTTTGAAAATTCTGGATCGAACCACAATTTCATTTTAAGAGCTCTCTCATAAATCCCTCAAAAACACAATGCATGGAATCTAACGCAGTGGTGGTAATCCACTTATACACTAACCGCGAAGACATTGTTGGGCCTTTCACTCCACAAAACAAAAATAAATTTAGATTGGGTTTTTGGTCACCAAACCAAATTGTTGCCAAAATAAGATTTTCATTTTTAAATCTTTCGAAATATGGAGGTTCATTAATTACTAGGTATATTGACGGAAAAAAAAACTTTAAAGATTTAAATACTTGAACCCCATCTGTATACCACGAAAATGGAATATTATTCGAGTCTGACAGAATTTCACCTGGCGCACTTAACTCTTGATAAATTTCTCCATCATAAATGTCTTCTATGTTTTCTGGAACCAATTTAACTCTGATACTTATATTTTAATTTTTCGCGAAAGCCGCTTCTACTGTACAGCGCTTGTAACTGTAAAATGATTGACATTGTCAAAAATAATTTTGTTTTGTAGCATTTTCATAGTTAGGACACAGACCTATTTCGTTCGCAAGACTTTCAAAACAATTTGAACAATAAAAATGTCTCTTTAGTGGGCTTTTTAAATCTTCAAAGATCTTTTTAAACATATAAACAGATTTCACACAATGATTCGGTTCTGGACAGTGTAAATGCACTAATTGTAGAATTGAAGCAAATAATACACCTATTATTGTGTATCGTAAAGTTAGGGAAAGAATGCTTAATAAACTTTCAGAGAAAGTTAGTAGACATCCTGGAAATAAAGGTGGATCTTCATTTACTGGTACATCATTTTCAGATCTGAAATCGTTACTACCATCATCGTCTGAAGATTCCAAGGCATCAACTGAGAAATCTAATAGTTAGTAAAATTTACAAATACCAAGCACAATATAAAGCTGGAAGCTTATGTTAACCATTTACCCATCCCCAAAAACAACCCTTAAATTCAAAATTCTTTCCTTTTACTGGCAACTTAAAAAAAATTAAAAACTCCTTTTCAAATACTGAGCAACCGTTATACATTGTGAAACATCTATTTGCTTAGAAAGTTTAAAAACAATTGTTTATTTACCCCCAAAAACAACCCCTAAATTTAAAATTCTTCCCTAAAATTAATTGACAGCTGAAAAAAAATTAAAACCACTTCCTCAAACACTCAGCAACCATAAAAATAATTTAAAACATCTCTCTGCTTTAAACTAACTTCTTATTTACCCTTAAAAACAACCCTTAATTAAAAATTTTTTTCATTGTATTTTAGGAACTGGAAAACAATTAAAATTTTATTCTTAAACACTGAGGCACTGGAAAAGTTTTGGAATTTCGGTAGCTGCTAAATAATTTCATTTCTTCTTTTGTTTTATATATTTATCCTTATTTGGTAGCACATGTGTGATTTCGTACCTGTTTTTGTTCTATGTATTGTAACGCGGCTGATTACAAATCTGATTTTAATTTTTTCAAAAATTCAAAATGGGGGATCCAATTTGGCAGACAAAATTTCAAAAGTAGTTTTTATGTCATCAAAATAATCATTCGGGGGTTCTTAGAGTCTGATTACGAATGTGATGTCGGTTGTCTTAAATAGATGTTTTGTATACATTGTATAATGTATAATAAATAATATACTATATTTCAACGCCATATTTTTCAAGAAGACGCATTCAATATGCCGGAGGAAAATCATTAAGTAAATTTGATCTGACTATAATCATTATTCTGATATTTTTAATATTGCTGTTCACAAATCTAATGCAAGGATTTTGAAATAAAAAATAGTAGACTTAATGGGACAGAAAAGATTCAAAATGTTTTTTTATGAGACTTGACTTTTTTATTTTCTTCGTCAGCTATATTTTCATACAATCAGCAGATCTTGCGCTTCTGGATCTATAACGCCAGGAATAGCTTTCCATTGTCTTCGCAAGGAATTAATGAAGGGAACTGACATTATCAATAAGTTATGTACTATGTCGGTATTCGTTGCAACTCTACTGATTTTTCGAGTATTAAACTATACTTGTCAAAAGTAAGCTTATGTTTCAGAATTTAAATGAAATATTTTTAAAAATGAATTAATGAACGAAGATTATACAAACCTGTGATTTACATTAATTACTGAAATGAAACAAAGCGATTATTCAATTCCCTAAAATACCATTTATAAAGGACTAGTCTAGAGCTCAATAAAGGAGTTGTGAGTAAAACAAATGAACAAATTTTCCGACAGAGTGAATTGATACAAGTAAAAATTATAACATATGAAGTCCAAAACACATATTGTTTTCAATCAGTAGTTTAAAACAAATGAAGATCAAAATTTATGTGCGTCAAACAGTAATGTTTTTTATTCAATGTTTTGAAACAAGCAAAGACCGAAACAAATGGATGCTGAGTAGACATTTTAAGCTATTTACTATAATCATTACTGTTGATCATTCATTTGTTTCGATTGTTTAGTATTAATTTCAAGCAATTCAATGAAAACATTTCTGTTCATTATTCATTTGGTTCAATTGTTTAGGAGAAATTCAAAGATATTCAGTGAAGGCATTTCTGTTGAGCTTCCTTTTGTTTCAAATGTTTAGCAGAAACCGAAAGCTATTCACTGAAGCCATTTCTGTTCAACATTCATTTGTTTCAATTATTTAGCAAAAATTTCAAGCTATTTACTAAAAACATTTCTGTTCAACATTTATTTGTTTCGGTTGTTTAACAGAAATTTCAAGCTATTCATTAAATACATTTCTGTTCAGCATTCATTTGTTTCTGTTGTTTAGCAGAAATATCAAAGCTACTCACTAAAAACATTTCTGTTCAACATTCATTTGTTTCGGTCATTGCTTGTTTCAAGACATTGAATAAAAAACATTACTACGACAGAGTTAACTCTGTCGTAAAAACTCTTATTTGATGTTCATTTGTTTTACTCATAACTCCTATACCTATATTGAGCTCTTGGCTAGTCCCGCATAAATGGTATTTTAGATAATTGAATAATTGCTTTGTCTTATTTAATTAATTCATGTTAATCAGAGGTTTGTATAATATTCGTTTACTTATTTATTTTGAAAAATCTTTCTTTTGTGTTCTGAACCATAGACTTACTTTCGACAAGTTTCGATTTAAGGTACCGTAAACTGGGGCTTTTAGGAACACTGGCGCTATTAGGAACAAAATTCTGTTTTCGGGTGGAGTTGTTGCTATCGGCGCTGTTTATTGATAAATTGTGTTACTTGCTTTTGAAAAATTGTTGCTGCGGTAACTGGCAATACTTTTCAATATAATAATTGTGACTATTAATTATTTTGTGAACAATAGTAGCTTGTAAGTGACTTAATGTGTTTTAGTGAAGTTTCAAACGTGGAAAACATTGGGAGATGTTTCAGACTTGTCCTGAATTTGGCACTGTTTTAATAAACAATTTTTTACTGGGGAGACTTGTCCTTGGGAGACATGTCCAGAATTTGCCACGATTTTAATAAATTATTTTTACTGGGGAGAGATGTCCCGGTGACACTTGTCCTGGGGAGCTTTGTCCTGAATTTGTCACTGTTTTAATAAACAATTTTTTACTGGGGAGAGATGTCCCGAGGAGACTTGTCCTGGGGAGACTTGTCCCGAATTTGTCACTGTTTTAATAAACAATTTTTTAATGGGGAGAGATGTCCCGGGAAGACTTGTCCACTCATGGCATTATTTACATTTAATATTTACATTTGGGGAGAGATGTCCCTGGGAAGACTTGTCCTCTGGGAGGAGCTGTCCATGGAAAGACTTGTCCCATGGGGAGTTATGTCTCTGTGGAGACTTGTCCTGGGAGGACTTGTCGGGGGGAGACTTTCTGGGTGTGACTTGTCCCAACCCCCTCTGGAGAGAATGTTGAATCCTCAGAAGAAGATGAATCGGAATATAATAATGAATTAAATCTTCATCCAAATGAATCAGCTCTAGCATTTTATTTAGAAAATGATTACAGTCAGAAATCATACTCTTACCTAGTAAAAGACTCTCGACAATGAAATTGTTCAATATATCCTTCGTATAAAAAAATTGCTGAAGCTATGGTTCAGTGCCAAACGCAGAATTACACATCTTTGGAATCAGAGTGTCTAGTATCTTTACAAAGTCTTTTAAATAAGACTTCAGAACGACTTTGCGAGGCTGTAAGTCTGGAATGGCCAAAATCAACATTAAAAAATTTAGAGCTTATGACAACGATAGGATTTGATAGTTCAGGCGGGCATGGTAATCCACACCAAAGTTTTGCAGATCTAGATCAGGAAAATGTACATCCTCATCAATCTTTGTTTATTAGTCACATGATTGTAATACAATTAAAAGATTCTAAAACTGATGCTCATAGTTGGATAAATCCAACTCCACAAAGCATTCGGTTCTGTCGAACTTTGCGAATAGCTTTTGAGAAAGAAGATTCTGAGGCAACCTTAAGAAAATATAATCGGATCAACAAAGAAATGGAGGAGCTTTAATCGCATAATTTTCTAATGGGTAATGGCAATAAGGTTACAGTAAAGTTTAAAGTGTATGAAACTATGTTTGATGGAAAATGCCTAAATGCAGTAGTGGGAAACAAAGCAACAAGCCGCTGTCCAATCTGTCTTAAAACTTCACACCAATTCAAAAACTCAGAAGAGTATTTCATTCCGAATATTTCATCTCTTAAACATGGGTTAGGACTCTTGCATTGTGAAATAAATATAATGGGATATTTTCTTAAGTTGTCGTATCGTAAAAACTTGCAAAATGGGATGTCCGTTAAACAGAAAGAGGTAAGTTATAAAAATTTAAAGTTTCGTTTTTCCTTGAAGATATCAAAATGCCTTATGGGTCAAAATCAAAAAATCGACAATATGTGTCTAACTTTTTAAAAGAAAATAAAATCATTGAAATGTTGAAAAAATTGTCTGTTTTCTTAGTTATGTTCTAAAATATGTCAAAAATCATAAAATGCAAGATCAAGGAATACTTATTAGATTAATAATATTTTTTTAGTAATCACATATTTAACCTATTTCAATATGATGTAATTACAAAAAAAGTTGATAGTAATAATTAATTTTTAGTTAGTTTGATTATTTAATTACTGAATTTACATGTTAAATGATAATCTCCTATAATATTAACATAGGGTGATGTGGGGTGATGTGCAACGTTTTTTTTTCGTTGGACGAAAAACATGTCAAATAATTAAATTTTTAAATATTTCAAAATTGAATGACTTAGAGGCATTATAATAGAATATTCCTGCATTATTAGATTTTCAGAATTTTAAATTTTTCTTACAAATTTTTCGATTTTACAAAAACGTCTGTTTTTGCATTTTCCAAAAAGTTGGGGTGATGTGCAACACCAGTAAAATTCAGGTATGTAATGCATAAATATCGATGAAAATCTCTTTAATTATTAATTTTAGTCATTTTCAATGCAAACTAATCGAAATCTGCCAAAAGAAAATTTACTAAGGTATAGTTGACCTCTAAAAAGTGAAGATTTCGCCAAAGAAAAAAAATTTTTTTGTTTAATTTTTTACTTATTCATGACTGAATAAGGAATATAATTAAAGGAAAATAACTAAGCATTTTTTATTCATCATGTGAATCGCAGTTATGTTACATAAAAAGTAGTTACGTCCACCCCAAAAAAAAGTGTTGCACATCACCCCAAATATGATATTTTGCGAAAAATGATTTGTACGCAATACAATGTAATGGAAACACAAAATATAAACAGATATTTAAAAACACTTAAAAAACCAACAATAAACACATTCTTATCTATAAGATAAATTAAAACCCTTCACAAAACGACTAGAAATGTAAATCGCGAGAAATATTTCCTCCTCGAGAAATTTAAGTCAACTTACGTACAGCAAACCTAGCTGCGAGCTGTCTCGTGAGTTTTATATCAAAAACAAGCTACTGAGGGCACAAACAAATGGCAATACTTGGCTCTGTTCAATATCGAACTGTAGATCAGAAATCGGCGGTGTTGCACATCCCCCCATGTTTCACATCACCCCACATCACCCTATTCGTCGTCGTTTTGTCGTCCGTCAGTTGTGTAACTCCGTACTTCATCGTTCGGTCGTTCGACATATATCATTTATTCATCATTCTATCAATGTCAGGCATGCGCAGTAGTGTTCTATCAATGTCAGACATGCGCAGTAGTGTTCTGTGCATGTCAGGCATGCGCAGTAGTATTCTATCAATGTCAGACATGCGCAGTAGTGTTCTGTGAATGTCAGGCATGCGCAGTAGTGTTCTATCAATAGTACGCATGCGCAATAGTTTTCTATCACTATAACGCATGCGCAGTAGTGTTCTATCAGTATCAAGCATGCGCAGAAGTGTTCTGTCAATGTCAGGCATGCGCAGTAGTGTTCTATCACTATAACGCATGCGCAGAAGTGTTCTGTCAATGTCAGGCATGCGCAGTAGTGTTCTATTACTATAACGCATGCGCAGTAGTGTTCTATCACTATGCGAAGAACATTCAGATAACTTTAAAATTAAATTTTTTAATCCATACACAATCTACAATACAAAATTCCCAAAGTCCAAAATATGAAATTTCCAAAATAAGAAGTGTTGAATTGTACTGTAAGTGAAAAGAATTAGATTATTGAGTATTGAGATTTAACATTTCTATTTAAATTGGCGGACATACGTTTTGAAATTCATTTCGATTTTTATTAATTTCAGTATCTAGGGGTTTTTTTCGGGTAGCTAAATTCAAATTTGACCTTCATTTTTAAAAATTTAAAATAGTGGACATAATTTTTAAAATTCATTTGGATTTTTATCAATTTCAGTATCTAGGGATATTTTGGGTCGCTGAATTTAAATTTGTCTTTCAAAATAAAAATTAGGAATTCAAAATGAGGGACGTAATTTTTTTAATTCATCCTGATTTTTATCAAATTTTGTACTCTATTCTATATCCTTTGCATTAGCTGATAAAACGAATCATGACCCCAGAATGTGCCGCATGGAGGCTGCAAAGGTTTTACATTTCACTTTCTGTTCTTTGTTTTTTTTGTTTATAATATCTGTTTAAAATTTAAAAATTTTGTTCGACATATTGGATCCACCATTTTGAATTTTTTTTGACGTCATATTTATATTCAGCGACCCCAGAAACCCTTGTATACTAAGTTTCATAAAAATTCATCTAACAGATTTTGCTGAACATTTTGGGCCAATCATATGATTATTATTTTTCCAAACAGCGAAGGGGTTTATAAGGTTGTTTCAAATTTTTTAAATTCTTTTGGTCTAAGTTTGCCAGCCTGCATTTTCTAAGAAAAAAGTTTCGTATATTTCGCATAATTCAAGTTATTTGAATCAAATAAATATATAGATAAAAAAAATTATTTGAATGAGATAATTTTTTTTAGTGTGCTAATACTTTTACGTATGCAAATAGAAGAACATTAATTTATTTATTATAAATTTGGTATAAGGACTACATAAATAATTATTTGACGCAATTAAAGAGATATTGCTAAATTAAAATAATTAATTATGAAAAATAATTGCATATTTGATATAAATAAGGGAAATTCCACGTCAACACGGAAAGAGCTCTAAACAAAAATTACTTTGATGGATTTAAACGTTCTAGGGCTTAAAAAATTTCTACATTCATGTACTTTAAGATGCCAATGGGCGTTTTTTGCAAATTTTCATTTCCGATGCCAATAGAGCTGTCAAAAGTCAAAAGGTCCAAAAATCTCAAAATACTTTTATGAATTAAAAGCAAAAAACGGGGTAAATTATTTTGTAACTAATTCTTTAACAGTTTTAGGGTCCCCGAATATAAATCTAAAGTTTTTTTAAAATTCAAAATGGCGGATCTAATATGGCGGACAAAATTCAAATTTGAACAGATTCGATTAAAACTTGTTACTCGGGGGTTTTTAGGGTCGCTAATTACGAATCTGAAGTCACTTTTTAAAAATTCAAAATAGCGGAAAAAATTTTCAAATTTGATTTGATTCCCTTAAAACGTGTTACTCGGAAGCTTATGGGGCCACAGATTACAAATAGGAAATCACTTTTTAGAAATAAAAATAGCGGATCTAATATGGTGGACAAATTTTTAAATTTGATCAGATATTTAATTAAAACATGTTACTCGGGGGGTTTTTAAGGTATCTGATTACGAATCTAAAATCACAATTTAAAAATTGAAAATAGTGGATCCTATATGACTGAAAAAATGTCTAATTTTGATACATTTCGCTTAAAGTTTGTAATAATTACAAATTGTTTACATTATAGAACAGTATGAAGCTAGTATTTCTTAAAAGTGACTTCAAATTCGTAATCAGATACGCTAAAAACCCCCCGAGTAACACTTTTTAATTAAATCTGATCAAATTAAAAAATTTGTCTACTATATTGGATTCATAATTTTCAATTTCTACAAAGTAACTTTATATTTATAATCTGCGACCCCAAAAGCCCCCGAGTAACACGTTTTAAGGGAATAGAATCAAATTTGAAAATTTTTTCGCCATATTGGATCCGCCATTTTAAATTTTTAAAAAGTGACTTTACACTACCGGTCAAAATTGAGAGACCACCCATTTTCAGTCGAATGAAAATCGTTTTAAAACATAAAATTTATTGAAACTAAAATTTTTTTCTGCTCATTTTTTTAACCCTTTGACTGTGGATGACGTGTATACACGTCATGAAAAAAACTGGCCTAAACTGTGGATGACGTGTATACACGTCATGGCCCAAACAGTAAAAACATCTTAACGTATATTCGCAAAAATTCTTACTCGGGGGTTTTTAGGGTCGCTGATCACGATTCTGAAGTCAGATATTCAAAATACATAATTTTTTATCCAAAATGGCCGCCATATTTTTCAGAATTTTAAAAGTGGATAAATTTTTCTAAAAATTCTTACTCGGGAGTTTTTGAGGTCGCTGATCACGATTCTAAAGTCAGCTTTTCAAAATACATGATTTTTTATCCAAATTGTCCGACAAAATTTTTTTAAAATATTAATAGTGGATACATTTTTCTAAAAATTCTTACTCAGGGATTCTTCAGCTCGCTGATCACGATTCTGAAGTCAGATTTTCGAAGTATATCATTTTTAATAATCGTCTGTCATATTGGATCCTCTTTGTTGAATTTTGAAAACCTAACATCGGATTATAGCAATCAGCGACCCCGAAAATTCCAGATTAACAATTTTCAGACCAATCTAATGAATTTTTAAAAATGAGTTGCTATATTGGATCTGCCATTTAAAATTTTTAAAAATTAATAACTGTTTCGTAATTAGCGACCACAGAAACCCTCGAGTAACAAATTTTAAACGAATCCAATGAATTTTTTAAAATCATGACCGACATATTGGATCCGCCATTTAAAATTTTAAAAAACTAACACCGGAATCGTAATCAGCGACCCCAAAAAACCCGAGTAACAAATTTTAAGCGTATGCAATGAATTTTTCATAATCGTGACCGCTATATTGGATCCGCCATTTTGAATTTTTAAAAACTAACATCGGCATCGTAATCAGCGACCCCAAAAAACCCCTTAGTACCTAGTGTCATGAAAATTTATTTACAAGAAGGTCTTACACATTTCGGGACCATTTTGTTATATTTTAGCTACACACTGAAGGGGTTAAAGATGATAAAATTTTGAACAGAAGAAGATATTTCAGAAGTCGTTTGGCCAATAATTCATTTAGATATTTTTAAAAAATCGACATTTTCAATGTTTTACAAAAATTTGAATAACTTCTAAAATAAAAACTTGAACCAAAAAAATATAAAAAATTTGAAACATTCTAATTTACAGAAAAATAATTTTTAAAATTCAAACGTATTTTTTTTGTTAAATTTTCTTATAAAATCTACACCATATAAAGTTTTATATATTTTCTAAAATAGTTTTTAGTACAGAAAGATTGTTCCAAATTTTTTGGATTTTTTTGGTCCAAGTTTGACGGCCTGCATTTTCTAAGAAAAAAATTACACGTTAATGCCTATAAGTAATTCTTATAGTGTAGCAAATTACCTTTAAAATAAGCTTAAGATCATTAAAAAGCGTTCATTATTTTAAAAGTTATTCAAATTTTTGTAAGACATTGAAAATGACGATTTTTTAAAAATATCTAAATAAAATATTGGCTAAATGACTTCTAAAAGATCTTGTTCTTTTCAAAATTTTATCATCTTTCAAAAAATAAAAAGCAAAATATTTTTGATTCCATACATTTTATGTTTTAAAATGTTTTTCAATCACCTGAAAATGGATGGTCTCTCAATTTCGACCGGTAGTGTAGATTCGTAATTAGCGACCCTAAAAATCACCGAGTAACAAGTTTTAATCAAATCTGATAAAATTTGAATTTTGTCCGCCATATTGGATCCGACATTTTAGATTTAAAAAAAAACTTTAGATTTATATTCGGGGACTTTAAAAAACTTTTAAAGAATGAGTTACAGAATAATTTACCTCGTTTTTTGCTTTTAATTCATAAAGGTATTTTGAAATTTTTGGACCATTTGACTTTTGACAGCTCTATTGGCATCGGAAATGAAAATTTGCAAAAAACGCCCATCGCCATCTTAAAGTACATGAATGTTTCTACATTTAGATTTCTATCTTTTAAGCCCAAGAACGTTTAAATCTATCAAAGCAATTTTTGTTTAGAGCTCTGTCCGTGTTGACGTGCGGAGTGTCCCATAAATATTTAGTTATTTTAAAAAAATTATTTTATTGATGCAAATAAATATTTATTTGAATTAAAATCCATGCATTACTGAATCAAGTAATTTTCCTAATTGATTTAAAGCAATATTTATTAGATCCAATTATTCCATTCATTTGACTTAAATAATTCGAATTTGCTACAAATAACTATTTATTTGATACTGCAAATTAAAATTTTTATATCAAGGGCAGTTCCATAGGAAAAGTAAATGGTGGATCACCGATTTTTCTTAAAGTTTGTAATTTTGTAGTATTTGGGGTACTAAATAACTGTGCCAAACAGTTTTGCAAAAAAAAATTTTTTTGAAAGATATTTAGATTTGAAAAACCAGAAACTGAAAATAAATAAGTAAATGTCAATTTTTTATAATATTAAAAAAAGTTAAGAAAAATTAAATTTTCAATAATTTGTTTAAACAATAATATTTTATTGTTAAAAAAATATGCTAAGGATATCATGGAGTTTCCTAAAAAAATTTTTTTCTCAAAATTTAAACCTTCCTTAATAAGTGGTTAAATTTTTAAAGAAGTGCTTTTTGATGTTTTTGAGAAAAAATTTTTTGAAGTTTGCGCTACGAGTTTTTGTGCGTTGCGCTAACTAAGTAGCGCCTATATCAGTGTATTTTAAAAGATGATATGACCTTTACTGCTCGCCTCTAATACATTTATTAATTATATGTGACTGTCCACGAGAAAACAGGGCTTAGCTTTCGCAGGGCGAGTGATTGAAGTAGAAGCAGAACGAAGGAATGCATACAATATAACATCTTTAAAACGTTGTATTGTCAAAAGTAATTGACAATTTACAACTTTTGATTTTTGCATTTGAAAAAGCAATATAATATTTATCGATTAGCATAAAAACTCAAAATTGATTTTTTAGAGCTAAGCCCTGTTTTCTCGTGGACAGTCACATATACGTATATATTATTATTATAAACAGTTTAACTATATATTTTAACTTTTTTATAAACATTATTTTCCTTTTTTATTGTAAAAAATCTTTTTCTCTACACTTTATCCAGGCCTATATTTCTAATTTTTTATTTTTATGGTCTTCAGTGGAACAAAAGTCAAACGTTATTGTATCAAATTTATTTTCTACTAACGGAAAAAATGCTTTAAGGAAAAGATTTTTTACATTAACCCATTGTTGCCTACAGGCAAAGGAATGCAGATATTATAAAAGTAACTATTGAAATCCTGGCATGGGATCTAATGATAATTTTTGTCGTTGAATGTTAAAAAAATATTTTTTTAGCAATTTTTTTTTATAAACAAATGAAGAAAAATCGATTTTTATAAGAAACTTATAGCGCTATTTGATTCTACGCTAAAAACCACTACGAAAACATATATTACATAATTTTTTAAAAAATACCTATTAGTGTAAAAATGTTATAAACAATTAGCCTGCATTCATATTGTATGAGGTATAAGGATCGTTTTTGAAGTTAAAGATTTTTTTAAACAAAATTAGCTTAATCAAGAGAGTTTTTGACGTTAAAAATTTTTTTAACAAAATTTTTACCTCAAAAACTATTTATGTAAGTAGAAATAAATAAGAAAATGTCTTCCGAGCGAGGAGTATAACGCTAGTAACATATTATTTAGCATGTTAATCGTTTTAATATGAATTTCTAAAAATATTGTTTGATAACTAACAAAATAGATTTCATAAATTTTCTTTCTGTCTATATAACGTCTGACTTCACTCCTAAAAAAGGTATGTCGGACGGGACACGATGACAAAAAATAATAAACATGAATTTTTATTTTTGTTATTATTCGAAAACTTGAATTTAGTTTTAAATGTACATTTACACAAATAATATACATATGGGCAATTCCACGTGAGATTTAAGTCGACCTCTTAAAATCGGCCAAAAATATTTTTTTTCTATTCTGTATCGAAAAAAAACAGATACGTATTTTTTTATTTATGTTTAATTGTCCAAATTTTCGAGTTATGAATTTTTGAAAATTTGGACTTTTAATTGTAGACCTATATTCAGTAGCTTATAAGTCCGAAAATATTTAGTTTAGGAAAAAGTTGTCAAAGAATGAAAGTTTTAGTTTTCTTTCGACTTTTTAACCCCTTCACAGTCGAGTAAAAATAAAGTTTTTGTGCCATAAGTGTTCAAAAATATTTTTTTTTAAAATCATGATATTGTCATATTATATGTTTTTGAGGTCACTAATTTAAAATCCGTGGTCGAAAAGTCAAAGTTCAAAATGGCGGCTTCAAAATATTGACCGAAAAAAATTAAAAAGTTAACGAATTCGTTAACTTAAAAAATTTTTTTTGTCGCCTTTTTAAGGCTGCCATTTTAAATTTTTAATTTGACCACGGATTTGGAATCAGCGTCCTCGAAAACCCCCGAGTAGTCATTTTAAGGCATTTTCAGACAGATTCGTTAACTTAAAAATTTTTTGGGCGCCATTTTGAAGCCGACATTTTGAATTTTCGACAACGGATTTGGATTCAGCGACCCCGAAAACCCCCGAGTAAGGATTTTTAGCCAGATTCGTTAACTTTTAAATGTCTTTTTTTCGATGGCCCTATAGAGCCCATGGACATACAGGGCACGACATTTTTATGGCTCTATAGAGCCCACTGACAGTGAAGGGGTTAAAAATGTAAACAAAAATATTTTTTTTTAATTTTTTATTAAAAAAATTTTTTTTTTATAAACAAATTAATTTTTTTTAACTTTGGGTCGGATTTTTTTTTATTTTTTGTACCTTATAATATATAGAAGATTTTTCAAAAAGTCCCAAAATGGGCCTGATGTTTTAAATGAGTTTTAAAACATTTTCAAAAATCACTTGCAAGCATCATAGTGGAATTTTTTTTACATTTAACTTTTTAAAACTGTTTACAGCGTAGACCCTTTCATTTAAAACAAAGAACACTTAAATATATTTAAAATTATACCTTGTAGAGTTTTAGAAAGTTAATTGTAAAAAAATCCCACTGTGATGCTTGCAAGTGATTTTTGAAAATATTTTAAAACTCATTTAACACATCAGGCCCATTTCGGGACTTTTTGGAAAATCTTCTCTATATTATAAGGTACAAAAAAATAAAAAATAAATAAAAAAAAATCTGGCCCAAAGTTAAAAAAAATTAATTTGTTTATAAAAAAAATTTTTTTTACATAAAAAATTAAAAAAAAATATTTTTGTTTACATTTCTTAAAAGTCGAAAGAAAACTAAAACTTTCATTTTTTGACAACTTTTTCCTAAACTCAATATTTTCGGACTTATAAGCTACTGATTAAAATCTACAATTAAAAGTCCAAATTTTCGAAAATTCATAACTCGAAAATTTGGACAATCAAACATAAATAAAAAATACGTATCTGTTTTTTTTCGATACAGAATAGAAAAAAAATATTTTTGGCCGATTTTAAGAGGTCGACTTAAATCTCACGTGGAATTGCCCATATACTAAAACATTTTTTATACATTAATTAGCATTTAAAAATGTTTGCATTTAAAAAAAATCTTGTGGACACGATGACAAAAAAAAAGATGTACTCTTTTCTTAATATTAGGATCAAAATAACATTTTACTGATTTTTAAATTGATTGTGACATTTCTCTATACTCACGTATTATTAAATTTATATCGTACTTGATTTATTTTATAGTTTTTTAACTTTTAATTGCGATACCAATTTGAAAACCGGTAAATATGTGTGTGACGACACGATGACATTAACAAATTTCAAATCTGGGGAAACGTTAAAAATTCTTTAAATTTCGCATTTAGTGTTATAAAAATTCTTACCACTTTTCTATATGACACTTTATACATTGGAGAACACGTACACGAAGAGAAATTTTATTTTATATAATAAAAATGTAAATTCAAAATTTTTTTATATCGTAAAATGTATATAAGGACACGGGACACGATGACATTTTGGACATATTTTTAATATTTTGTACCTGTTGTATCAAAAAAAAATTCAATTAAATAACCAGGTACTGTAGATAAAATTATACTCTGCAAGATGTTTGTATTTAAAATCATGAATATTTAACAACCAAATTATTATTTATCCAGGACAAGATTTCAACGATTTTAACCCTTAAGGGAGGGTAGGCTACATTGAACCGGGTTTTTTATAAAGTCCAAAAATTAATTAAATTTTACAAATTTTGATCAGGTTTTTGTATGAAAATAAAACTGAAGTACTCCTTTAGTTAATACACACGTTACAAACACAAATTATTATGATAAAATAATAAAATTTAATTTTTTTCTAACTAGTTACACTTTTCTTATTTTGAAGAATGTATGTCTACATTGAACCACCTCTAATAAAACACTACAATTTACTTCGAAAATAATATTTTCACTTACACATTGTAAAAAATCTTATTTTCTACTCAAAAAAATAGAAAATTGTTGTTAAGTAGTTATTATTTGTTAATATAGGAGATTAATATATTTCGATGTCAGGTTAGATAGCAAAAGTGACAGTTTAAGTTTATCTCGTTGACAATTGTGATGAAAGCATGTCTTCCAGTATTTTTCTTACTAATTAGTAGAGCAGATAACTTTACCACACTTAAAATTGAAGTGGTTCACTGTTGACGCTGGTTCAATGTAGCCTACTCTCCCCTATACACTTTGAACTAATTAAATAACAAGTTAAAGTAAAGTAAAAAATTAAAGAGATATAGATAATGAAAAGTTTATGTTCAACAGTTTTAATAAATGCATAAAATAATAATCTAATAGGTACTTAGAAGTTAATAATATATTTTTAGATCAGTATAGTGAAAGAAAACAGTTAATTCAAAAAATTTTTTAGGAAAAAATTGGTGTAAAAGTAGACCAGGTTTTACAAGGACATGGAACCACTAACACTGGTAATGTTGCGCGCAGGTGCTTTAATAATCTAGAGAAATTCGCCTTAGAAATTGACCCGCAACTAGTTATCAATGTCTCTACAATATTACTTGCCTTTAAAAGCAAAATGCCTCTAGATTTAAAGCAGCTTCATCGTTGTTGCACAGAGACATATCAAAAACATTACACTTTATATCCATGATCAAGAATGTGTCCATCACTTCATAAATTACTGCAACATGGGTGCCAAATTGCCAAAGAATTTCCCATACCAATGATTTACTATAGTGAAGATGCATTGGAATCTTGGCATAAGTACTACAGGAAGAATATAAAATCACATTCTCGTCAAAATAGTCGAACCAATCGTATTTTAGACGTTTTTAATCGAGCATTGTATTTAAGTGATCCGAAAATCTCATTAATTTTAATCAATGAACGAAAGAAGAATACTAAAGAAGATCTTCCAATTCAAGTTCAAGCATTTCTGCTAAAAAATGTAAGCTAAAAGGATACGATACGATATGGTTTTCACTTTCTATGTATAAAATAAAGCATACACGTTAAGTATTTAAATTTTCAAGTTCGATTCTTATTAAGCAACCGTAAAAACCTTTAAAATATGAGTTTCATCTACATTCAAAGCATTTATTCATATTTAGTCTGCCATATTGAATTTTAAAAATTTAGACATCAGATTTGTGTTTAGCGACCCCAAAAACACTTAAAACATGAGATTTGTCAAAATCCAAAGCATTTTCATACATTCAGTTTGCTATATTAAATCCGCCATTTTAAATTTTGAAATTTGAACATCAGCTTCGTGTTCAGCGACCCCAAAAAAATTTAAAACATGAGTTCTGTCAAAATCCAAGGCTTTTTCATATATTCAGACCCCCATATTGAATCCGCCATTTTGAATTTTTAAATTTGGACTTCAGATACGTGTTCAGCGACCCAAAAAACATTTAAAACAGGAGTTCTGTCAAAATCCGAAGTATTTTTACATTTTAGTAAAAAAATGGCGAATTTAATTTCCACATTTTTTTATGAACTTATACATCAGTTTCGTAATTAATATGAATAAATATGTAAGAATGGTTAATTGAGACACATACTAAAACAGTTTTGTGTTGTCAGTCAAAGTAAAATGCAATTTCTCAAATGAAATTCCAAGTTTGCCGATATTTTTATAGGTTAAAATATATTTAAAGGGCTTCTCTATATTTTTCCTGTAATTTGTATAGTTTAAGCTTTCATTTCCAATTTTTTTTGTTTAATTATTTTAATTGTGCCAACAGTTATACAATTTTGACACAAAAATTAGCAAATTTCCTCACTGTGCGACGGGTATATTATAAGGAACACAATTATTTCTTCCGAATTGTTAAAGTGTGTTGCCAAAATGTAAGTTTTTTGTAATTTCTTTTGTTTTTAGGGTTCCGTACACCTACGGTAGATCGGCGGAACCCTATTGGTGAGACTCTGTTGTCCGTAGCCAAATCGTGCCCCCCCCTAGCGGATAAACTATTTGACCTAAAGAGCTCAAATTTGGTACAGATATGTATTTTCACACGTAGATTACAGGAAAAATATAGCGAATGTGATTGGACGTGATGAGCATAGCGTTGTCAAGGAAATAACAAGATTTTTGGCCAAAAATGCATAAAAAGTGACCATTCCCCCCCCCCTTAACTTCTAAACTTTTCGACATGGAGAGCTGAAATTTTGCATGCTGGTGTATTTTTACTTGAATATTACAGGAAAAATATAGAGAACTTGATATGTAATGATGGCCATAGCGTTGTCAAGGAAAAACTAAAAAATTTTTAATAAAAATTTTTTTTTTCCTAACTTTTACATTATTTGACCTAATGAGCTGAAAATTGGTATCCTAGTGTATTATTACAGTCTGACAACAAAAAATTTATTTAAGAAACTTTTTGAAAAAAAATCAAAAAAAAATTTTTTTTAAATTTTTTTTAGTTTAAACACGTGGCATTAAATATTTTAAGGAAGAGAGTGAAATTTTAAGAGATTAAATGAAAGATTGTTTTCTGACTTTAATTTCTTAACTAAAAATAAAAAAAATTGGACAAGTGCGAGTTGTACTCGCACTGCAATGGCGGGTTCCGCACACAAATATTAAAACAATACTTGCAACATTGATAGGTAATTGGTAGAATTAAAATAAACAATTATAAAAATATATTAAAATCATTTTTGATAAAAAAAAATAACTAAAAAAAATTAAAGTATTGTATATCTAATATTATAAACAATAATAAGCAGAGGAACTATAATAAATTTTGAAAATTTTGTTCCTCTGCTTATTATTGTTTACAATATTAGATATATACAATACTTTAATTTTTGTTAGTTATTTTTTTTATCAAATGATTTTAATATATTTTTATAATTGTTTATTTTAATTCTACCAATTACCTATTTGGTTTTTAGTGTTCAATGATGGTTCGAAATTGTAAAAGAGTGTTGGGACCAACAAGTCGCAAAAAAACGACCAGTGGTTCCATCATCGACCTCAACTGATGATACTAGCAACGTCTAAAACACAAATCGCTCTTTTAGTTTTGTTTTTATATTTGTCTTATATTCTGTGTTTACTTTCGAGCAATAAAAAATAACTTCTTTAACTTTACATACGTTTTCCAACGGTTTTTACCGCCTTGTTCCTAATAGCCCCATTTTGTAATTTCCAAAAAATGCGTCTTTTCGTCTTTTTTGCTTAGAATTTCATCTTTGATCAAGACAATTATTTAACCCTTTAATGTGCTCGCCAAGATCAAGAAAAGAAACAAAAAATTAAAGCAATATTTCAATACACAAAAAAGTTGCAAGTCTTTAAAGTTGAAATCTGTTCCTAATAGCCCCAGTTTACGGTAGTAAGTTTTTTTTATACGTTTCGTTTCTGTATGTTTAAGTTTTGTTCTGCGTTTATGTTTATGAATATTTGATAATTTTACACTACCGTCAGGAATTATCGGTACGGCTACCCGCGCACGGCCCAAAAACATACCAATCTTTAAATCACGATATTTTTGTAAATACAAATGTCAGGAAATTTTCAAATATACCATTCGAAAGATTATTAAATTCTGCGATTAATGATACATAACTGAAAATTTTAATAATTTATACAAAGTTTGCAACAATCGACAAATTTGACAAATAAATTTTAAAAATAAAATTTTTTTTGAATTTTTGTTAACCCTTGCACATTTTTTAAAAATTGTAGAAAAAATTTTAAACTTATATAGGTGTGATCATTCAAGTCTCATCTTTAATTTAAGACCATAAAAGTTCAAATATCTTAAACGGTTAGCGAGATATCATTATAAACGGCCGAGCATTTTCAGCCAAAAACCGTTCAAAATCGACTAATTCAATGCATTTTTCAAAAAACATGCTCGGACGTTTATAATGATATCTCACAAACCGAATAAGATTTTTAAACTCTTTTGGTCCTAAATTAAACATGAGATTTAAATGATCACACTTATTTAAGTTTTAAATTTTTTCTATAATTTTTAAAAAATGTGCAGGGGTTGAAAAAATTTCCAAAAAAAATTTATTTTTTAAATTTTTTTGTCAAATTTGTCGATTGCTGCAATCTTCGTATAAATTATTAAAATTTTTAGATATGTATCATTAATCGTAGAATTTAATAATCTTTCGAATGGTATATTTGTTAATTTTCTGACATTTGTATTTACAAAATAATCGTGATTTAAAGATTGGTATGTTTTTGGGCCGTGCGTATGCAGCCGTACCGATAATTCCCGACGGTAGTGTAGGTTTTTAATTTTTATTTAATTTCTGGTTTATAATGAAAGAATGAAAGATCTCGAAACAAATTCTTTGCGATATATTAATCTCAAGTGATGGGAAAAATGCAAGTGTATTAATGAATTACATTCAAACCACTCATCACCTTGAAAAGAATTGCATGAGTCAAGTGCAGAATAAAGTTAACTTATTAATGCCGACTTTTTAAAAAAAAGTGGAAAGATGCGTTCTATGATATCACTAGGTTTAAAACAAAGAATAAAAATTGGTTGGTTTCTGATTTTATTGTAAAATTTGATGATGTTTCTCTTGGAAGAAAACCTTCCGATGACTTTGAGAGTAGCTCCATATCAACCAAGCAACGAAAAATTCAGAAGATTCATGACTCGTATTCTGAAATCGAAATTCAGAATGCATTCTTCAGCAATCTCAAATCTTCTGGTAAAGGTCACATCGTCAAAATCATATTGAAGCTTTTGTCTGCAGATTGCGAGGATTCTAGTGCTCAGGAAGATAGACTTATACCTTTTAGTGACGATGAGGCTTTAGCTTTAATAACTGATGCTAAATTAACTGAGCATCAATATGAATCTATTCGTATTGAGGCAAAAGGTAAAAATTCGAATATTTTTCCTCTTTATAATAGTTTGTCTAAAGCAAAAAAAGATGTTACCCTCCAGATGCAGAGATATGTATTGCAGAGGATAGTGTGACTATTAATCCTCAAGCCTTAATGGATTATACTGTGTCCCGCTTGCTAGAAATTCCAGGAATCATAGCCTCTGAATTATTCCGATAAACCTAATATTTCCATGACGTTAATTTCAAAATACGGTTATGATGGAACTTCTGGTCATAACCGATATAATCAAGCCTTTACTGATGCATCAAAATCTGATGCTAATATCTTGATTTTTTCTATGGTGCCATTAGTTTTGGAGATGGTAGATGATGAAAGTGTAAATTTAATACCCATTTGGGAAAATGCTAATCCAGGGTCTACAAAACATTGTAGAATTATTAAGTTTCTCTATGCTAAAGAAACCAAGGAAAATACCAAATTGGAAGTTGCATATGTACACAGAAAGACTTTGTGTTTCAAAATTTAACATGATCATGTCAAACAGGGGAAAACGATGTTTTTATGTTATTTAATCGTATTAACGTATTTACTATTAATATGGTTTATACTAAAGATTGGCACGGACCATACTAATTTTTTTGTATTACTTTGTTAAAAGCTGATACGTTCGTACAATTAAATAACATAAAAACATCGTTTTCCCCTGTTTCAAATGCATCATATTAAAGTTTGAAATGAATTCTATTAATTTTTTAAACAAAAAGTTTTTCAGTGTACAAAAACAAATTTCTCAGCTAAAACCAACCGTAATTAAATTTTGCGAAAGTCAAAGTCATTGCAGGATCTTTAACAAAATGTTGATGACGATGGTTGATGGGAAAGTTTGTCAGGCGCTTACTGATACTCCATCAGCAGCGACCTGTTACATATGCAATGCAAAACCCTCTCAAATGAACAATTTAAATTTCATTAAAAAACAACATGAAAAAATGGAAATTTTTTGTTTTGGCCTTTCAACACTTCATGCGTGGATACGCTTTAAGCTTTAAGGAGTGCATCCTCCATATAGCATATCGATTGCTGTTTAAGAAGTGGAAAACAAGAACACTCGAGGAAAAAGATGAATTCGCAACTACCAAACAAAGAATCCAAAAATAATTTTGGGAGAAAATGAGTTTGATCATTGACGTTCCAACTTATGATTCTGGAGCATCATAATGGAAATACTGCTCAAAGATTCTTCCAAGATCCTGAATTAACTTCAGAAATCACAGGAGTTGATCAGGATTTGATAAAGAAGTTCAGCACTATTCTTCAAGTCCTTTGCTTGGTTGGCCTAGCTGCTCGGAGCCTGTTGATTTTCCTAGTTTATAGAATGGTTAAACTTATATCCCGCTGCTCTTCGTTCTTCCACGTGGGGATGCTTATAAAGTTTGTTTAAATACATATGTGACTGTCCACGAGAAAACGCGGCTTAGCTCCAAAACGTGAAATTCACAGGGCAAGCGATTGAAGTACTACGATTAAAGTTAACTACGCTTGACATACCCATCTTTAAAACGATATATTGTCGAAAGTAGTTGATATTTTTAACTTTTGACTTTTGCATTTGAAAAAGCAACATAAAATGTGTCGATTACCGCAAAAACTCAAATTTGATTTTTTGGACCTAAGCCGTGTTTTCTTGTGGACAGTCACATATGTTACCGGCAAAATCCGAAGTCCAGGCATTTTGCGAAATGCCTAGGCAATTCGAGAAATGCCTAAGAATTTTATTGTTTTGCAAATATAAAAAAGTAAAAAATTATTATTTGTTGCAACACGTCGAACTGTTATGGCATTTTGAGTTGCATAGAAGATTTTTCTTCTACAAAGGCATCTTTTTGTATTGCACGGTTTTCTGCAATTACAACGCAAATATCCTTGCCCAGACTTATTAGACTGTTGTATTGCAACAGAGCGCAGGGAAATGCTCTCGTTGTGAAGAACTTCTTTACAATTAGTCACTATAAGAACTAATGATGAATTAATTTACCTGCTGTATAATCAGTTTATTATACCATGACGTGTCCCAACTTTAAAAAGATCGTGCTCTATTTCTAAGACTACTCCAACAACGTTCCTAAGGTCACTTTTCGCCTTATCCACATCCGGAATTGGAATTATTATGTTGTCTCCAACTTCAATCGCTTCATGATGTTTATCAAAAACTGTTTTCATTTTTTTGCTTGCCTTTCTAGCCCTTCTGCAGCTTCTTGTCTAGCGGACATAATTTCTTCTTGCATCGTCATTTTCATCTACGTCATTACTCTTCAGCACGTCTTGAAGATCATCTTCAGTTCGGATTTTTTTATAATGTCACTCAGTAGCTTAGAAGTAGAGAGGCCAACTTTTGGATCCGTACCAGACATTGCTTTATATGGTGCCTGTTTTATTCCGGAATGCAGAGATCTATTTTTCATAAATTGAATAAATTTTAATCCTTCTGCCCACTTGGTCGTTTTATTATCTTTTATCCACACAGCTAACATGTTTTCAATGTCTTGATTTGCTCTCTCAACCGACCCCTGGCTTTGGCTGTGGCTTGGTTTTCCGTGGACAATTTTGAGTTCAGGCCATAATGATGCTAATTCTGTGATAATCTGATTCACAAATTCACGGCCATTATCAGACTGAAGGATAACAGGGGAACCGAAAGTGAGAAATATGTCTAACAATTGATAAGCAATCTGTAAAATATAATGTAATATAATATAATATAATATAATATAATATAATATAATATAATATAATATAATATAATATAATATAATATAATATAATATAATATAATATAATATAATATAATATAATATAATATAATATAATATAATATAATATAATATAATATAATATAATATAATATAATATAATATAATGTAATGTAATGTTTGGAAATCTTTATTTACATTTTTAAAATTTTTGAAATTAAAGTAAACAATACTTTTAATATTTGTTTAAATTAAATAATGTTATAATAAACTGTTTAAAAAATGAAATATCTCTGCTGCACGTTTTTATGATAGTGGTCGAAGAATAACAAATTTTGTTAGGTGGTCCTGGTACACCATGACGAATTTATAATTATTGTCAGCTTGTGATTGTAAATCACATGTCATTCATTCTTCAAACATGTCAACATTCTCGAAATGCCTAGGCAATTCGAGAACTGCCTGTAAATCTCTAGGAAATTCGGGTATTTCCTAAATTCTTAGGCATTTCTCGAATTGCCTAAGCATTTCACAAAATGCATGGTCTTCGGGTTTTGCCGGTAACACATATAAAATATATAATAACAATTATCTTCTTTATAAAATATTCTGAATATAATGCAATAATATGAAGAAATTGTATGAATACAATATTTAATGACAGATATGTGTCAAATTATAATGTAACAATATAAGAAAGTATTTCAAATATATTAATACAATATATAGGTATAATTCAATATATTAAAAGGCAATACACATCTAAATATTATAGTTAAATTAAGTATATTAAGAAGTTACGGACGTAACAATTTTATAAGAAAATATGCGCTTTTGACGTTACCCCAAAATGGTCCACTTTTACTTATATTTCTCACTAGAGTAGAAGGGGGTAATGTAGTGCACTTTTCTTTCGAAGACTCCTGTGGTCGTAATTTTCAACCAATTTTGATCAATAAGGACTCGTTGGGAAGACAATGCTTCTAGCTACATTTATGGTGTACATTATTTTTTTGTAGATGTAGATGGAGCTTTTCTATATGCAAATAACTGAAGGCACTTTTTTTCGACATTCTAAAATTTGTGGGGCAATGTAGTGCACCACTTTCTTAGTGAAATAAAAAGCAGAGAATATATCATAAACGATTTTATTTTATTAGATATAATATTAGGAACATAAGAAACTTAAAAAACTATAAACTAGTAGTGATGTCCACAAGACGAGACTTTGCATGTAAAAACCGAGACGAGATCAAGACTTTGCATGATATCATCTCATCTCGTGGATAGCACTATAAACTAGAGATTTCTTTGGTCCTGTGTTAGATAAAACTGAAAGAAAACTGCAAAAATTTGCAAAAAGCAAACATGGTTAAGTAATACATATTTACGGTACTCTGTATAATTGCACTACATTGCCCCCAACCCCGTGCACTACAATGCCCCCAAGCACTTTTTTCACGTTGACTTCAATATCTCAATAAAAACAAAATTAAACGTCAAAACAATACTAAATTTGGGTTCAGAAGTAATTTTTACATGGAAAAATCACTTTCCTGATACTTTTTTAACGAGCCTCACATTTTTTTCAAGTCACTAAAAAAACGGAAATATGGTTTCGAATCTAGTGTTTTTGAAGTGACGCCACAACTTTTTTTAGAAGAAGCACAATAAAGCCAAAATGATATACATTACTATTACTTGATACCTTAACCCTATTATACCAACGGCAAGTAATTCAATTCATTTGTTTAGTCAGTAAAGCCAGTGCACTACATTACCCCCTGCACTACATTACCCCCTCTACTCTAATATGTAGATTTATCTTCATAAATTGTATTTCCACTGGTAAAGCGAAATAATATTTCGAAACGTTTTTTTTAGATTTTTCTTAAGGCCAGGTTCCTCCAAAAAACGTGTTTTTTCTAAGATATTTTATTCATAAGGGAGAGGCGGGTAAAACGGCGCACTCGCATTTACAAAAATTGAAGGCTTTTAGAAAAAAAAATATTTTTACTTTTAATATTTATGTATTCCTTTGAAGTGTGTAAAAAATCTAGACCATTTTCACTAGTAATTAATTATTTTTTATAAAAAGTAGTTTTTTTTCGATGTTCTGCGTGTATTGTGATGGCTGTGGAAAAACAGTGAAAGATTGATTTTATTTTCTCTTTTAAATTGTTTTTTGCGAGGGTAAACTCTGTGAAGAGATACCGGGATGCACTCCCTTTGTGGAAACTTCCTGCTATCTTAGAGAGACACATCGACCTCCACGTCCGAACATACATGTTCACGTGCCCTTGGATATCATAGACGTCGCATCAATGCTCCGGCAATGCTATAACGTCTATGTAACTAACGGAGGCGGTTCAGGGCCCATCCGGGCCAGATGGTAGTACCCTGTTAAGGCCCGATTGTCCATCGACACAGGACAAAGAATAAAAAAATATGAAATGGATAAAGATTTAAAAAAATTACTCCAAGTGGGTACCTCAGAAGAGGGTAATCCCACCACCGATTCTGATCGGGTTGAAGCCCCGGTAGTCGGTGCAGACGGCTCTAAGGATTTTGGTGGGAGCCAAAGCAAAAATTCTGAGGATGTGGGACTTAGCAGATTCGAAGGAAATGTTTTAGAACAGGTCGATCTGATCCCTAAAATACTGGAAAGTATGTGACGTGCTAGCAAAAAGCAAAGAAACATTAGCAAGGATGTTCAGGATGAAATGGTGGCATGGGGGAAGGTGCACGAGGTGCTTCACAGTAACCTGCGTTTTATACCTAAGCCATTCATTAGCCCAAGCTAGAGACTGATTCTACTGTGACCACTCCCAAGGGCAAGAGGGTTAAGAGCAAAGAGATCAAGGCAAACCCTACTGCTATGGAGACGGAGGTGAGTAAGGCTGCTTCGGACAGGGTTGCTTCTTATTCGGAGGCAACTGTGGAAAATAAGTCTGAAAACGAAAAAGACTTTGAAACCGTCTCCAATAGGAAACGGGAGGCCCGTAAGAGAAAGGCCTTGAAGAGAGCGGAGGAGAGGGAGGGACTTCAGAAGCGCCCCCCTAAAATTAGAACCACGGTGGCAATAAAAATTTCAGCCCAGAATCCAGAGACCTACTATGATCTTATAAAACTGGCAACAACTTCGGTAAAGCCAGAGGAAACTGGCACCGAGATTCTGAAAATTAGGAGAACTCTTAAAAAGGAGGTTCTTGTTGTGGTCAAAAAGGGGGGTGAAACTTCAAAGTTCGCTGAGAAACTTACCTCTGTCCTTCAGGACAAGGCCGAGGTTACGGCTCTAGTCAGCAAAAAGACCCTCGAAATTCGGGAACTGGACGAAACAACTTCAGAGGCGGACGTTTTAACCGTCTTAAAGGAGAAGTTGCAAAAGCCCGAATCAGATGTGACTTGCCGACTTCTGACACGTTTTGGTGGTACGAAAGTGGTACTAGTACGCTTGAGTGAAACGGACAGCGAGAGTCTGCATAAGCTAGGCAAAGTGCGTATTGGTTGGATAAACGCATCCATTCGAACGCACTTAGAAGTGACAAGATGTCAAAAGTGCCTAGCCTATGGACACGTAACCCGAATTTGCAAGAGCCCCGACAGAACAAAAAACTGTCGGAGATGCGGCGAAGCGGGACACTTCGTCAAAAGTTGTACTAGCGACAAGCCAAAGTGCATAACGTGTACAGATTTGGGAAAAACGGAATTTAACCATATCCCTGGAAGAATTTCCTGCCCGGTTTACAAGGAGGAACTGGAGAAACTTAAAAGGGCAAATCCCTAAAGCTCCTTCAAGTCAACCTGCATACAAGTAAGGATGCACAGGTGCTCCTGATGCAAACTGCTAGGGAAAATGAGGTCGATATCCTGTTCTGTAGTGAGCAGTATCAAGGAAGCGACCTCGCACCTTGGTCTCAGGATAAGGCGAAGAGAGCCGCCATCAAGCTGTGCAACCCAGAATTGCGGATTGACAAGTTCTTGGAGACAAGCAGCGGGTTTGTGTGGATAGAGGTGGCTAATATACGTATGTATAGCTGCTACTTCTCACCCAACGACCCACTGACCGCCTTCGAAGCCAATATAGAAGACCTAGAATCGAGCCTCATAGAATCCAAGCTGGATGTCATCATCACTGGCGATTTCAATGCAAAGTCGCCAGAGTGGGGTGAGACGAGGCTCGACAAGAGAGGAATTCTGATTGGAGAAATGATCTCCAA
Organism: Leptopilina syphax; assembly: GCA_032872505.1. Classification (NCBI taxonomy): domain Eukaryota; kingdom Metazoa; phylum Arthropoda; class Insecta; order Hymenoptera; family Figitidae; genus Leptopilina; species Leptopilina syphax. The sequence continues at coordinate 10,256,358 of CM065469.1, read as the reverse complement.
GAATGATTTATTAGTTGTAAACTGGGGCAAAACATGGACGTTTAGACGAGGTGCAATCGGATCGATTATAGATCTAACAATCGCATCGTCTAATATATTTAGCCGCATAAGCGACTGGCGGGTCTCTGAGGAATAAACAGCAAGTGACCACCAGTACATTGAGTTCTCAGTGATGCCACGTCGCAAAGGCGCCTTTCTAAGGAAAAAATCCTTGCACTGGTGGTCAGAGAAGCTGGTCTCCTTGAGAAAGGGATGCCTCAAAGCAAGAAGGACATACACCCGATCTAAGGGAGATCCTTTGCTAAAAGACGCTTTCAAGGAGGCAAAAACGAACCTCAAAAAAGAGATCCGCAAGTCGCGACGCCGTAGCTGGAAGGACCTAATCGAGGAAGTCGATAAGGACCCATGGGGCCTGGCTTTTAAAATCGTTGCTAATAAATTAGTAACGAGACAAAAGACCCCCGGCCTGGACAATCCCGATTGGGTCAGAAAGATAATAAATTATTTGTTTTCTCCTGCAGAACCATACCTTAGAATGGACTGGAGTTTTGCAAAGTCGAAGAGGAAGAACTCTTCACACTTAACGAATTGCACAAAGCAGGCAAAAGATTGAAAACAGGCAAGGCGCCTGGAATCGATGGGATAAGTACTCATCCTAAAGTTGGTAATCGACACTTCACCCCAGATTCTGCTTCGATGCTTCAATCTTTGCCTTGAGAGAGGAGAGTTCTTCCGCGACTGGAAGCAACAGAGGTTGGTCCTTCTAAGGAAAGGTGAAAAACCTCCAGATAAGATTTCATCGTACAGGCCTATATGCCTGCTAGATACGATGAGTAAACTTCTAGAGGATATGGTTTTGCAGAGAATGCAAGGCTACTTGACCGAAGAGAATCGTCTATCCGATCACCAATTTGGTTTCCGTAAAGGCAAGTCCACAGTTGATGCCATCCAGGCAGTTGTGGACATAGCCAAAGCAGGAAAAAACAAATTGGGACCTGGAAAAAAGAAGAGCTTCTGCGCGTTGGTAGCAATTGACATACGCAACGCGTTTAATTCCGCAAGATGGAAAGATCTCATCGAGTCGATGAAAAAGAAAAACATGCCGCCCTACTTGTTGCGGATAATGGATAATTATCTTAGCGACAGGTGGGTTATATATGAGGGAGACACCAGCACTCTCAGGGAAGAGATACAGCGTGGGGATCCTCAAGGCTCGAAGGTGGGTTCATTTGTATGGAATGTATCTTATGATGATTTTCTGCGAATGGATCTACCCGAAGGTGCGGTGATCGTCGGCTTTGCGGACGACGCGTTGCTCGTGTGCACTGCCGAAAGTGAGGAGGCTCTTGGGACATTGGTGAACGAATGTCTGCGACTAGCAAAAAGCTGGCTGTATACCAGAGGTCTTGAAATGGCTCTGGAAAAGACCGAGGCACTGCTGGTCACAGACAGACGTGGTTATGAGCTCCCACGATTCGTGATAGACGGATTCGAGGTCAAGTGGAGTAAGCCAATTAAATATCTTAGTGTGGAGTTGGATAAAAGGTTAAACTTCCACCACCACATGGCTACGGCGTCAAATAAGGCGATCGAATGTGCGGCTAATCTTTCACGGTTAATGCCAAATGTAGGCGGACCCCGTGAACAAAAAAGAAGACTGGTGGCGAGTGTCGCCCACGCTAAAATGCTCTATGCAGCACCAGCGTGGGCCCCATCCCTGAGGAGTAAAAGATGTGTGACCATCTGTGAAAAGATACTGTCGGCGCAGAGATCGATAACAACGCGTATTATCTCTACATATAAGACGGTATCTACGAGTGTTGTGCAGGTCCTTGCAAGTGTCCCGCCAGCAGATATTTTGGCGAGGGAAAGGGAAGAAATGTTTCTCTTTTCTAAAGAAAGCAGTTCCTCGGATGAGGAATTAAGACCAAGCAAGGGCCTGATACGCAAAGAAGCGAGGCACAGGCTCATAGAAAGGTGGCAAGAAAGATGGGATAGTGAGGAAAAAGGTCGATGGACTTGTCGCCTTATCCCGGCATTCGCCACCTGGATAAACAGGAAACACAGTCAGGTTTCCTATTATTTGAATCAGGCGCTCACAGGTCACGGGTGTTTTAACTCGTACCTGTGTCGCTTTAAATTACGCGAGGACGAGGTGTGTGCATATTGCCAGTTCCCTGAGGACAACGCGGAGCACACCCTCTTCTCATGCAAGAAATGGGACTTGGAGAGGCGGGCCATGTTCGAAGGTGTAAACAGTCAAGTTACACCGGAGAACATGGTATCGCTGATGACCCGGTCAGAAGAAAATTGGCGGCAAGTCGAGAACTTCATAATCTCGGTTATGTCGAGGAAAGATCTCGACGGCCGCCAAAAAGCGTAATTTAAACAGCTTTTAATTTGTTTGTTTGTTTCTTATTAATTTATTTTGTGTTTTATTTGTCCTTATACAATTTTAATTCATTATGTGATTTATTTGTCCTTATACATTTTTTCTTTTTTAATTTGTTTTATGTTTGTATTTGTCTTTATACAGTTTTATGTTTTCAATATTATATACGCGTTTATTTTTTCTTTTTTTATATATCCGTTTACAATTTTATCTTTTGACTTTTTTACACTTAATTAAACATTTGTTTTTTTTTGTTATTGTTATGCTGTTAATTCCGTTTTTATATTGAAATAGTTTTAAATTTTTAACTATTAACGCAGGATAACCGCAGAGAAAAGCAGAAAGTCGCATTAGCGACAGAGTTGGAGCGCCTCCCTCAAAGGCTAAAGTCTTACGACAGTTCCGAGGGAGGGTAAAGGGCTCCAAAAGAAGGGTTACGGGTTTTAGTGGATCGGGCTGGCAGTAGGTCGCCAGTTTATTTAATTTACTATTTTATATATTTATTTTTCTTTTTTTTATATTCCCTTTTGTTCCATTATACCAACCCCACATAACCTTGGAGTGCGGAATCCAAGGTATCTGTACGCAGATTTCCCAAAAGTCCCTAAGCAAAAAAAATTGTTTTCTTGCGGAATTTCTTACTTCGTATCTGTTGAATGGTTTACAAAAGTTTACTGAGTTAATTTAAATTAATTTTTTTAAAACAAACATTTTTCAGTTTAATTAACGTGCTGGTAAAACGGCGCACATTAGAATACGGCGGGTAACTCGGCGCATATTAAATTTAATTTACCACTACTCTATGTATTTTGAAAAAACATTGCAATTTATATCAATCATTAAGAAAGATTATAGAAAAAATACCAGGGTCTTATTTTTTAAAAATTGAAGACTTTTTAAGAGTCAGAAATAATAGTTATCGAGAATTGATTATTATATTCTAAATAATATATAAATTATTATTATATTTATAATTCATAATTACGAATTAAAATACATTACTACATAAAAATTAAATTTTTTTAACATTGTAATTAATTTCTCTTTCTTTTTATACTTCAGGTTTAGAGTGCGCCGTATTACCCGCTTGGGTAGGGTAATTTGGCGCAGGTTCATTTTTTTAAAAACCTATAATTTACTTTTTTATTTAATGTCAATACGATATTCACTACACAATAAGTTAGTTCGAATGTTAAACTAATGATTTTTCATTACTTCGGTAATGATAACATTATTACTTTTATATAATTAAAGTATTTACATTACATGCGCCGTTTTACCCGCCTCTTCACTAATATAAGAAATATTTTTAAATAAAATTTTTAACAATTGAAAGGTATTGAAAAGTACTAAATAAAAAACATTTTTTTTCTCTTAATGACTGCTGAAAAATGCCCTTTTTGTTGGTGGGTGACAGGATTAATACAAAACGAATCATTTAAAAGCAAAAATCGTAGTTAACACTATAGAGAGACATTTTAAGAGTAAAATGACGTTTGGTTTGTGTTAATATGCGCAATAGAAAAAGTCGATTAAATTTTCTGTTAGTGAAAAATCGTAAAAAATGAATTTTACTTACATTTTTTTGAAAATTGTTTTGAGGAACCTGGCCTTAAATGATGCAATTTGAGCATTGAAACCTGTAGCAGTAGCAGGAAAGTCATGCTAAAACTGCAGTGTTTCACACAGTTGTTACAGCTAGTCGTAAACGCCATGGCGTTTCTAAACACTGACAAATTTGCATGAGTAAACGGCGTCACTTTGGCAGATTTTTTCTCTGAATGTAGTCCTTTATTGCTTAATATACTGTAGGTTATCCCGAAGATTTCCGTAGGATGTCCATAGTCATAACAAGCGCATGATGTTAGTGAATTATTTCGTTAACATGAATTCTTGTTAATAAAAATTGACCAAAATTTCTTTATTTTACAACTGTAGTAATCATATCTAGATATTATAGATTAAATATTTTATACGACCAAAATTTTAAGAAACACTCGATTAATGAGTTAATATGAAAAATTCTTAATCTATGGAATTATTTCTTCAAGATAAGTGGTTACAAGGATCTTAAAATATCTACGAGATATCTTTAGCACAAGACATCTTTCTTGCAATTCCTGATTGTTTTATCCAGCAAGATGCTTCGATAATTTTAGGATAATTGTCTGCGCTCTTTAAAAGGCAACCCTATTGTTCGAAATATCGTACAATATGATAGAAGATGAGACTCTTTATTGACTTGTATCCCAAGACTGATTGAAAATTGCGCTATTGACCTTTGTTATAATATCCCTATATATCGAAAAGTATTCTCTGAATTTTCTTACAATAAGGGCAATTTTATTGTTACAAAAAATCAGAAATATATATGAAATCTTCTATTATCACATCCTTGCAAAATATAACGCTTTGTTAATATATAATTACTTTCATTCCTTATATGTAGGTGTTTAATATGACGAATAACTTTTTAAAATGTGTTCTGAATTTTCCGATATTATCAGTTACATAGTATTTACGAGATAAAAATAAATTTGACGTAAAGAAATTACACATCTCTACTCCCACACAGCCCCGAAAATTTCCCGAAAGTTGAAATTACCCAAGTAGAAATTTGTAAGTATCATACTTGTTTCCTTCCAGTAGCTGTGAAGTAGAGAGCGAGTTTTACTTGCTAAGCCAATTCCCCTTTTTGAACAGTACATCAGTCAAGTCACTGACCAGTAAATCTGATTATAATCGTGATAAGAATTTCTTTACAGACACTGGCCAGTCACTGACGTGGAGAATTATTTAAGATTCCACCTAGAAAAACTGGTCCACCACTGTTGAGAAAAACTTGCCAAATCCTATTGAAAAAAATATTCTACAATTTTACAAATCTCTAGCCAGAAAATCTTGATACTATTAACCTGTTGACAAAAGTGTTCATGACGCATATATGCGTAACTTAAAAGAGATGATTAAAAACTTCTTAAATGTTCCTAAAACCGGTTACTCGGGGGTTTTCGAGGTCGCTTATTACGAATTTGACATTAGTTTTCCAAAATTCAAAATGGCGGATCCACTATGGCAGACGACAAAATAAAAAATTGATCAGATTGACTAGAAACTGAATACTCATGGATTTTCAGGGTTGCTGATTACGAAACTGAAACCAGTTTTTAAAAATTCAAAATAGCTGATACAATATAGCAGACGACAAAATAAAAAATTAATTGGATTGGCTTGAAAGTTACATGGGGGTTTTAGTCTTACGTAGCTGCATGCAACGACGCGTCTAGTATATAATCTAGTATATAAAAAAATTAAATTCACCAGCTAATGTCAGGGTATTTAACGAAATTTGATTTTACCAAAAATTATCATACTAATGTCAGATTAACCAGTTTACAAATTCAATAAATTTAAAAAAAATTTCGCCATATTGAATCAGATATTTTGAATTTTGAAAAACTGATTTCAGATTTGTAATCTAAGAAAACTAATGTCAGATTAGTTATTAGCGATCCTGAAAAGACCGAAGTAACCATTTTCAAGCGAATTTGACCAATTAAAAAAAATGTCCAAAATATTAGATCCGCCATTTTGAATTTTGAAAACCTAATGTCAGAGTCGTAATCAGCAACCCTGAAACCCCCGAGTATTCAGTTTCAAGCCATTATAATTAATTTTTTATTTCGTCGCCTTATTGTATCCGACGTGAACTTTAAAAAACTAATGTTGTGGAAATCTCGTTGACAGCCAAGGAGTTTAAGAAATTGTTCAAAATTCGCTTGCTTGTTGCTCGTAAGCTACGCTACATTTGATAGTGTGATTTTTTTACAATTGACTGTTAGAAACTGTCTATATCCTACAATTCCTAACAGATTTAGTGTTCAATCAAAAAATTGTAGGATATAGACAGTACGGAACAGTAAATTGTAATTAAATCACACTGTCAAATGTAGCGTAGCTTACGAGCAACTTGCAACCGAATTTTGAACAATTTTTTAAACTCCTTAAACACAATCAAAAACCAACAATTTCTTCATTTGACAACTTTTTTCTAAACTCAATACTTTCAAAGTTACAAACTATTGAAAATAGGTCTACTTTTAAAATTCCAAAATTTCGAAAATTCATAACTCTAAAATTTTTGGAAATATGGAAAAATAAAAAATACGTATTTAATATTTTTCTTTAAAAAAATGAGAAAAAATATGTTTAACCGATTTCACGTGGAATTGACCACATATTTAATAATAAATTAAACAAGATAAATGAAGAATAATAAAATAATAACAAGAGATTGTGTATATGTAAGTGGTATGTAAGGAAACGTAGGTGTCAAAATTAACTCAATCCTTAAAGTAAGTGACTATTGGAACCTTCTTATCCGTACTGCTATGAAAAATAGCCTTGTTTGTCTAATAAAAATAAGTAAGATTTCAAAGGCAAAATAAGAAACTTAATTGATCTACCACTGACTGGTGCAGTCACCCTGCACTGAAAAAAAATTATTTGATTTAATAATTTAAATTGTTAATTCTAATAAATGAATTTACTTATTACAAATATAATGAGTTATTTGAAACAATTTATTTATTTATTTTACTCAACTAATTAGATATTTAATATAAATAAACATTATTTGATAACAATTAATTTATTTCATCGCATCAAGTAAAGTAAATTATTCAATTTAAATAATACATTATTTAATGCAAATATATTATTTTAATAGAAAAAAAAATATTTGAATCAAATTAATAACTTATTGAAACACACATAATGAGTTATTTGAAATATTGAATTTATTTATTTCACTCAATTAATTGGATATTTTATATTAATAAAAATGATTTGACGCAATTAATTCATTTTATGACTTTAAGTGAACTAAATTATTTAATGAAAATAACGCATTATTTAATGCGAAGCGCATGATTATTCCCCAAATGTCATTTGACCGAACTGTCATTTTAACGAATTGCATTTATCCGAACCTGTTACTTTAACGAAATGTCACTTTTGCGAATTGTTATTGTTCCGAAATGTCATTGTTTAAAATTGGCATTTTTGTAAATCGCCAGTTTTACGAAAAGTCATTTTTGCGAATTATCATTTTTGCGCATTGTCATTTATGCGAATTGACATTTTTTTCGAATTGTCATTTTTTCGAAATGTCATTGTTGCGAATTGTCATTTTTGCGAAAATTGCTATATTAAACTTGTGTGCATATATAGATTTACTATAGCAATTTTCGCAAAAATGACAATTCGCAACAGTGACATTTCGTAAAAATGACAATTCGAAAAAATGTCAGTTCGCATAAATGACAATCCGCAAAAATGATAATTCACAAACAAATTCTTACTGTTCGGTGCGATTATTTTGTACAGATCTAAACGGCGATTATAATTTAAGTTAGTTATCAAAAATTCTTCTGGAACACTTGTAAAGTACGAATTAGACCATAGGAAAAATGTGTTTAGACAGTTTCTAAAAAATATAATTTCCTATATTTGAGTATTGGTAGATCAGCTAAAGAGTAAGTGTATGTTCATAACATAGTTTTCACTTCAGTTTCAGTTCAGGATAAGCATGTGTATTTTCTCATATGTTAAGCGACAACTGAGATACAAAGAACCCTATGCTTTAATTGCGTATAGAATGTAAATATTTGACGTTAACGAATTTCTATATAATTAATTTTATTTTTGAATAAGAAACACAATAGTGTTATTCATTTACTAATACATTAAAAAAATATTTAACCATATGAAAAGCTTCTCCTAATTCAGTTCCGAGAAATTACCGTAATCCACAACTGAGAATAGAGATAGTAAAATCAAATAATAGCTATATTCATTTTAATATAAGTTGCAAAATTAAATTTTACGTTTCCAGCAGTTAGTTCAATGACTCAAGTTGAAATGTGTAGAGGAGAGAGGAGAAGGAAGAGTTTTCGTTCGTGGGAATCAGTGAATCAAAGCTGTCAGTGTGCCGCAAATGAAGATTTAACACTGGCTCGTCAAGGTCATCAGATGCAAAGTATTCATCCAATAAGATTACCGAGTGATTTGCATTGTGAATAGGGCTTAAGGCAATCGACAAGTGAACACCGCTTATATTGAGCAACCCTACTTTCGATCTTGGAGACCCACCTCTTCAGGGTGCTCTTATATCGTGCGTAAATATAGGGCAGCACATACCGATCCACCGCAGAGGGTAACCTCGATGACCCATGCACCCGAGGCTTCGAGTGAGCCTGAAATAAAAGAGCAAGAAAGAGAGAGAGATGAAGAAAAACAAGTCGTTGCTGGCGAACGGCTTAAAAAATAAAAATAAAGAGCACACAAGAGAAGCCAAGCGAGAGAAGGAAGAGAATGAGTGGGAAAAAAGAAATGAGAAGGAGAAGAAAAATAAAAATGGAAGAATAGGGAGAAGGGAGGAGAATGTCGAAGACAGAGGATAAGAAAGAGAGAGAAAGATAAATTCACTAAAGAGATGTACGTTCCCACACGAACCCCCCAAGATGCGTCCTGGCGTCGAGCCTGGACCCCCGAGATGCCCAGAAGCTGATAAAAACAGCTACAAAACTGCCTACCGGTGTTTTCTGCCTTTTGCTCCTGCGTTACTCCTCCACCTTCTGCTTTCTCTACTCCTCCTTCTTAAAATTCGAACTCTGCCACCTACTCCTCCACCTTCGCCACCTTTTCATATTCTCGCGTCTCTTCTCTCCCATTAGCTGTACCAACCTCATGTTGCCGTATTCACATTGGTCAACTTTAAATACATATTATAGTGTTTAAATCGGGGCGCATGATTATTGCCCAAAATTCAATTTCATAATATTCAAAACATCGAAATTCTTATTATCGAAACGTCAATTCACATAATTTTCATATTTCAAAATATCATTCATCATAATTTTCATTTTGTCGAATAATCATTGATTCTAATTTTTAAATAATCGAATTGTTTTTTAACATAATTTTTATTTTGTCGAAAAATATTTTGACATATATTTTATTATTCTTAATGACTATTTGTCATAACTTTTAATTCTCCGAATGACTACATAACCAATTCACATAATTTTCATATTTCGAAATACCATTTAACATAATTTTCATTTTGTTGAATAATCATTGATTCTAATTTTTAAATAATGGAATTGTTTTTTAACATAATTTTTATTCTGACTAATGTCTATTGGTTAGAAGTATTAAATGTTCGAATTATAAATTCGTCGAATGCTCAAAATATAGAATTGTTAATTCGTCGAATGCTCAAATCATCAAATTTTTAATTCGTCGAATGTTCAAAACGTCGAATGCTAAAAACATCGAATTGTCAAATCGTCGAATGCTCAGAACATCAAATAGTAGTTTTGATTTATTTTCTTTGTACCAACAATACTAAATAATACTCTAGTTTATTAAAATTAAGAATCGTTAGGAAAGTATGGACAACACCCATATCTGAAATGAAATATAACAATAAAGCCTTCCGCAGTAAAGCTACGTAAATTATTGTTTCTCCCGAAAATCGGTAGAGTTTATATTTCATATTTCCACAAAGTCGGATGTTTATATTTTATCCCAAAAGGAAGGGTTGATCATTAACTTAAATAATAAAAGTAAATTTATACCGCGTAAATTGTGAAGTGATTTTATTTAAGGAAAAGTTGAATAAAATTTTGAATTAAATTTTTGCGAAAGAACTTGAATTAAAGAATAACGAAATAGTTTGAATCAAGTAAAAGAAATTAAAAATAAGATCGTTGATGTTCTATATTGAAGTACAAGCTAAAATAATTGACATATTAAAGTGATATAATATTCGCGAAAGAAAAGTTGAAATTAAAAATATCTAACTTTGACTGACAGACTTGAAAATTGATTGATTAAATAATAGGGTCAGTCCACTAAGTTTCGTCTGAAAGTCGTTGCGACCATATTTTTGAAAAATCTGATATTAATGTATAAAAAAACTCGATGATTTCATGAGTCCATTAAGCATAATATTATAGTATAAATTTTATTTCCTTTAATAATAATAATCAAAAGTAGAAGTCTCGTGACTTGTTTTTGTAAACTTAAAATTTTTAATTTTTTGAACAACGTTTTTACTTAAAAACTATTGAATATTAGGTATTGGTACTTACCAAAAATATCAGTCTTTTTAATCTGCACATAAAAATGAAAGAAATGAAATATAATTTTCGTTAATTTCAGTTTAAAAGTGAATTGAAAATTTTTTTTACATGTATACACTACCGACGGAAATTGTGCGAACGCTAACATCTCGAGCTATTAAAAAATACACCCGCACATAAAGAGTGATAATTCCGTTAAAAATGATGCTAGGTATTTTTTCTTAATTGCATTGGAAAGCTTATTAAATTTCCAATAGAATGCCAGTATTTTAAGTCGTATTGCATAAATACGAAGCGAGATATCATGTTATGAAGACAAAAAAAATTCTATTATTTTCGGAATTTCTTACCCCGACTTTGACTCCTGGCAAAATTTAGAAAAGTTGATGGAAAAAATTGTTACTTTCACATACTATTACTTGTAACCTATAAGCTTTAAATAGAGACTAAGAACAGCAAAAAATATTAACAGGTTCCGGAGATATTACAAAAAGAGTCGGAACGTGCGAAGCAGAATTTTTAATCATCGATTTCTCTAATTCTAATTCTTCAAAAAATTCGAGGTTTTTCAGATATTTTTTAATAAAATAATTTACCTTACATTAAAAATTCGCGATGGTGTTTTGCTTCGTTTCAGAAATAATAAATATTAATATTTTTATTTAAAAAGGTTATTTATAGGACTTGAAGTTAACTGACCAATTTCACTTTGCTCCGCTTTCAATCAAATTCAATGAACATTGATTCAAAATTTTAATTTAAAATAGTACATTTTTTATAAAAATTGCGACAAGTTTGACGTTCAAACAAATGAAAAGGTTTAAAAAAATTTTGCAGTTTGTTAAAAGATATTTTTTAACCTGTTTACCTAAAAAAAGTTAAACTCTGATGCAATGAAAAAAATGTTGTGTTCCGTTGGAAAGTATTTGAATGAAAATTGTAATTAATTTTCAAACACTACTTTTTATCTGTAAAGGAATTATCACTCCAGAATCAAAAATTACTACAGTTAAGAATATCTCAGTTTGTGATACTAATAATGAAAAGTGTATATTAAATAAGTGTTTAGAATGTCCTGGATTAAAAGAAATTAAAAATGTATTGCTCAGTTGTATTGATGAGGATTTGTGTATTATTTATAAACAGTGGTCAACTGTAGACAGATGTCATTTCATCACGATAAGTCAATAACGAGACGATTTTATAGAGCTGTTTATTGAAAAACTGAAAGAGTTAAAAGAGCATCATTTTGTTGCAAAATCTCAAAGCAAATACCTGAAAAGCAAAAAAGAAAATTTAAAAAAATCCGTTGAATGTATAATTCAGGCTGACTTCGCTCAAAATTATCAGTTCATTATTCAAGACCCTATTCAAAGTCAATATTGGATTAATAATCAAGCAACATTATATCCATATATTATTTGCTGCAAATAAAGTGAGAATGATAAAGTGTGTTCAAAAAGTTTTTGTGTTCTATCTGACACTAAACAGCACAACGCAACAACCGTCTATGCTTTTCAAAAAAAGTTTTATAAAGAACAACATAACTTTTTACCAAATCTTGAGAAAGTTCACTATTTCACAGATGGAGCTCCATCTCAATATAAAAATAAAAATCATTTTATTAAGGGGTTACGTACAGTTAGGGCTTCAAAAAAAAACTGTTTTTTAGGAATTTTTTGTGGCCACACATTAAAATAATTATTAACAAATCTTTTTCCACATAATATATATATATATATATATATTTCAAGAAAATTTTTTGAAATTATAGTCCATAAATATAAAGAAATATGCGAATAATAGAACATTTGCGTGAGCTCCTCAAATAAAAATGGTTTCGCGGTGATCACGCTATCTCTTGACTAGATCATCTAAAATCAAATCGTGAAAAAGAAATCGTTAGGTAATGATATAATGCGGTACTTGAACAAAGGGATTTGAAAAATTTTGATTTTTCGCAAAATGGCGGATGTTGAAAGTCAAAAATTGTTTTTTGACCAAAATTTTACTCACATTTTCAGCTATACAAAAAAAAATTATTGTCAAAAAAAAATCCTTCGTTCAAGTACCGACCAATTATATAACAAATAAGTGGTAAAAATTTCAAACCGATCGGTAAAGCCGTTCTCAAGTTACAGTGCTCACCGACTCCCAAAACATGGTTTTGAGAAAAACGAGTTTAAGGTTTTGAATACCGCCGCCTGGCCACAGTAACGGCTGAGATGGCTGCATTCAAAATTCTATATCTCCATAAATAATAGTCCGATTTGTCTCAAATTTTCAGAGAATACTTTTGAAATGGTATACTTTTAGAAAATGCATTTTTAAAAAAATCGATTTTTTGAAAATCCTAAGTGTACGTAACCCCTTAATAAAGCATATCACGAAACAGATTTTAAAATGAATGTTGAATGCAATTTTTTCGCAACATCGCATGGGAAAAGTGCTTGCGATGGGATAGAGGGACAGTTAAGGGGGAGTGACACCTTTGACCCGAAAAAAAATCGAATTTTTTTTTTTGCTTAATCGATACTTTATAATGTGTAGAATAGAAATTATATCATTAGAGATGATTTCGAAAATATTTTATGTGAAAAAAATCAAAATCTGCAAAAGGTGTCCAAGAGCGCTTCAAGTACTTTCAAAACTTTAAACGCGTTTTTCTCGAAATGACGTTTTTAAAATGGTGGACAGTCTAGCTAGAACAGTTTCGATCGGAATGACTTCGGACAAAGTTTCTTTTGATCGTCATTTACTAATGCTTTCGAGTACGTAGCGGATTTTTTTGGTTTCTTTGTTTTTTTTGGCAACAAATTTTTTGACAAATTTTCGCCCTAAAAATCGATTTTTAACTTCAAACAACTGCCAAATACACCAAAATTAATATTTTTAAAATATCCTACGTACTCGAAAGCTAAATTTATCTCAGATTCAGAAAAACTTTGAATTTTTGATTTAGATTAAACGGTCTAACCGGAATCTTGCCCACCGATTTGCTCTGCAGAGAAAAGAGACCAACTTCGGCGCCCTCTATAAGCAGCAAATTTAAACTTTTTTTACGTATAAATATATTTTTGTAGACTTAAAAAGTTAACAAATAAATCCCTCAAAACCAAATTTTTTTTACTTTATTACCGTGTCTTAAAAAAATTCATGAAAAACAGGTTCAAAAGAGGCCTCAAAGGTGTCACTCCCCCTTAAACGATTGGTACGAAAAGCAGCATTACAAAGCATTAGTGCTAAAGAGACAATAAACAGTGTGGAGGAAATTTTCACTTTTTGTCAAACTCATAAAAAAGAAATAAGCTTTTTAAAAGTTGATAAAAGTTATGTTACTGAAATATCATTGCAATTATCAGAGCGATTTTCCAAAGCTAAAACAATAAAAGGTTGCCGAGAAGATCATCGTTTTGTCCCAGAATCGGAATTCAAAATAAAAATCTTTCGAACTTCCAAATCGTTAGAATTTAGAATTGAGGATATTCAAGAATCGACAGATAACCCGAAAAAAAGTATAAAAGAAGGAAAATAGCAGAAGCGAATTGATAACCTTCAGGTACCAATATTTTAAACTATTTTATTAAAATAAGAATTTTATATATAAGGAAAAACCTTTTTATAACGTACACGGAAAAAAATTAATCTCTAAATTAGTGATTAAATCTGAGATTTAGGCATAAACTATCACTGGAATCGGACGTAAGATGTAAGCAGATCACTAAAACTGAAATTTGGTATTATATCTAATCCGAATATTAGTATTGTGAAGAACACGTATTTCTTATGCCTAAAAATGATATTAGGAATCTCAAATTTTATGACATGGAACATATGTTCTAAACTATCAACTTACTTGAATAAATTCAAATCTAATATATTATTTGAATAAACAATATTAAACATTTTAGTCGTATATTTATATAATTCGTATTTTTGTAATAACTCGATGTAATAAGAATTTATAATTTATCACAATTTAGAGTGAGAATTATTCACAAAATATTTATATTGTTTTCCCTGTATGAACTATACATTGCCAAGTATAAAAAAGTAGTTGGATATTTTTAAAACACAATACGAATTTTATATTTTTATTTCATTTTTTTGTTTTAACGGCGTTGGAAGGTCTGTAAAATTTGTAGGTTTTAATTATCGCCCGACAAAATACGGCACTGACTGATTTAAAATTTAAATGACGTGAAATAGGTAAATAAACATTTTTCAACCACTTTTTCTCTAAACACAGACACTTTTTACAAAATAGACCAACATACAACGGGTAAGAATCTTCTTAATAACCTAAATTCAAAAGATTGTTTGAATTCATGCAGAAACGCGGTTGTAAAATGTAAAATTGGAAAGTGATGTAATGCTAAGAATATAACAGCTGGACCATTGTGCTCTCTGCATGCTTCTGCCCTCTTCTGGCGACTGGCAGTAAACCGCTTCTTGTTGTCTGTCATTACATTACTTTCCAATTTTACATTTTACAACCGCGTTTCTGCATGAATTTAAACAATCTTTTGAATTTGGGTCATTAAGAAGATTCTTACCCGTTGTATGTTGGCCTATTTTGTAAAAAGTGTCTGTGTTTAGAGAAAAAGTGGTTGAAAAATGTTTATTTATCTATTTCACGTCATTTAAATCAGTCAGTGTGCCGTATTATGTCGGGCGATAATTGTAACCTTAAAATTTCACAGACCTTTCAACGCCGATAAAGTCTAATAAATAAAAATAAATGTTCCACGTGATGACGCGAAAAACATTCATAAAATACGGAAAATGAAAACGGTTAATTGTATGTAATTCATATAAAAAAAGTTGTGAAATTAACAAATCTCTAAATCAGAGATGTGAATTTATGGCGTTTTCTGGTATAAAGTTTGACAGAATCAAACACAACTTATCACAGTAATTGTGACTATAATGTTTAATTTAGATACACTTATATTTCATTGGACTTGAAATTAATATTATTTCAAGTTTAGAGATTAATTTTTTTCCGTGTATAAAAAATACTCCTGAAATTCTGTAAAAATTAATTTCTATTTAAATTAAAATTTTGAATAAATGTTCATTTACATAATTTGATTGAAAGCGGAGCAAAGTGAAATTGGTCAGTTAACTTCAAGTCCTATAAATAACCTTTTTAAGTAAAAATTTTAATGTTTATTATTTCCGAAACGAAGCAAAACACCTTCGCGAATTTTCAATATAAGGTAAAATATTTTATTAAAAAAATATCTGCAAAACCTCGAATTTTTTTAAAGTCCGACAAAAATGTTATATTTATGTAAAAAAAATGTGAAATTTTTTTCCAAAAAAAATTTTTTATTCACTTTTTAACTGAAAGTAACGAAAATTATATTTCATTTCTTTCATTTTTATGTGCAGATTAAAGACTGATATTTTTGTTAAGTACCAATACCGAATATTCAATATTTTTTTAATAAAACCGTTGTTTAAAAAATTGAAAATTTTAAGGTTACAAAAACAAGTCGTGAGACTTCTACTTTTGATTATTAATATTATTAAAAGAAATAAAATTTATACTATAATATTATGCTTAATGGATTCATGAAATCATCGAGTTTTTTATACATTAATATCAGATTTTTCAAAAATATGGTCGCAACGACTTTCAGATGAAAGTCAGTGGACTGACCCAATATCATCAACCAATATGTAAATACAGTGACCCTGCAGTTTAAATATTGAAAGTTGATTTGAAATTAGCAATTTGTCATACACTATTGTTGGAGGAAATTAAATAAGATTCTTTAAAAAGGAATAAAAGAAAAGAAACGGAAAATCACAGAAGTCAAAAGGTAATAACAATAAGTGACTGTCCACGAAAAAACACGGTTTAGCTCTAAAAAATCAATTTCGAGTTTTTTATGCTAATCGATAGATTTTATATTGCTTTTTCAAATGCAAAAATCAAAAGTTGTAAATTGTCAAATATGAAATGTGTTATTTTTAATTGTGAGTTGAATTTGCAATTAACTATTACTATTCACACACACTTAGAATCATACACGATACAATTGTTTGTTTTTATGAATTAAGTATTAAATTTGCAATAACTATTGATGAAGAATTATAAAAATAATAATTGTAAACTAATTATTTGAAATAACTAAATTTGTCAATATATATGTAAAAATATGTGATTCATATTGCACACACATTGTTGAGTTTTATTACAGTTATTATTTTCACACCTGCCTTTTAACATTATTCCTTTATTTTAAATGTAAATACCGTCTATCCGGGATTGTTGAATAATAATAATCTAAGAAAGGGTCGACTACCTTTAGATAAATAAATTATCTCCGAAAGGACGAATAACGTTTTAAAGTGGGATTTTCATTTTAAATTCTTGTGTTTAACTAATTTGTTTAGCAAATGATTAGAATTGAATTTTTTGTAAAATAATAATTTTAATTAAATATCCAAAATTCATCTTTAACACATTAATTAAAAATATTAAATTTAAAAAAAATAAAGCGACGAAAATTAAGGAAAATTGACGCACCAATCACATCCAAAAACATATTTATCGTTCTAACCTGCCGCAATCGATTATCAAAAGTATCAAATAAAACTATAAAAATTTTACATAAAAAAGAATATCGCGTTTCTGGCTTATAAGAAGCCATTATTTTATTATTCGTCATAAAATTTTCCAAATCGATAAAATTTACAATATTATTGTACCTATTATATATAAACAAAATTACCACAAAGTTTAGAACTTTTAAACTATGAACTGTAATCACAGTATCACTTTAAAAACAATGCTTCCAAAATTTCTTTTACCGAAATTTAACGATGTCTCTGTTAGAAACAAACGCGTTTAGTTATACATGTCTAAACATAACCAAAATCTTCGTCTTCATAGACAATGACAATCACCAGAGAAGCATTCAGTGCTGTCAACTAATGCACAAGAATTTCCCTAGGGTGTCCACCTTGGGGCCCTCTACCCTACGTAATTCGCACCAATTTTCGTCCAAAAAAAGTTCCAAAATACAAATTCATAATGGAAATTCGACATGAAATCCAAGATAAATCCAAAAGAAATAAGTGTACAAAAACTTCCATTTGCTTAAGCACCCAGATAATTAAGAAAACTGTAAAAAAATGATCGACCCCAATTTTTTAAGAGGATTAATTATACAACAGAGGTCTGATTTTCTATATATCGCTCATGTCTGTGTACGTCGTCAAGCAATGTTAACTTGAATAAGAGCGATGGATCAACGAGATCGGATTAGGAAATCATACATATAAGCTTTTAACGAGTGCTTTCCAGGTTGAATCATTGAAAATGTGCAGCAAATCGTTGAGAGTGCGCGTGTTGGCGGTTACACGCGTGAATCATCCTGTCATCTCTGTTTTTCGTACTAGCAGCTGACCCTACAGAAACTGCACCGATTGCAACGGTTACTCTACTCATTCGACTTCCACATCTTCTTCTCTTTTTTTCATCATTATTGTCATCACCTTCTTTCTTTTTCTTTCTATCTTATTCCTCGGGTCTTGTGGCACATTCCCACGCGCGGAGAAACGATGTCGCAATCGCAACAATGCAGAATTGCGCTATGGCGTTCAATCAACTGGCAATTATCCGCCTCATGCGTCCTCGGAAACGATTGGCGAGTCTTTTAAAAAAGAAAATCTGTATATTTTCAGTTAACAGTGAGACTAAAATTTCCCATCCTTGACCTTGCTTCTCCTCCGAGCTGTGTAAAAAGTAGGTGCAGAAACTTAAAATTTATTTAAAAAAAGGGCGATTCCCCTATAGCATGCAATTGGCAACTTTTCGAAAAATCTCTTTTACTTCTGTGGCTATGAATTTTACCCTCAAGGAATAATTACTATATACATGATAGTAATGGGTCACTATTTACTGTTCCAGATAATGTGTATATGCGAGATTTTTATTTCAGTACCATTTCTTTCACAATGTTTTGAGAATCACATGAATGCACAAATTGGTGCGTGTTTTTCAATACGTGCAAAATTTTATTTTTCGACCGATAATTTCGAAAAATACGTAAATTTTATTGTCTTCAGATAAGTATACATAAGTGGAATGTTTTTTTTCACGTGGGAAGAAAGAATTTGTACTGTATTAAAGGAAACTCATACCTGAAGGATAGCACTCGGAAGCAATTTACTTAAATGATCCAAACATTTGATTGCTATACTAAATTTATAAATTTAAATCGAAAGTATTACACATGAGGGTATGTCGATGGCAAATGATAGCAACAATTTAGGCTTCTTTACTGAATTAATATTTTCCAAAATTCTTAAAATTTAATTTTTTAGTATTGTTTTTTCATTTTATCATAATTTTTTCAATTTTTTTATTTACATTCTTTTGTTAGAAATATTATGAACTTAAAAAATATATTTTATTAAAATTTTTTTTAACAAATATTTTTATTTGTTTGAGGCCATGTGGAAACAGCCATCTTAACTCAATGAGTAAGTGCAATTATTCCCACGGGTTTTCTCAAAAAATAAAAAATAATTTTGAAGGATATTGTAGAAAATGTTATCTGACATGTAGGCGCATTGATCCCTGACCACTTTGGGAAAAAATCACTTTTTAGTTTTATTCAAATAAAAAGTTTGACATTTGTCGCGCTGTAAAATGTCAATCAAAATGTTTTTTCCCATTAAAATAGACGTGTACTTTGACAATTTATTTATGAATAAATCTTATATTATATTAAAATGTTTCCTTCGTCCACAAAATTTTTCGTTCAACGTTTTCAACAATATGTACACTAATATATATATATATATATATATATATATATATATATATATATGTGTGTGGACGTCCGCATGAAAAGGGACCACTTTGTTGGTTCTAGATTCCGAGATATTCGCAATTTACTAATTTTGAAGAAAAATATCGAAATTTTTTTTATCTTTTTTTCTTAATCTACAGGGTCTACCACGTCGATTCATGCAGTTTTTATTAATTTATTGACACTCTAAGTATTATATTTCGTTGTTAGAAAAAAAAATGAAAAGGGACCACTTTGTCGGAAATCTGTTATTTTTTCATTGTTTCAAAACGAAGGGAGGGAAAAATTCGAAACCTATTGATTTTCAATCTTAAGGGTGTACTAGACTTAAAACAACTCTTATCTGAATAACTTCCCAGAAGAGCCGGAGAAATTCGCGTTACAATTTTTAATTTCGTGTTTTTGGAAAAGGAATTTTTAATTTTTTTTAAGATTTTTTATAATAAAGTCGCTTAACAAATTTTTTTAGGCTACTTTTCTTTTCTTTTCTTGAAATAACTTTAAAAAATAACACCAAACCTTTAAATTTGTTAAATATTCCACTTTATTAATTAATAACCGTATTTTTAGAAAATGGACCACTTTGTCGGAGATCCATTATTTTGTCATTGTTAAAAAATGAGGGGGGGGGGGAATTCGAAACCTATTGATTTTCAATCTTAAGGGTGTACTAGACTTAAAACAACTATTATCTGAATAACTTCCCAGAAGAACCACAGATATTCATATTACAATCTTTGATTTCGTTTTTCTCGAAATGACGTATTTGATACTCCAAACTTTTAAATTCTGTAACTCATCGAATTTTTCACCAAAAAGGTTGTAAAACCACTCAAAATTTTCCAAATTTTGTCAGGAATTTGCCTATATAGATAAGTCCAATAGTGCCAAAGTGGTTCCTTTTCATGCGGACGTCCACATATAATATATTACATATATATATTACATATATATATATATATATACTAGGGGGGCTCCGCCCCCCTGCGCGCTTTGCGCGCCAACCCCCTTGTTTTTTCTTCTTCTTTCTTTAATAATTTACGTCAATAGTATTTTATATTATTTAAGAATTATAATTATTGGTTTAAAAAAAAAATAAAAACATAAAATTCATAAATAAATAACATAAAATTCTATGTTGAAATTCTGAATTTTATTATTATTGTTAATTATAATAATTATAATTTATTAATAATTAATATAAAAGTAAAAAAGGTTGTTTTGAATATACTATAGCTTTCACTTGCAAGAGGCCTTTGAGGTTATACTTGCCCTGTGACCTGTCCTTGGGGATAAAGAGGGAGGGGCGATTTTGAGGTTATATTTGACGTGTGACATGTGAGTGAGAATAGAGGAGAGGGGAGATTTTGAGGTTATGATTGTCCTGTGACCTGTGAGTGGGAAGAAGGGGTGTAATGTAATAATATAAATGAGGGTTTAAGGTTATGTTTTGAGGGGGTTTCGAGGTTACATTTGTCATGTTACCTATGAGTGGGAAGGGGGGTTTGTGGTCATATTTGCCATGTGACCTGTGAGTAGGGAGGGAGTTTTGAGGTTATGTTTGACCTGTGAGTGGGAAGGGGGTTTTGAGGTTATGTTTGACCTGTGAGTGGGAAGGGGGTTTTGAGGTTATGTTTGACCTGTGAGTGGGAACGGGGTTTTGAGGTTATGTTTGCCCTTTGACCTTGAGTGGGAAGGGGGTTTTGAGGTTATGTTTGCCCTTTGACCTTTAAGGAGGGGGGATGGAATCTTGAAACAGCGGCGACAGCGATATATTTTTGTAATATAGGGAGATATATATATATATATATATATATATACTAATTTTCACTTAAAAATCCATTTGAAAAAAAATTTTTTTTACAACCCCTTCCAAGCTTGAAAAATTGATTATGAAAGGGGTATAATATTTATACCCCTTCCAACAATACGTTAATTACTCACACATATGAATTCCTAAGAAAATTCTGAATTTTTGACGACGTTGAAGTCCACAACGTTTATCAACGAAAAAAATTTTTTTTTAAATAGAAGATTTAACTAATATAACAGATATCAAAAGAAAAGTCACAAACACAACAGAAAGCAAATATCGAAACTCAAAATCATAAAAAATTACATTTTTTTACAAACTTAAAATACCAACAATATGTATGCAAACTAGACCAACTTGACAATAACATATGTAAAAATTAGAGTTATGAATTGACCAAGGATTTTATTTTTGGAAATGACTCCTAGTGAGTCTCCTAATCATCCTGGAGAATTTCAAAAAAATCGCCACCCGGAAACTCTCAATTTTTTGCCCTAATAAATCGAAAAATTAGGTAAAAATAGAGAAAAAAATGGCAAAATTAGAGTTATCAATTGACCAAGGATTTTATTTTTGGTAATGGCTCCTAGTGAGTCTCCTAACATTCCTACACAATTTCAAAAAAATCGCTGACCGGAAACTCTCAATTTTTTGACCTAAAAAATCGAAAATGATTTCTTTTTTGCTATAAAATCACCACGAATTCTAATACAAAACTTTCAAATTTTTCTATTTCCGACAGTAATATTTCTTTTTAAATAACTTAATTCTTAAAAAACAATCATACAATTATTGTTATTTATAAATTATTTATTGAATAATTTTATTTAAATATTTCAATATTTATTGCCATTTAAAAGAATTGAGTTTACAATTTTCAAAAATAGATGAACTTCAAAAGGCTTTAATTTGAAATTTCATAAACTTTAAATTTTTAATGAATGTAATTAGAAACTTTAAAAAACTTAGATTTTTTCAAAATGTTAATAGTTCAAATTCTTCTTGAAATTAGTTAAATTTATCAATATATCGTCGGTTGGGTGCAGAAAGATGCCAATTCAGACTAATTAACAAATAGAAATTTTTTTTATACAAAATTTTTTTTTTCACACAAATTTATGTTTATTAAAGTAATATATGTCGATTTTTTTAAAAATTATTTTGAATTTAACAATTACCATTGTTATGAACAATTACATGAACAATAATCAAGTTTCTTTGACATTTGTAAACATTTTATGCAATTTTTAAACATAAAATGTTTATATAATATGTACATTCTTTCAAAAACTTTAAAAATTTATTAGCACAAACAATTACATTTGTAATTACACAATTATTTTTCTTATGTTAACAAGTTTAAAGTCATGTAAAGCTCTACTTGATTATTGCTAACTAGATTATTGTTCATGTAATTGTTAATAACAATGGTAATTGTTAAATTCCAAATAATTTTTACCAAAATCGACATATATTACTTAAATAAACATAAATTTGTGTGAAAAAAAGAAATTTTTTTACAAAAAAAATTTCTATTTGTTAATTAACATTGTTTGCAACAATTTAAATAAATTGTATTATACATTATTATTTGTCTGGTGGTCATGCTGGGCTAATTTAAATTGATTCCAATCGTCTGCAACGAAAAAATAGAAAAATTAACATGTTTTTTTCTAAAAATATTGTAAATTATTAACTTTGAATAACAAAAAAAAATATAAACAATTTAAAATTCAAAAATTGGTTTAGAGGAATCTCTTAGAAATTTTATTCCCTTCAATTTAAGACCAAATCCATGAAAATCCGATAAAATTTGTAGGTTCCAGACAATTTTAAACAGTAAATTGTAAAAAATGACAATGTGCGCGGGGCGAGTTTAACGTCATATAAAGCTCTACAACCTGCAGTTTTTAATTAATAACATTTTTCTAATTGAGGCTTATTTTTCTTCGAAACGGTTTTACACTCGGAGACATTTAAGGAATAGAATAAAATTTTTATTTTTTTGTTAGGACGTAAAGAACATATTTGTTTATTAACATTTTATAAACAAATTATATAAAAAATTATAAAAAACAAAAAAATTTAAAAACAAAAAATATATTCAAATAGTACAATCCAAGACGAAAAAACCCATATTTTAATTTTAAAATCCGTCAACTGGAACTCGAAAAAAAAATTTGTTAATGAAGCAGTACTAAAAAATTCAATTGTTAATAACTTTTACAAAAAATTATTTTTTGCCTTAATATTTTCAGGGATTCTTCTTAACGATATTAAGAGTCAATAAAAACTATTTTGGTTCAAAAAAAATTTTTTAGTTTCAGGTGATCCGTTTGAGAAATTCTGACCCATTGAGAAATAAAAATTATGCATAAAATGGATATATTTCTTATTTCTTAATCATAATTCTTAACAATTAACAATTTTCTAATATTTTTTATAAATAAAAAGCATACAAATTTGTATAATTTAGATCAGTCAAACGAAGTTTCTTATAAAAAGCGTATAAAAAACAAAATTTATTTGTTAATCATAACTTTTAAAAAAATTTTTAATTTTCCAATTTCAAATATTATTTTATTATAAATCATGAAAAATACCTGCATATTTTCTATTTGTCAAACAATATTTTCTAAAGAAAAAAAACAAAACCATACGCAAAAATCAAACTTCAGATGTGGACAAACAGAATGAATGAATTATTGATTATTATATTTAATAATAAGTAATATTATATTTAATTATTGCATATTTTTACTTAAGTAATTCATATTTGGTACAAATAACTATTTATTTGATGCTATAAAATAAAATATTTATGTTCAGTAAACATTTACTTATCTCAAATAAATAAAAACAAATAATTATACATAAATACAACCGAGCGAGCGTTAGCGAGTGAGGATATGTCGCTAGTTGTAAATTATTCATTTCTGCACAGAGCCGTTTCTAGGGGGGGCCAAGGAGGCGCCACGATTTTGGGGGCGCCGAATTTGTAAATACAAAAAGTTTTTAGCGTTATTTTTTCATGTCTTAAAAATGTAATATTAAAAGAGTAGATTATTTTTTTTATTTCATTACTTTTCTGTCAAAAAATTTTGTAATTTTAAAAAATGCGAATATTTTCACTTAAAGAATTTAGGTTACATAGAGCCTGTTTACACCGCGTCGCATAAATGTATTCCTCCGCGCGCATAAACGTATATTCCTCCAGGAGAATAAACTCGCGTCTGCGCAAAGTGCTTCCCAGCGGTTTCAAACTCTTCACATCACAGCTGGGAAGCACTTTGCGCAGACGCGAGTTTATTCTCCTGGAGGAATATACGTTTATGCGTGCGGAGGAATACATTTATGCGACGCGGTGTAAACAGGCTCATATTACGATCAGGTTATAACAAACTTATGTTATATACTTCACGTATCTTGCGTGCCCATCCCTGCTTACTGTACAACCTTACCCAGCGCTTGTCTACGCGTGGGCACGACTAATCAAACAAAACACATATGTTTAATAACATTTATTTTCGTCTTGTTTAATGTAAAATAAAATACAAGTTTTCAGGTCTGATTTCCATGCGAAATTTTATGAATAAAAAATTTTGTGTTCCATTTTCATTCGTTAATTATCTGCAAGGCTTGTAAAAGTAGATTAATTTGATAATAACAATCAATTAATATGAGACAAAAAGTAAACATAACCTTAACATTTAAAACTAATGTATAATTTAACTTTTCTTGAATTACAGTTAGATTTGCTCATTTTTGTAAATACGTCAAAGAAATCTGGGGCGCAGTATCGACAATTAAAAAAGTCAAGAGAAAAAAAATCAACAACTGGCTAGTTCATGGAAAAAGTGGTTGTTGAAAGAAAATAAAATAGATGAAAAATCCACTTTAGCTACAATTCATGAAGATGACGAAACATCAAAGATTGAAGAGAAATTGGCAATAGAAGATGGAAATGCTAATTTATCGTCACAATCTCAAGAAACGTCTACAGATGATTTAACAAATTGGTCAGTTCCAGATGAATTAAATGTTAAAGAATCGATTCCGGCTTTTGATTCTGATCCAGCAACATGGAAACGCCCGTATAGTCAATCAATGATTACTGTCTTAGTAGAAAAAGGTCCTGAACAAGAAAAAATGCTGATTATTTTTCATCTGAGAAAGACAGAAGGAAATTTTCAGCCATTTGGTATCAGAAAACTATGTCTAATGGAGAGATTGTTAAACGAAATTGGCTTATTTATAGCAAAAAAAAGAAGTCAATATTTTGCTTTTCTTGTTTATTATTTGGAACTTCTTCTACTCGCTCTTCAAATCTGGCTGATCCTGAGTGCGGTTTTTCAAATTGGGAAAAATTAAATCCTAAAGTTCCACAGCATGAAAATTCCAATGAGCATAGGAATTCGTACATTCAGTGTAGTACAGTCAATCTAGCCTGAAAAAAACCGTTTTTTTGGAAAAAATACCTTACTCGAGATTATTTCATAAATCGTTAGTGGAACATGTGACTAGCTTAAAACCAAAAAGTTGGGACACCCCTCCTTGGGGAGGGGGAAAAACTCAAAATTTCCTTAGATTTGATTTTGTACGAAAACCGTAAGTCGTACTGAAAAATTTCTTAAATAAAAGATGTAGAAAATAAATTTCTCTACAGTTTATCTTACTGGGCCCCTACTGTACACTGGGGTCAAAAAGTTTCAGTACATTTGTACTAATTACTTTTAAATGCTCGCTTCACTTCAAATTCAAATATTTCTGTAAAAATAGATGTTAGAGCTATCAAACTAGGATCATTTTAAAGTTCAATAAATTTAGAGTCAAATAGGCTAAGACACAACCAATTTAATAGTGTAAATATTAAAAATATTATTCTTTAAAGTTAGAGATTTTTTGTGAAAATTGCGATTTTGAAATCTGGAATTCAAGCGCACGCCAATTGAAGAAAAATTTTTTTTAAGATTTGATAGTTGCACAATATCAAGTATAAATTCCATTCTTTAATTCTAGACCAAAATAATTCACAAATAGTAAGTATTTTTTTCAAATTCTATAAAAATAACTTTCCTTGCTCACGAAATTTTTCAAAGAATATTAATTGCAAATTCGTCGTTTTCGTTCACTTGTTTTTTCAATTAACCACACTTTTGAAAAATATGCACCTTTTTGTCATTGTAAAATAAAAAAATAGTCACCTAGAAAGAAAATAAGGAATAATGATAAAGTTAAAATTTGTAAAACTATAAGAAGAGGGATAAATTTCATTTAAATATCTTTAATTTTCTAAGATGAAGAGGTTCTATATTTTTCAAAAGTGTGGTTATTTGATAGAACAAGTGAATGAAAACAACGAATTTGCAATTTATATTTTTCGAAAAATTTAGAGCAAGAGATATTATTTGTATAGAATTTGAAGAAAATACTTAATTTATGTGAATGATTTTGGTCTAGAATTAAAGAATGAGATTTGTACTTTTTATTGTGCAACTATCAAATCGTAAAAAAATTTTTTCTTTAATTGGCGTGCGCTTGAATTCTAGATTTCAAAATCGCAATTTTCAAAAAAAATCTCTAACTTTAAAGAATTATATTTTTAATATTTACACTATTAAATTGATTATATCTTATCCTATTTGACTCTAAATTTATTTAACTTTAAAATGATCCTACTTTGATAGCTCATACATCTATTTTTACAGAAATATTTGAATTTTAAGTGAAGCGAGCACTTAAGAGTAATCAGTACAAATGTACTGAAACTTTTTGACCCCAGTGTACAACTTAATGTGCGAAATCTAGAGGGCGCCAAAATTGCAAAGAATCAGTTTTTCCCCTTTTTTGTATCAAAAATTCCATTTTTGAGTTTTGGTGTAAATAGAAAAGTTGTAGAGCTTAAAAAAACCTATAAAATTCATATACATAATTTTTTCTACGTCGCACTCTTTCGGAGGTACAGTCTACTTATTAATTGTTACGAATAGGTAATCCATATAACACAAGACCACAAAATTTTTAAATGAAATATTGACTGGACCATGTCTTTTTTATGTTTTTTGGGTCGCTGAATTCGAATCCGAACTCAGTTTCCGCCATCACGTCAAATTTCTTCAAAATGGCGGATTCAATATGACTGTCGAATTTTTAAAAAATTTATCAGATTTACTTAAAACTTGTTACTACACTGAGAGACCTTTGGGACTGTAGCGGAACAACGTATGTGACAGCAGCTCCACTATGGTTTTGGTACGCTGCGGTACAATTTTGGGCGCGTGACAGTCCAAAATGTTCACAGTAAAAAGAAAGTCTTAATTTAAGGCATAAAGAGTACCTTAATTTAAGATGCAACATTTTTAAGGCAGCCTGTGTTTAATTTCAAATCATATTTTTTGGCTGAAATTCAAGAGCAAGCATGCTGGTTTTCAGCACGTTGAATGTGCTGAATTTAAGACAATCATATTGAAAACTCAGCAGTTATATACTTACGATAAAATAGTTTGAAAACCTAGCATTCTTTTCACTTAATATATATTATACTCATAATTGTTTCTTATTATTTCAATATTTGACACTTTCAGGTTATGTATTTTGTTTTTTATCGTCGCAGCGCTCGGAATATATTTGACACTTTCAATCCTTTTAGGTTACATATTTTGATTTTGATTGTCAGCGCTCGGAATATGTGTGGTCAGTTTCGAAATTACTTTCTATTACGATTTTAGTCGATAAAAACGTCATTATAACTTATTTTTATCGGTAACGTTAAAAAATAACCTAAAAGTAAATAGTGATTCAATATTCTTGAATATTTTTTAACAGGAAATGAATGATTTTTATTATTTTTCCATAATCTGTCATATTATGGATAATTATGGATAATCAATATTGTTTATTCAAATAATATAAGTAGTACTATTTACTCATATAATTTTTTTTTATTTAATGATAAAATTTTTATTTTGCTTGTTATGTACTGTCGGTAAAAAAATTCAATATTTAGACGTTTCTGAAACTGACCACATGAGGACTAGTGTATATTTTAAAAACAATGTAAAAACCTAACCTGAAGCTGTCAATTTGTTTGACGTTTAAAAATGTGATTAATATTGGAAGAAATTCAAGAATATTAACTATTATATGCAGTGATCATTTAGAAATTCACTACAGTACTGACAATTGTAAGTTCAGAATGCCTGTTCTTATTTTCACGCAAGCGCAGCTGAAATTAAGACTTCCATTATTTTCACGACTTGTTTAATTTCAGACAGCGCTTAAAGTAAGATTTACTTTTTACTGTGTTGGTGAATAGCTCACCGAAATAGTGAGGATACCGCCTTTGGTTTGCAGCAAAACAAGTTTTGGACTATCACGCGCCCAAAATTGTAACGCAGCAACGCAAAAGTATAGTCCTGTAGCGTTCCACCAAAATGGTCAGTAGCAGCCTATCGAAAGTCTTCTGCCGACCCAAAGGTCTCTCAGTGTAGGGGTTTTTTGGGGTCGCTGAATTCGTATTTCACCTTAGTTTTTCAAAATTCAAAATGGCGGATCCATTATGGCTGACGAATTTTTAAAAAATTTATCAGTTTTTTAATTTTTGAAAACTAAGAAGAAATTCGTATTAAGCGACCCTAAAAACCCTCAAGTAAGAAGTTTCAAGTAAATTTGATAAATTTTTTTTAAATTGGTCAGCCATATTGGATCTGCTATTTTGAATTTTAAAAAACTAAGGTAAAATACGTATTCAGTGACCCCAAAAACCCCTGAGTAACAAGTTTTAAATAAATCTAATAAATTTTTTAAAAATTCGACAGCCATATTGGATCCGCCATTTTGAAGAAATTTGACGTGATGGCGGAAACTGAGTTCGGATTCGAATTCAGCGACCCAAAAAACGTATAAAAGACATGGTCCAGTCAATATTTCATTTAAAAAATTTTGTGGTCTTGTGTTATATGGATTACCTATTCGTAACAATTAATAAGTAGACTGTACCTCCGAAAGAGTGCAACGTAGGAAAAAATTATGTATATGAATTTTGTAGGCTTTTTTATGCTCTACAACTTTTCTATTTGCACCAAAACGCAAAAATGGTTTTTTTGATACGAAAAAGGAGAAAAACTGATTTTTTGCAATTTTGGCGTTCTCTAGCTTTCGCACATTAAGTTGTTTTCATACAAAATCAAATCCAAAGAAATTTTGAGTTTCTCCTCCCTCCCCAAGGGGGGGGGGTGTCCCAAATTTTTGGTTTCAAGCTATTCACATGTTCTACTATAGATATATGAAATAATCTCAAGTAAGGTATTTTTTCCAAAAAAAATGCCAGATTGACTGTACTAGTGGGAAGAATTAGAAAGAAGACTGAAGTTAGGTTTATTTATAGAATCTGATTTAGAAAAATCTATACAATATGAAAAGCATAAATAGCGGAATATTTTAAAGGCTGTAGTAAATGCTATTCTCTATTGCGCGGAAAATAGTTTAGCATTACGTGGATCTTCAAATAATTTAAATGATCATAACTGCGGCGTTTTTTTAAAAACTATAAAACTAATATCAAAGCATGATCCAGAAATACGCTGTCACATTGATGAATCAATTAAACACCCAGGAAGAGTAACTTACTTTTCGAACACTATTCAAAATGAAGTCATAAGTCTTTTTTACCATCAAGTAAAAGACGTAATTATTCAAGAGATTACTAAAGCTGTATATTTTACCCTTTCATTTGAATTTACACCAGATATAGCTCATAAAGAGCAAACGACACAGATTATTAGGTATGTTAAAATTGCTTAATATCGAACTTGTTCTATTGAAGAGAGATTTATTGATTTTATTGAAACAAAAGAAAAAACTGGCGAAGGATTGGCAGAAGAAATTTTAAACAAATTAAAAATAGACGGCATCGATATTAAGTACTGCAGAGCTCAATGTTATGATAATGGTAGTAATATGGCTGGTAAATACAAAGGCGTACAAGATCGAATTCTTGCAATAAACAAATATGCCGATTATTTAAGATGTTGCACACATTCAGTTAATCTTCATTGTGTTCACGCTGCTAGTACATCACCAAAAATGATCACTTTTTTTGGTATTATCCAAAATTTGTTTATCTTTTTTCTTCATCTACTGAGCGGTGGGATATACTTATGAAACATTTGACCGTTTCGTTGAAAAAGCATTGTACCACTGGATGGTCAACTAGAAAGCAGGCTGTATGTGCAGTGTATAAAGAACTGGCAAAAGTCATTTTAGCCTTAGAAGAGCTTATAGAAATTATGAAAAATCTAGAAACCTACTCAAGAGCTAAGAACTTGATCAAGCAAATTAAGAATTTCAATTTTATATGCTGTTTAATTGTATGGAACAACATTTTGTCAGAAATTGACGCAGTCAATGTTCTTCTGCAGAAAAAAACAATTGAGGCCTTGGATCCAATAATTCGCCCGACGCTCGAAGGCACGCGCTAATACCAGTCGGGTAGCAGTGAGTGGCCCAGAGGCGCTCACTGCTCACTGACTGGCAGTTTCGCGTTCCTCCGAGCGTCGGGCGAGTTATTGGATCCAAGGCCTCAATTACTGTTTTAATTGCCAGTAATTTAATTCAAAGTCTTCAAAATACCATTACGATTATAAGAAACGAAAAGTTTGAAATCTTTCAAAAAGAAAGTATAGATTTGGCTAAGACTTTGAATGATGAGCCTGTAATGGAGAAAAAAAAGTAAAAGTAAAGTGCGGAAGCAATTTGACTACGAGACTGATGATAAAAGTGCCAATCTATCTGAGATTGATCAATTTCGTATCACATTTTTAGAATCAATTGATCTCATTATTCAGCAACTACAATGGAGATTTAAAACACTTCATGAGATTTCACAAGATTTTGACTTTCTTACAGGATTGAACATAAAATCATTGCCTGACAATGTACTTGAAAAGCATGCAACGGACTTAGAGTAGTAGAGCTACACGGGTTCTGGCCCAGTTACTGACCGTCGGTAAGGTAGATTTCTGAATAGCTCACTTTCAGGTGGTTTAGAAGGGGTGTTCTGTTTTACCGACCGAGTTTTAGTACCGGCCGCCACCGCTAGATGGCGCTAGTGACGGTCTTAGGGGAGGGCTAGGCCGGGTACCGCCCGAGGGCGCCTGGAAATTTGGGGCGCCTAAAAAGATATTTGTATTTACATTTTGAGAAGAAGGTTAAAAAAAATTTTTTTTTTAAATTTAATTTAAACTTAATTTAATTAGAATTTTTTAAAATATAAATCTTATTTATTTCATAAAAACACAATAAAACGAATGCGTATTTTTTTACATAAAAAGAATAAAATTAATATATAAAATAGTGACTACTCAGTAAACAAAAACTGATTGAAATAAATTAAAAAGAATTCACAAAGAGTTTCAGTGAATCCCGCTTTGTGACAAATATGAATTGGAGCTATGTTGAAATTTTCCTGAATTCGTCAAACTGTATTGAACTTTTAAAATTTCTATTCTTACTAATTCAATGGGCAAGTTTTGGGGCCTTTAATTTTTTTTAATTCGTCAGCACGAATTCAATGCATGCCTTGGTCATTTATTACGAATGCGAATTCGTTTGCGTAACTTCAGGCAAATTGAATCGAATTCAATCGAATATACAAAGAGCTTGAATAAATCCCGCTTTCTACCAAAAATCTTAATTCATTTCAATCCGTTTGAATTAGTTTTTTTTACTGGGTAGTGAGTTCACAACAGGCTGTGTTATGCAGAATATAATATACATTTTTGACTATGGAAAACTAATATAAAAAACTCAAGTGCTTCAATTAACTTTTCATTTTAAAATTCAATAGGAGATTTATCATCAATATAAAGGCATCTAAATCCCAAGAATTAGCAATAATGATTCGTTAAAATTTATTCTAAAAAGATTTGTCAAGTTGTGAAATGTAAGTAATAAACTATTGAGTAAATTTTAGACTACTATAACTTATAGCATAATCTATAATATTGCTTTATTTTTCTCAAATTCGTGCCCATGCATTGGGCACCTAGGGCAAATTGCCCGAGGGCGCAAGGAGGGCTAGGACCGGCACTGGATGGCGCCACCACTCAATTCAAACCCCCTTGACGGGGTATTTAAATTTTTATTTTTAAACTTTCAAGTGGGTTAGAAGGGATGTTCTGTTTTACTGACATCTGTGTTCTGGCTGCAACCGCTAGATGGCGCCACCACTCAATTCAAACCCCCTTGGCGGGGTATTTAAATTTTTAGTTTTAAACTTTAAAGTGGGTTAGAGGGGGTGTTCTGTTTTACCGACATATGTGTTCCGGCTGCCATAGAGAGATTGCGCCAACGCTCAATTCAAACCCCCTTGGTGGGGTATTTAATTTTTTATTTTCAAACTTTCAAGTGGGTTAGAAAAGGGGGTTCTACTTTATCGACCGAGTTTTAGTACCGACCGCCACCGCAGATGGCGCCACCGCTCAATTCAAACCCCCTTGGTAGGGTATTTAAATTTTTATTTTCAAACTTTCAAGTGGGTTAGAAAGGATATTCTGTTTTACCAACATCTGTGTTCAGGCTGCCACCGCTAGATGGCACCATTTTATTTTTTGCTCAATTCAAACCCCTTAGCATGATATTTAAATTTTTTATTTTCAAACTTTCAAGTGGGTTAGAAAGGATAATTTTAAATTTCGCGCCATTAACTGATTTCAAACCCCCTTAGTGGGAAATTTAAATTTTTATTTTTAAACTTTCAAGTGGGTTATAAGTGGTGTTCTGTTTTACCGACCGGAAATCCTACTTTACCAAAAAGGTGATTCAAGTATTACGTAAGCATATTTTGCAAGTTTTTAGACCCCCCCTCCTAATGTAAGATTTTTTATATGCATCAGCGCCATTTTTTCTAATGGAAATAAGTAATAGCTAGACCCCCCTTAAATGCTTACGTAATACTTTAATGTCCCAAATACTGATTGAGAGAATACTATTTGGATTTTCATATCCACATTTTTAACAATACTTTAACGTTACTTTAACTTTCTTTTAACTTATTTTAAATTTTTAAACATTACTTTAACTTATTTTAACTATACTTTAACTTATTTTAACTACACTTTAACTTATTTTAACTATACTTTAACGTTACTTTAACTAATTTTAACTATATTTTAACTACACTTTAACGTTACTTTAACTAATTTTAACTATTTTTAACTATATTTTAAATACACTTTAACTTTCTTTAACTTTATTTTAACTATATTTTAACTTGTTTTAAATATACTTTAACTATACTCTAACAACTCTCCCCCATACTATAACTAATTTTAACTATACTTTAACTTTACTTTAACATTACTTTAACTATACTTTAACATTACTTTAACTATACTTTAACGTTGCTTTAACATATTTTAACTAATTTTAACTATACTGTAACGTTACTTTAACTAATTTTAACTTTCTTTTAACTTACTTTAATTTTACTTTAACTTATTTTAACTAATTATAACTATACTTTAACTATACTTTAACTAATTTTAACTATACTCTAACGTTACTTTAACTAATTTTAACTAATTTTAACGTTACATTAACTTGTTATAATTTTTTTAAAACTTATTTTAACTAATTTTAACTTTTCTTTAACGTTACTTTAACTAATTTTAACTATACTTTAACGTTAATTTAACTATATTTTAACTACACTTTAACGTTACTTTAACTACACTTTAACTGTATTTTAACTACACTTTAACGTTACTTTAACTACACTTTAACTATATTTTAACTACACTTTAACGTTACTTTAACTACACTTTAACTACATTTTAACTGTATTTTAACTACACTTTAACGTTACTTTAACTATATTTCAACTACACTTTAACTATATTGTAACTATACTTTAAGGTTACTTTAACTAATTTTAACCATATTTTAACTACACTTTAACGTTACTTTAACTAATTTTAACTATATTTTAACTAATTTTAACTATACTTTAACTATATTTTAACTACACTTTAACGTTACTTTAACTATTTTTAACTACACTTTAACTTTCTTTTAACTTACTTTAACGTTACTTTAACTAATTTTAACTATACTTTAACGTTACTTTAACATATTTTAACATATTTTAACTATACTTTAACTTATTTAACGTTACTTTAACT
Organism: Leptopilina syphax; assembly: GCA_032872505.1. NCBI lineage: Eukaryota > Metazoa > Arthropoda > Insecta > Hymenoptera > Figitidae > Leptopilina > Leptopilina syphax. The sequence continues at coordinate 10,221,988 of CM065469.1, read as the reverse complement.
TATTTTAAAAACTAATGGAAATTTAAATCTAAACTTTAATCAATATCAGTACTCTCTACTTTATTAAATATACGCTAATTTTCAATCATCCTATTATGGTAAAGATTCAAAACCTATTTTAACAAAGGATATTTTTAAAAGTTTATTTCCTCTAATTGTTATTGATTGTTTTTAACAAAACGAGTTTTTAAAACAAACATCAGTTGATGTGAGGTTAGAATTTGAAGCAGGAATCAACATGCTAACCGAGACCACCACCTATTCGCTGCTAGGACGCTACAAAAGTTAAAATCTTTGGCTAACACATAATTACCATGGGATTGATTGGAATTCAGGAGACGTACCATACCATCGTATGGTAAGTTCATCAACTTCGGCCAAATCTACAATATATAATCATACTTTTTGTAGTGAAAATTATGCTGTAAGAAATGTTAAAATTCTTCACGATTGGTTTTTAGATCAACCAATATATAAGTACTATTGCTAATGGTTTCGATGAAGTTGACTCTACTTTAAAATCTTTTTATGAAAATTGTGAATCTTTTTGTAAAATATAGTTATTAAGTTTTCAAGAATAAATATTATTAATTTAAAACAATGCTTCTTAATTGCAAAAACAACTTATCCTTTAAAGTTTTATTTAAATATTATTTTTATATAATTCTTGAAAATATAACTTGTTTTAAGAGAAAAAGGAAAAAAATAAATTTTAAACCAATTTATAGGTAAAACTTTGTGTGTTTATTTTTTCAAATTTTTTAAAATATTTATACATTTCTTATTTATTATAATAATTTAAACTCAACTCATTTCAGAATTAAACCTGAAATGTAAATAGAATAAAAAAATTAATAATAATAAACCTGAAATGTAAACAGAATAAAAGAATTAGAAATAAACCTGAAATGTAAACCGAATAAAAAAATTAGAAAAAAACGTGAAATGTAAACAAAAAACCTGGAAATTAAGATAGTACGCTCGTGATCGCACTTTTCTATAGAATTTCATGAAATTTGAAATCAGAATAGTTAATAACAAGATCTATGTATTTGCAAAATATTAAAAAAATTGACCGTTTCTAAAACAAGATATTTAAGTTCAAAGTTTGTTATTTAACATGGTTAACCTATGAAAAGTGCATGTAAACGGCACATTTCTTCTAATAACTTCTAAAATTTTCTATAGATTGTTTTAAAAAACTAATATATTATAAATGAATGTTTGAGAAATTTATAACAAAAAGATTTAACAATATTAACCGTTTCAGTTAAAAGATATAATATAATATAATATTCTAACCTGACTAGTATACTTGTGTGTGAGTGTATCTGTACATAGGGCTGACTATGTATTCAGTACAGTCCAAGCAAAAATATGCTACAGTAACTGCACCATACTATAGCATTTTATTAAAATTTACTTTTGAGAGTGACTGTCGCGAGCGTACTACCTTAAGCTGAAAATTTTGACATAAACCTGAAATTGAAACAAAAAAAACCTGGAAATAAATCTGAAAAAACTTAAAAATAAACATGAAATGTAAACAAAAAACCTGGAAATAAAACTGAAAACTTGGAAATAAACCTGAAACTGAAACAAACAAAAACCTGGAAATAAATCTAAAAAAAACTTAGAAATAAACATGAAATGTAAACTAAAAACCTGAAATAAAATAAAACACTGAAAATTAAACCTGAAATTGAAACAAACAAAAACCTGGAAATAAATCTGAAAAAAACTTAGAAATAAACATGAAATGTAAACTAAAAACCTGAAAATAAAACTGAAAACTTGGAAATAAACCTGAAATTGAAACAAAAAAAACCTGGAAATAAATCTGAAAAACTTTAGAAATAAACCAGAAATGTAAACTAAAAACCTGAAAATAAAATGAAAAACTTAGAAATAAACCTGAAATTTGAAACTTAGAAAATAAAAAAAAGCTGAAAAGAAATGTTAAAATGGATATCTTATTATACTTACTGCTAGTTCTGGAACTTGAAATAAAAATGATATAATCGCTTTGAAAATAGCTGTATATCTGAAACCCCACCACATTTACATATGCGCACGCAAATTATCCCCATCATACATTGTGCTCGAAAAAATATCCCCACCTTAAATCATGCGCGTTAAAATTAAGGGAACTAAAATAAATGCGTTAATTTAAAAAAATATTTATTTTTATTTAAAGAGTTGAACTTAATAATAACTAGAACCAAAAAGGCGCGCGTTGCGCGCCCACTTCTGGTCCTTTCCCACAACAAAAACCTTAATATAACCTCAAATTAAATCTTAATTAAATAAAAACATATGTTTATATTTTAAAAATTATTTCTCTGTTAATAAGATTGTTTAAAAGTTTTTTAATTTTTTAAATGTAAGTTTGACAAATTGAATTTTCTAAAAAAAATTACACGTTAATGCTTATAAAATATTCTCATTCTGGAGAAAATCACCTTTAAAATAAGCATAACACCATTAAAAAGCATTAAGTATTTTAGAAGTTATTAAAATTTTTGTAAAAAATTGAAAATTATCATTTTTTAAAACTGTCTAAATAAAATATTGATCAAATGACTTTTAAAAGATCTTGATCTATTCAAAATTTATACATCTTTTAAAACTTTAAAGATACAAAAATTTTAGTTTCCATACATGATACCTTTTAAAATGTTTTTCATTCTCCTAAAAATGGGTATGATCTCTAAATTTTAACTGGTAGTGTAACAATTAAATATCATTAGGGAAATTGTTTTAAACTAGTATATTTCGTAACGAGTGCGAGCAGTTGTCAATTTTTGAATGAGCACTTTTTTTGGAACAAACTGTAGGCGAAGCGAAGCTTCGTCTACAGTTTGTTCCAAAAAAAGTGCTCGTTCAAAAATTGGCAACTGCTAGCACTAGTTACGAACGATATTTTTCATAACGCGGTGCAAAAAAGTGCCCTTTTTTGCACCGCGTTATGAAAAATATTTATAATAATTAATAATTTTTAAATAATAAAATAATAAACTTTTTTCAAATTTGGCGCCATATTCTTCAGAGATGGGAAACGTCGAAACCGTATATTTTGTATGTGAAATAACTATTCTGTGCAATTCTTATTATGACATTTATAGGTTAGGAAAAGAATAAATTAGAGAATTTAAATGCTAGAAAAAATGGATGTTATGTAAAATACGAATTAGTAAATATAAAAATTATGAAAAAGAATCATTTGGATAAATCAATATTAGGAAACATAAAAAATTGATTAAAAGAAATTATTTAAAATATAATTTCGGTAAGAAAAAAATTATACGAAATAATTATTCGAATAAAATAAAATTATAAAAACTGGTTATTATAAAATAAAAAAATTTGTATAAAAATTATTAGATATTAAAAAATTTTGAAAAATACTATTTCGATATAATCATAATTATGAGAAGTGACAATTCGGTAAAGTTATAGTTAGAAGAAATACATGTTAGAAAATATAGTAATTATAAAGAAGAATGATTAGGAGTAAAGAAAATTATGAGTAATGTTAATTCGAAAAAATTAAAATTATTTTGAAAAACATTTATAAGAAAAAAGTTTTATAACAAATGTTATTTCGATAAAACAAAATTTAGAGACTTTAGAATTTAGAATATTTACACATTATAAAAAAAATTATTAGGAACAATAAATTTTTTAAGAATTGGTAATTCGGTAATATTAGAATTATATTGAATATGTTACGTCTTAATGACAAAACATATTCCAAATAATTTATATATTTAATTTGTCCGACATCGGTGATTCAATACCTGATTTATTCACAGAGTCGAAACACTCTGATTTCAAGGGACAGGTTTTAAGAAAGAGTAACTGTTCAATTTAAGGAATATTATTAAAGTTTTTATTTGAATCCTTTACAATTAGAGTGAGAGAGAAAGAGTAGATCCAAATGTCATGTCTTCAGGGATACTGAAACAAATACAGACTTTGAACAATCAATCGAGAATTTAGATGGGGACGAAATGTAAAAGTATTAGTTACTTACCTATAAAAATTATTATTAGAGACGTGGACCCAACAGGGGATATTTCGTACAGTGTGTGGTCGAAGAAGTGACGTCGTCTAGCGTAGACAGAGAAATGTTTTCGGGCCAGCCACAGTAAAAGGTCCGGAGTTCAGGTGTCAAATTATTGATTTGACGTTGAAATCAAAATAATGCAGTCCTCGGAAAAATAGAGATGTGTCTCGTATTAGAAATTATCTCCTTGATTAAATTCTTCTTGAATGAGCTTGACTGAGACTTGAAGAATGTACTTGGTACTTAAAGAGATTTTGGATTAACACGAAGAATACGCTTAGGGGTAGTGCACGACTTGTTAACTTGGTCGCGGTTTCTTGAGTAACGAAGAACGCGGGTTTCAGCTTCGAGGGTGACTTCTGGACGAATATACTTGGGGGGTGATACACGACTTCTTAACTTGGAGGCTGTTCCTGGACTGAAGAATTCGGCAAGGGTGACTTCTTATATACTTTTCCGTTTGGTGGAAAACCACCCACAATTTTACTGCCACTAGGTCATTGCAATAACACGCGCAAAGAAGAGAATCAACCGGAATTTAGAAAAATAGACATGACCATATTTGGCATCAGAGGAAGACTCCTTCGGATCAGTACATGCGTACTACAGTGACCTTACAGAAGGGCAACCTCTAGATCAATGCAATAACACGCGTAAAGGGGAGTTGGCATCAGAGGAAGACTCCTTCGGATCAACATGAGCGTAGGTTAGTCACTGTTTTAGATACTTCAGTGACCCTTACAGAAGGGTGACAATCGTGGATAACATATATAAAAAAGTCTGTCCAAGATGACACACATATGAAAGTCGATATGTCTGGGGTACAAGAATAAAAGGGGAAGGATTCAAATTCTAATTTCACAAAATATTATTTTATAAATATCAAATACGTCGCGATGACGTGACAAATAATAATTCGGGAATATAATTATTGTAGTTATTAACAAATTTAAAAAATAATATTTATCAAAATTGACATTTAGAAAATAAAAATATTAGTGTAAATAAGAAATATAAAAAATAATAATTTTTAGAAATGATAATTCAGTTATTTGAAGATTATAAAAATTTTTTTTCGCAGTATTAAACCTTCTGTTAATTAGTCATTCAAAAAAATAATGTTTTTCACAATTATTCTTTCGATTAAAAGAAATTATAATTAATTCTTATTAGATAAAAAGAATTTCGATAAAATAAAGATTCGAAAAATAAAAATTGGAGACTTTTCATGCGCCTCAGTGTATATTATATTTTTATTAGAGTTTTTTTTAAATTTAATATTGAAATAATACTTTATATATATATATATATATATATATATATATATATATATATATATATATATATATATATATATATATATATATATATATATATATATATATATATATATATATATATATATATATATATGTGTGTGTGTGACGCTCCACAAGAAAAGGGACCTTATTTACTCTTGTCATAAGGTCCCTTTTCTCGTGGAGCGTCACATATTACAAAACTAATTGTGTTCATAATATGGAAATTACAAAGTGAAAACGCTACAGATATTTTCCATCAGTTTATTATATTTTTACTTATATTAGGGCCAAAATAAATGAAACCGGCCACTTGAAAAATTATGGCAAAACTCCAAGGATTAATTATTCAAAGAAAGAAAAATCAGTAACCTTCTATATTATAGAAATTGTGTAGATTTTTCTGCCAAAATACAGGCGAAAATTTTTTTAAATTAATACTTGGCGTTTTGCACATCAATACATGGTAATTTAATTTTCCCAAAATATTAAGAACATTCTTAAATTTGCAATTCTTTATAAGAATTGTTAATAACAATTTTAAATTTTAATTTTTTAACAATCTTTTTATTTTATCATTAAAGTATAGACATTAAGCTTTATTTAAAAGAAATTACTTTATTATCATTTATTTGTTTCAAAGTAATAATAACATGAAAATAAAATGATCCAGAACTTCAACACCAAATTACTTTAATAATAAATTTTTTTTAATTGTTTCACTTATTTTGACCCATTATATTAAAACATCAAAGATGTTTTTGTTGGAAATAAATTAATCTCTGATTTATTAAATCAATTTTAATTAATTTTACACTATCTGAGAAAATTGTGTAAATACTTCATGTTAGTGCTATAAATAATTTTTTCATTTTGCAAAATGTAGGGGAGACTGAGGCGAAAAGTTAAATTTTGCATAAATGATTTTTTTAGCCAATATTATCTGCATAGATGCAAATATTTATATATCAATATTGTAGGGCAACTTGTCCCCTACAACTTTCAATAAAAAAGTTTCTGATATTTTCGCATACAATACATGTTTTGTTCTTTCTTGAAAATTTCGTTTTTTTTAACTTTTCACCCCATGCTGGGGCAAAAAGTTAAATGGCTGGGGCGAAATGTTAAATTCTATTTCTAGCCTACTAAAACTATTTTCTGATAGGTGTTAAGTAGTAGATAAGTTAAAGTATTTATAAACAAGTAATTTAGTTAATAAAAGATCTGTGTTTATTGAACAAAAGCTTTAGAACAGTTATAAAGTTAAAAAAAAATTAAAAAAAATTTTTGGTTTATTTTACGTGAACGGTCTTGTCTTTTGACAGAGTACTTCCCTAATGTCAAATAAATCATTTTTAAACCAATAAGCCCAAAAAAATAAAAAAAATGTTAACAACATGTAAAAATACATTTAACTTTTCGCCCCAGGGTGTGTTTTTGGCTTTAACAACAAATATAAAAAATCTGACTAAAGATATTTAGCAAATACCTTTAGGTATCTCTTCAGGGGACCCAAATAATGAAGTAAAAAAATCGCGGTGAGAATAAATGCAAAAAATATACTTAAAAGTTGATATTTTCTTTTATGAAAAAATTTTCAAAAGTAGGGTGAAAAAAAATTTAAATATGGACACCACAAAAATTAGCAGAATGTCACATAACTTTGGACATTTATTTAGGGTGATAACACCCTTCTATAATTAAAATTGCAATGCTCTAACTATTTTCGTTCGAAAGATAATGAATTTTAACTGTTTTCACAATTTAACTTTTCGCCTCAGTCTCCCCTATTAATTAACATCTTTCCCGTCTAAGGCACTAAAACTCAATATAATTATTTAAAAAATAAATTTAAATCTATGAAAAAATGTGAGACTAACTCTGCTGGGGCTCGAAACCCAGGACCTATCAATTGCCAGTTGATTGCTCTTCCACTGAGCTACAGAGGTCCACCGCCAACAAATTTTCATAGCCTTATCGACTCAATAGTCAAGATGGTTCACATTCTTCTGCATATTAATTTTGAATTTTCCCAGAATTTTTTACGAAACAATTATCAACTCATTAATAAGTTCATTCACTAAACGTAAAGCTGAAACCTACCATATCGACCAAGTTTCAAATTCTAGAAGTACCGGTATCTAAACCTAGACGTCACCGCCAAATCAATAAATAATTGAAAAATAAATTTAAAGCTATGAAAAAATGTGAGACTAACTCACATTTTTTTTTCTCACATTTTTTCATAGCTTTAAATTTATTTTTCAATTATTTATTGATTTAGCGGTGACGTCTAGGTTTAGATACCAGTACTTCTAGAATTTGAAACTTGGTCGATATGGTAGGTTTCAGCTTCACGTTTAGTGAAGGAACTTATTAATGAGTTGATAATTGTTTCGTGAAAAATTCTAGGAAAATTCTTAATTATTTAAAAATTAAACTTAAAAGTAAAATTTAACTAACTTTCTAAAATCATTAAAAAGATACTTGAGTTTGTCTTGTATTAATAAAATTAATATAATTTTAGAAATACTTTACACGTGTGTATGTTCTTTGGATAAGGCTGAAATATGCATTCAGTTTATTTTAATACAATTAATGTTTTTTAAAGATAGTATTTAACATTAAAATTTACAAGTAAATATGTAAATAAAAAAGCCGAACAAGACAGAACTTTATGTAGAAACCTAACTTCTATGCTTGGCCAATTCTGGTTAAAAAAATATCAAGCTAAAACAAAAATTGTGCCTTTTTTAAAACATTTACAATATAAAATTTTTTTAATTTCTCATTTTAACTCATAGTAATCATAGTAATACAACACTATCCTACCTAATTTTTTTACACAAAAAACATTTTTATAATAAAGTTCAAAAATTTAGAAATTAAAAAATTATATTATTTTATTATTATTTTATAATTATATTATTTATATTAATTTATTTTTATATTTATAAGAAAATACAAAATTTTTATAAATTAAAAGAAATTTAAATTTTAGTCAGTTAAGTAGTTTTTAGTTTTATTTAAGTATTTCAACATTAAATACTATTATAAAAATACTTTAAAATGAACAGTACAGATGGTCACTTTAAACTTTAATTTTTTACCAATTTTTAAAAATTTAATGTTAAAAATTAGTAATCAAAAATACTTCTAAAATAAGTTAAAAACATGATTCTGAAACTGGCACCTTATTATTATGGCATCTGTTTATTACCTTCAAGACTTTAATTTTGAACTGAAATAAAAAATATTCTTTTTTTTAATACAACATAAATTTTTTTATAATAAAAAACTGGGTACTTGTTTAAGATTCATTTCAAAAATTTTAAATTATGTAAAGTATTATTCTGAAATTAAATTAAGTTTTTAATAAAACAAGGCAAACTCAAGGATGAGCTCAAGGATTTTTTAACTGAATCTAGAAAGTTATTTAAATTTCTTTACAAGTTTAATTGTTGAAAAAGTAAATAATGTTAGTGACTTAGACGGGAAAGATGTTAATTTATTAATTGCAATTCTTAATTACAAAAAAAAATTATTTTATATAATTAAAAAGTAGTATTTTACACAATTTTTTAAAACTGGCCTCCTTATCCTTATTTTTAATCACAAAATTTTTTTTTCTCTTTTTTTTTTTTAATTTTGAAGAGAGGAAGAAACGTGTTCTTAACTTTGCACTTTTATTTTTCTGTATTATATACTGTAAAAATCTGTTAATAAACTGTAACTACTGTTGAAGCTCTTGTAAACATGAAAATACACCAATAGCAAGCGTCTCCGCTAGGATTTCTGACCAATAGCGACCGCCATCATCGGTTTTCAGCCAATAGCGACCGTCATCATCGTCTTTCAACCAATCGCGACCGTCACCATGATATTTTCAACCAACAGCGACCAACATCATGAAATTTTAGCCAATAGCGACCGTCATCATCGGATTTTAACCAATCACGACCGTCATCACCGTATTTCCAGTGGCGTAACTACACCCCCGCGAGACCCCGCAATGCGGGGGGGCCTTTTCAATAGGAGGGGCCCTGATTAAGGTTATAAACATAATAAAAAATTTGCTTGAATTCAATATTCAAAATTTAATCTTAAAAAGCCTATTATACTGTTTAAGTTTTATATTATTGGTTAGAAAATAATTTTTTTTCTGCACATGATAGGTACAGGTTAAGAGATTTGTTTACATATAAAATTATTATATTTTAAATAACAATATCCTTAAATGAGCCCTGTGTTCTATTTGCGGGGGGCCCCCAATTCGTAGTTTCGCCTGCGTATTTCAACCAATCGCGACCGTCATCATGTCATTTTCACAACTAATCACGACCGTAACTCTCAAACTCAAGCCAAAAAAATAGCTGTTTTTCTATTAAGGATTTTGAGGATCATCTTCTAGGAGCTCCAACATCTAAAAATTAATGATTTTTTTAAAGTTAATTTAAATTAGGTTGATATTTTTTTAAAGTTAATTTAAAATTCAAATTATTAACTAACTTCCTGAGGATCGAGGTCAATTATTAACACGTCATTATCGTCATCATCGCTGATGATAACCGTCTCCCCCACCCTGTCATATCCGTCGTCGTCGTCGTCGTCGTAGTCCTCATAATTACACAGTGCAACATTTTTGAGGTCATCGAATGTGCACTAAGTTTTGACTTCAGTTTCTGAAAGTACTTATCGAAACTAGCAAAAACCTATTTCAGTTTTGCTAGATTAGCTCGGATTTAAATTTTATCGACATTTGAATTTTTTTTTGAATTTTCACATTTTTCAGTTTTTTTGATACGGGCGGATGGGAACACAGGCTATTAAAAGTTTATTAAAAAAATTTGCAATGGTCACAATTTAAAAAGCAATAATGCCTCTTTAATTACAGAGAAAGAAAATAAAAATTGGTCAAAAATTGTTCCAGTTACGAGTTTTTTTTGACTTTTTTACATTTTTCGGTTTTCTGAAACGGGCGGGTGAGAAAGCTGGCTATTAAAAGTTCATAATAAAAAATTGTCATTGGTCACCATTTGAAGGGCAATAATTCCTCCTTAAGGGGGCGCCTACTTTATCGGGTCAAAAAAATAGATTTTTTAAAAGTTGTCTTAACTGAAAGTACAACTATAAGAGAATATGCTCTTAAAATATTACGTCAAAATACAAAGTATTTTTCGAGTTACAGTTTGTAGAACGCAATAAAGCGCGTGGACTGGCGCTTGGCCTGGCGCGCGATTCCACTCGCGGTCTCTAATACTTTTCATAATTTGTCGCGCTTATCTACTATTACACCTACCATTAAAATTACCATTTATCAGTAAAATCTCTTCTTATCCAAGAGTTACAGATAAAAAAATAGTCGTTCATCGAGGCCGCGAAATAGCATTTATATATGTTTTTCAATCTTTAAACGCGTTTTTCTCAAAACACTGTTTTTGTAGTTTGCGTACACGATAGACAAAAATCTAATCAACCGATAAGGGTCTATTTGGGCTTGTTTTGAAGATAAAGAGTGTCTCTTCTGTATGAATTAAATTTGTTTTTGATAGAGTTAAATTTAATGCTTTCTTTTAAAAAAAAAATGAGATTTTTTTTGGCAAAAAATAAATTTTTTTTTAAAAGTCATGTAAAAAATTTAGTTTTTACTTTCTATTGAAATCTTTTAATTCATACAGAAGGCAATAATGTATATTTATAGAAAAAATTTTGTTTTTTTGTTTTAGATAAGAATTGTGGGCTCTAGGTTGTACGCAATGGGAAAATTTTAGCAGCGAGGCGTTATATATATGGCGTTTATTTTATTATTAAATTCTATTTTCATTTAATGACAAAATTATATTTCAAAGGTTTAAATATATAAGAAAACATACACTAAATCTCGCATCGATTTATTTAAATGTGTTTAAGAAAAAAATTCCTGAAATGTACGCAGTTTTTTACCTTCTAAAGTAGGCGCCCCCCTTAATTTCTGACATTGAAAAAAAAATTGGTCAAAAATTGTTCAAGTTATGAAATTTTTTCGTACATTTTCAAATTTTTCTTATTTTTTATCCGGGCGGGTGAATACGCTGGTTTTTAAATTTTTCTTTTTTAAAATTGCAATGGTCACATTTTGCAGAGCATTAATTCTTCTTTGATTTCTGTCAAAGAAAAAAAATTTGATTAAAAATTGTTCCAATTATGTTTTTTTTTACTTTTTTACATTTTTCGGTTTTCTGATAACGGACGTGGAAAAACTGGCTATTAAAAATTTATTAAAAAAATTCACAACGGTCAAATTTTAAAATGCAATAATCCTTCTTTAATTTCTGATAAAGGAAAAAAAATGGTAAAAAATTATTCGTGTTATTTATTTATTTCTGTATATTTGTATACCCGCGGTCCTGTCAAACCGCGGGTTTTGATTTTTTTGACTTTTTTCGAAACCAAATATTTTAAATCAAATATTTTTTCTTGCGCAGAAATTAAATAGGAATTATTGCTCTTTAAATTGTGCCTATTACGAATTCTTTTTATACATTTTTAAAAGTCTGTATTCCCACTTCCGTTATCAGAAAACCGAAAATTCAAAAAAAGTAAAAAAAATTCATAACTGGAACAATTTGTGACCAAATTTTTTTTATTGTCGGAAATTAGAGAGGAAAAACTGCTCTACAAATAGTGACCATTGCGAATTTTTTTATAAACTTTTAATAGCCAGCGTTTTCACCCGCTTTATCAAAAACCGAAAAATGTGGAAAAGTAAAAAAAAAATTCATAACTCAAACAATTTTTGACAATTTTTTTTTCTTTATCAGAATTTAAAGAGGGATTATTGCTTTTTAAATTATGATAATTGCGAATTTTTTGTAATAAACTTTTAATAGACAGCGTTCCCACCCGCTCGTATTAGAAAAACCGAAAAATTTGAAAAATTACAAAAAAAAATTTATAACTTGAACAATTTTTGACCAAATTTTTTTTCAATGTTAGAAATTAAAGAAGAATTATTGCCCATCAAATGGTGACCACTGCGAATTTTTTTTATAATCTTTTAATAGCCAGCTTTCTCACCCGCCCGTTTCAGAAAACCGAAAAATGTAAAAATGTCAAAAAAAATTCGTAACTGGAACAATTTTTGACCAAATTTTATTTTCTTTCTCTGTAATTAAAGAGGGATTATTGCTTTTCAAATTGTGACCATTGCGAATTTTTTTAATAAACTTTTAATAGCCAGTGTTCCCATCCGCCCGTATCTGAAAACTGAAAAATGTAAAAATTCAATAAAAAATTCAAATGTCGATAAAATTCAAATCCGAGCTAATCTAGCAAAACTGAAATAGGTTTTTGCTAGTTTCGATAAGTACTTTTAGAAACTGAAGTCAAAACTTAGTGCACATTTTATGTGTTGCACTGTGTTATTATGGGCGTATTGGTCATAAATGACAATTATGGAACTGTCGTCATCATTATCACCGTCACCATCATCACCATCTCTACTATCAGTGTCATAAAAATTTTCAATTGCATTTTCTTCGTGAAGATGCTTTTCCAAATTGGATGGAGGATTATTTGGATTCATGTTTGTTTTTTTTGTTTTTGTTTCTAAAAGAAAAGGATATACATTTTTTTAATATTGAATAAAATTAACTTTAGAAAAAAAAACAGAATAAGATGAGAAATAGAAACGAAAAATATTTGAATAGAAGGAATCAAGTAGAAGAAAGAAATGAAATAAAAATAGTAAACTGATAAAAACAGGAAATAAAATATAAGAATAAAAATTAAATAAAAACAGAAATGAAAACTAAAGTAACTAAAGAAAAAGAGAGAAGTTAAATTAAAAGAAATAACCAGAAATAAGAAAAATGCTTTAAAAAAAGAGAAATCAAAATTGAAATAAACGTGAAATGATTGCTAAAGTGATCTAGAAGAAAAAAGAACTGAAAGAGAAAAAAAACTGTAAAAAATAGAGATAATACCTATAAGACAGAAAGAGAGAAATTACTTGTAAGAGAAAAAGAGAGAAAGACCTGGAGGAAAGAAAGAAAGAAAGACCTGGTAAAGAGAAAGAAAAAATTTAGAGAGAAAGACCTGGTGAAAAGAAAGAAAAAACTTAGAGAGAAAGACCTAGAGAAAAGAAAGGCCTGGTGAAGAGAAAGAAAAAAAAATTAGTGAGAAGACCTGGAGGATAGAAAAAAGAAAGACCTGGTGAAAAGAAAAAAAGAAAGACCTTATGAAGAGAAAGAAAAAATTTAAAGAGAAAGACCTGGTGAGGAGAAAGAAAAAAATTTAGAGAGAGAGACCTGGTGAAGAGAAAGAAAAAATTTAGAGAAAGACCTAGAGGAAAGAAAGGCCTGGTGAAGAGAAAGAAAAAATTTAAAGAGAAAGACCTGGAGGAAAGAATAAAAGACCTGGTGAAGAGAAAGAAAAAAATTTAGAGAGACAGACCTGGAGGAAAGAAAGAAAGAAAAAAAAGACCTGGTGAAGAGAAAGAAATAAACCTAGAGGAGAGAATGACCTGGTGAAGAGAAAGAAAAAACTTAGAGAGAAAGACCTGGAGGAAAGAATGAAAGACCTGGTGAAGAGAAAGAAAAAATTTAGAGAGAAAGACCTGGAGGAAAGAATGAAAGACCTGGTGAAGAGAAAGAAAAAAATTTAGAGAGAAAGACCTGGTGAAGAGAAAGAAATAAACCAAGAGGAGAGAAAGACCTGGAGGAAAGAAAGAAAGAAAGACCTGGTGAAAAGAAAATAAACCTAGAGGAGAGAAAGATCTGGAGGGAAGAGACCTGTAAGGAAGAGAAACCTACGACGATGCAAGATGATAGAAGAATGAGTTTGGTGGCTGACGCACTGCACTCACTCACCGTTGTGATCCCCACCACGGCGCTCCCTACTAGGCATCGCTACAGGAGTGAAAGCAGCATCTCCATGCGGCATCTCTTAGAAACAAGTTTCAATACGCGGGGTTTTTGAATATATATTGTTGGTTATAATAATAATAATAATAAGTATATTAAAAAATAATAAATAAATAAAGCAATTATTTTATATTCAAAAATTTTTATTGAATTTTCTTTAAAAATAATATTTAAATACAACTGAGAATTTAAATTATTCTAAAATGACACAAGTGTTAAAAAATTAAATCTAAATAAGTATTTTAAATTTACTAAAATTCTTATATAAAAATTTTAAAGATTAATTAATTTAACAATTATAATTTTGATTGAGATTAAAAAATATTTTTCTGAAAAGGTTAGAACTGAAAGAAAATAAAGAAAAGGGAATAAATATTTAATGGAGTGAAATAATTGTAATCAAGTTTTATTTATTATTATTTTGCATAAACTATATATTTTTTAAGGGGTTCGGCCACTGTAGAATTTTCAAAACATAAATTTTTTTTTATTAACTGAAAAAATTGTTTGAATCTTGTAGAATATAGAGCAAAAGGTTTTATATGTGTCTGAAATCGATTTAATTGAAATTTCGAGCTTTTTTACCAAGCGCGCCGGGCCGTTCCGCAACGACTACCTGCGTCTGATGACTACCTGTTGGGCAGAAACTGCTCAGATGATGATACAAATACAGAAAGATGTCTATATGATGCTTTAATTACAGATGAATGGTAAAAAATTTTTTAAAGGAAAATTTTTTTCATTTTTTCATAGGTATGTTGTTTATATCTTAAAACTTTAAACACGTATTTCTCAAAACTTCTTGAAAATAAGATTCCGCAGAGAAGTACGTAGCCGATTTTCGATAAGTTAAAATTTCTATTTTTGGCATACAAATAAGAACCCATTTTTTCGTTGAAAATTTGAATTTTAACTTTGAAAGCTCACCAATTTAACAAAAATAAATATTTTTAAAATCGCCTACGTATTTCTTTAGCTATTCTAATGTAAATTTAAAAAAAAAATTATTTTGTTACAGATTCATTTTAAAAACCTGTAGACTGCGTGCAGTGGAGGTCCTAAAGGAAAAAGCGTTTTATGCGAAAATCTCTCAGTGCACTATTTTGCAATAATTTTTAATGAAAAAAAATTTTTTTGGAAACTTTAAAAGATGCCTAAAAACATCCTTAAATATAATTACTTTCCAACTTTTCTTTCTACAAAAAAAAATCGCAAATATACGTTAATTTTGTAACCTTCTACAGTGGCCGAACCCCTTAACATGAGTTTAAAGAAACGAAAATAAAAATCAAATAATACACTTTTCGAATAGTACCAATAGTATTTTTAGAGAAAAAGTTTAACTTAAGAAACTTTCAAAATAATAAAGCGAAAATAAAAATCAAATAATACACTTTTCGAATAGTACCAATAGTATTTTTAGATACAAAAGTTTAAACATTAAAAAACTTTTAAATAATGAAATGAAAATAAAAACCAAATAATACACTTTTCGCATAGTACTAATAGTATTTTAGAGAGAAAGTTTAACTTAAGAAACTTTCTAAATAATGAAACGAAAATAAAAATCAAATAAAACACTTTTCCAATCTTGAGTACTAATAGTATTTTAGAGAAAAAGTTTAACTAAAGAAACTTTCTAAATAATGAAACGAAAATAAAAATCAAATAATACACTTTTTGAATAGTACTAATAGTATTTTTAGAGAAATAGTTTAACTTAAGAAACTTTCTAAATAATAAAGCGAAACTAAAATTCAAATAATACACTTTTCCAATAGTACTAATAGTATTTTAGAGAAAAAGTTTAACTTTAGAAAACTTTTAAATAATAATAAAGCGAAAATAAAAATCAAATAATACGCTTTCCCAATCTTGAGTACTAATAGTAGGTTTAGAGAAATAGTTTAACTTAAGAAACTTTCTAAATAAAGCGAAAATAAAAATCAAATAATACACTTTCCCAATCTTGAGTACTAATAGTATTTTTAGAGAAATAGTTTAACTTAAGAAACTTTCTAAGTAATGAAACGAAAATAAAAATCAAATAATACACTTTTCCAACCTTGAGTACTAATAGTATTTTAGAGAAATAGTTTAACTTAAGAAACTTTCTAAATAATAAAGCGAAAATAAAATTCAAATAATACACTTTTCGAATAGTACTAATAGTATTTTTGAGAAAAAGTTTAACTTAAGATACTTTCTAAATAGTGAAACGAAAATCAAAATCAAACACTAGATTTTTGTGTGTTAAAAATTTTTGTAATAAATAAATATTTAAAAAAATAAATTGAGAATACAATAAATAAATAGTAATAATGTAATAAAGTAAATTTAAAAAAAGATAAATAAGATAATAAATAAAGATATAATAAAACAACAAAGTTTCCAACAGTAAAATTATAGTTTTCTATAAGGTTTATTTTTAAACTTACATAAGTGTTTGATTTCCTTATAAATTCCTGTTGAATTCTAGGTGTCATTTGCGGTCGTTGAATATTATTATGAAGATTGTTATTATGAAGATTGTTATATCGTAAAACCTCGGTCGAAATGACCTTGTAATTTGTTGTGGTATTTGATGCTGAAAAGTCGGTTGAATTTGATTCTGCAATAATTGACGATTTTGTGAATTCACACAGTTACACTGACACTGCAGGATGCATCTGAAAAAATATCATTTTTTTAATTAAAATAATAATTTTTTCAACAATAACAATTTCAATAAAGTGTAATTAAACCTTTTTTTAAAAAAGATAATATTATAAAGAAAACTTTATAATTTTAAAGGACTAATTTTTCAATTTTACAGTATGGAAAAAATTATGTTTATCCTGTAATGTAAAATTGTAAAATTAGTCCTAAATATTTTTAAAACACGTAATGTAAAATTATTAATTACAAAATTATAAAAGTATTTACCATTATCAGACGACAGAAACAGCAAATGCCATTGGGATTGAAGTTCTAAAAAACATAGCAGGTTACATATTTAAATTTATTATTACATAAAAACACTTTTAAAAATAAAACAATAATTAATACTAACCATTTTTATTCTTTATCTAAATCTCAAACTTTCAACGTGATAATTAGCAACAGGTCTGTCTAGCACATGTATGACTTGTATATTAACCTAACTCTTACTGAATGAGCTCTGTTGCCAAACCAACTAAATTTCTTAAAGTTGGTAGAAATTCAAAATGTCTACTAATGGCGCGTAACTTAACACTATTTTGAAATTATAGACATGAGCATTAAATTTTAAAGATAAAAAAAATGCGTGACAATTTAGTACATTTCGTAACAAGTGTGAACTGATGGCGTTTTTTAAACGAGCGCAATGTTTTTGAAACGAGTTGTAGGCGAAGCGCCGAAGGCGCCGAGCCGGAAACGAGTTTCAAAAACTTGCGCGAGATTCAAAAAGTAGTTCACGCAAGTTACGAACGATACTTTTTATAATAAAGTCATAAAAAAAGGCGTTAAAAACGAGACACCCAGATTTGTCACAAAACTAGTTTACCGATATACATTCAAACGTACAAAAACGTTTTGTCGCGCGGGGGGGTTCGGGGGGCCTCCCCCCGACGGGGTCCAGGGGCGGAGCCCCGGCCAGGGGGTTTGGGGGGCGGAGCCCCCCGACTGCAAAAAAACCGACTCAAAAGATTAATTTTCATTGACGATTTAAAAGTAAACAATTCATTTCAGTATTGTTGAAAAACCTTTGGTGTGGCCTACAAGGGGAAGGGTACTTCGGGGGGCGAAGCCCCCCGTTCCCAAATAACCATCTCCAAATCATAGGCTCCAAATATTAATTATTCTAACAGTTGATAAAAAAAGTGAGGTTATGTTGAGAAAATGTTTTGACAATGATAGCGAAATCATAGAGATTTTTAGATTTCTAGCGAATCTTAGGTTGGTAGTGCTGTCCATAACTATATATATATACGCCTGCGCTACGACGCGCTGCGCCTATGTGCTACTATTCTCGATAAAAACGTCGACTCATGCTGTCCTTCTCACTTGGTTCATCGCAGTCGTTACATTATTTTTCTTTTTCGTACTCTCGGGAAGTCTTATTTGCACTCCGTACGAATAAGATCTCTTATGACGCTCTGTTCAAGAAAAGGCAGTTTTCTACTTATCTCCGGAGTACCAAAAAACGCCGTTTTTATGACTGAGTTATAAAAATATATATTAAATAATATTGTTAATAATTTTACTAAAAATAATACACAGCAATTAAAAATCATTAGTAAATATTTTGTAATAATTAAACAAAATTTTAGGAATAATTACCAATTATTAAATTTCGAAATCAAAGAAAAACAATAGGTTTTCAATCAGTAAGTAGTTATCGATATTAATGTAAAAAATTTTATTTTAATACTCACATTATCGGTAAAATATGATAGCCGTCAAACAATTGTAAAAACTGGTCAATAAATAAAAGTGGTGTCAAACCATTTTAATATGGTTGATAAACAAAATCAGTGTGATCTAGCAGTGACAGTCGAAATTAAACTCTGTCTGTAAAACCGAACACACTGACAAATAGACTTTAAATTATTAAATAAAAATTAAAATATTCCGCCAAGGGGGTTCGAATTTACCGGTGACGCCATCTAGCGGTGGCAGCCGAAACACAGATGTCGGTAAAGTAGAACACCAACCAACTTTTACTTAATGGCGCGAAATTTAAAATTATCCCTTCTAACCCACTTGAAAGTTTGAAAATAAAAAATTTTAATATCCCGCTAAGGGGTTTGAATTGAGCAAAAAATAAAATGGCGCTATTTCTCGGTGGCAGCCGAAACTCAGATGTCGGTAAAACAGAACATCCCTTCTAACCCACTTGAAAGTTTAAAAATAAAAATTTAAATTTCCCGCCAAGGGGGTTTGAATTCACTGGTTGCGCCATCTCTCGGTGGTAGCCAGAACTCAGATGTCGGTAAAACAAAACATCCCTTCTAACCCACTTGAAAGTTTAAAAATAAAAATTGAAATACCCCGCCAAGGGGGTTTGAATTGAGCGGTGGCGGCTGGTACTAAAACTTGATCGGTAAAGTAGAACATCCCTTCTAACCCATCTGAAAGTAAGCTATTAAGAAATCTACCTTACCGACGGTCGGTAACTGGACCAGAACCCGTGTAGCTCTACTACTACTTAGCCATAAAATATGCTGCTGATTTAAATGGTGAAGAATTTTTAAATGAAGTTTTAAGTGCAAAGAAATTGTTTTCTTCGTTGTACAAAAATCTAGAAAAAATAGAAAATTAATTCATAATTTTGATTTGTCGTCAAATTATAAAAGCATGGAGATAGCTTATAGGATATTTTTAACCATTCCTGTTACGTCAGCGTCAGCAGAACGATCGTTTAGTAAATTAAAGTTAATAAAAAATTACTTGAGATCTTTGATGGGACAGGAAAGACTTACTACTATACGTTTGTTTTTGATTAAATATGATAGGGTAAGTGTACCAATTGCCGAGGGTGTTCCATTTGTCGATGTTACCATGGTAATAACCAAAAAATATTGTCTAAAATGTCTCATTTGTTTGTGGATATAATATTAATATATTTTTTCACATTTATAACGCATAAGAAAATTAATATTTATCACTTTTTTCCATTTACAATGTGCTACAAAATTTAAATAAAATTCAAAGTTTGTTTACTCGACAACAGGAACCATCCTCGACAATTGGTACGTTTACCCTATAACAGAATCATTAAAAATTGAAAAAATTATTGATAATTTTGCTTCGTTGAAAGCCAGAAAAGTAAAATTTTAATTCTTATGTTTTGATTTAATTCGTATTGAGGTTTTTATTTTATTTTATGTCATTTGGAAAATTTTTAAATAAACTATTTGTTTAAACCTTAAAATTGTTATGAGAGTTCATGAAAATACAAATTTTCAAAAATCTGCAATACATGCTTCATATTGCCTAAGTAAACGTTAACATTTGAAGTTTAAATAATTTTTTTGAAGTTTTTAATAAGGTGAGTACATTAACATTTATATACAAAAGTGTCTTCTGACTTTAAAAAAATTGTGTGAGGAGGGGGCGCCGGAAAAAGTTTCGCCCCGGGCGCCAAACTTTCCTAGACACGGCTCTGTTTCTGCATCACATATAGTTGAGTTGCACAGAGAAAAGGTTAGTTTGATATCAATAATAATTTAATAAAAAAGCATGCAAATAATTTAGATAATACAAACATTTTGATTGGTATTTGTTTGAAATGAGCTAATGTACTTGTATAAATAGATGATTATATAAATATCGATGCCTCCCGTTAATAAAATACTTTTTCGAAGTCCAGTGCAATATTATCCTAACTCAAAATAAAATGCAATATGAAGTTGCCTAAAAATTCCTAAAATAAAATTCTTATTCAACCTCCAATGCAGTAAAAAAGCTTATTCGCAATTGCCTATTAAAATTATTAAAAAATGATAGAAACTTGGTTCTTGGATTGTTTGGAAGCCAATTAAATTCTGCGTCGATTGATATATAAATGAAAATTATTTTATATTTTTGAGAAATTTTATCACCTAAGAGATTTTGAAAAAAAAATTGATTAATTTTTCTATTTTTGTGCAATAAGTTTGTGTGGCTGCACAGTCTAGCAAAATTTAGAGAAAAAATTTTAACTCTTGCAACATAATCATTAAAGTCTTAGGTTTTATTTAAGCCTTGGAAACTAAAAATCCTTTCAAAAGTTTTTTAAATATCTAAAAAATGTCCAAACATGTTTTTTTAAATTTAGGCGGTGATATACACTTATTGCACTCTCGCTGCTCACCTGGTTCGTTGTGGCAGGGCCGAATAAGTGGCATATAGAGTGGGTCATACTTCGAGTCCTATTAAGGTTTTTTTAACTTTACATTTAATATTCATTGAAAATTTGATAATTGTGAAAGTTAATTATTGAATATATAAATAAGTTATCAATTTAAAAACTTTCATGATTAAATAGTAGTTTATTTTGGAAAAAAAAGTTTAGTTTTCAGTTTTTTTTTATGTACAAATTTACAGATTCAGTTCCACTAATTTTATTAACAATTTCCTCATATAAACATTATTTCTTTTGTGGACTGCATATTTTAGCTTTTCAGCTTTTACATTTTTATTTTTATTAAAATTGCAATTAAAGAGACAATTACATTATACTTATTTATTTATTCAAAAATTATATTCTTACTTAAATTTCTTTTAATTTACTATTGTATTTAATTTTAAAAAATTTTAAAATCAAAATGAAACTATCAAATAATGTTCTGTCAATTTATAATAAACAATAATCAAAAACAATAAAATCCATGACTCATTTGAGGTTGCAAACAAAGCTTATTTATTATTAAATTAGTCAGTACTTGATGATACTTTACAATATATAGTTAAAAAGTAAAATAAATGTATATCAAGGTTTTTGGAAAATCTTTAATTTGAAAAATCAAGTATTATAATTTGTGGAGTGAATTTCAATATAATAATTTTTAAGGATTATTACTGCAAACACTTTAAAAGTGTTATATCTAAGGTAAAATTAAAAATATTTTGTTTACTTTGACACCCAAAAAAATTGCTTGTTTCAAAAAAATTGTTTAGCAATTTTAAAAGAATTGTTGATTGAATTTTTTTTAAAAAATTAGTTCAATGTTATAGAATAAAACAATTTTATTTCAAAGAAATTGTTTTGTTACATTTTTTTGTTGATTCAAAGAAATATTTTCTGGATTTCAAAAATCTTTTATTTAAACGAACAAATGTTATTTTTAAGAATTTGTTTTTTATTTTAAACAATTTTTTTTAATTCAAGAAGTAAATTAAAAAAAATTATTTTATTGAAAATATTTAAAAATTATTTTCGTTTTAATAAATATTATTTTTAATTTAAAAAGTGATTTTACAAAAACAATTTTTTTTATTTAAACATATCATTCACTCCAAGTGGAATGTACGTATATTTAAAGAACATTTTAGAAGTTACGTATCTTCCACGTTCAGTGAAGAAACCACGTATCTTTCTGTTCCGTGCAAAAACTACGTATCTCTGTCAGTCGCTTTAGAAACTTCTAATAATATTCTAATATTTTTATGAAAAAAATTAAATTATTATTAAAAATATACGTTTTATTGCATCAACTTTTGAAAAAATTATTACTTCATAACAAAATATTAACTTCAAAATAATAATAATAATAATAATAAAATGTAGATCTTCTAAAGTGACTGACAGAGATACGTAGTTTTTGCACGGAACAGAAAGATACGTGGTTTCTTCACTGAACGTGGAAGATACGTAACTTCTAAAATGTTCTTTAAACATACGTACATTCCACTTGGAGTGAACGATATATTTTTCTAAGTGTAGGGGTGCATAGTCGAGGTCGGCCCACCTTTTGAATTGTGTTCATAACTTTTGTTAAAAAATGAATTTGGTCATTTAAAGTACATTGTTGGAAAGTCCTGTTTAATAGGAACATTTTTCTGTACAAAGTAAATTGATTGGATTAAAAATGAAAAAGTTATAAAGATTTAAAACAAAATTTGTTGTCCAACTTGGCCCTTACAGTCAAGGTCGGACCATGTTTGAAATTCAAAGGGCTTTACCGTTAAAAATAAAATAACATTTTTAGCGTTACAAATACAAAAAAGTAAAACGTTATTGTTACAAAAAACTAACTTAATGAAAAAAAGTATTAGTTTGGACTTAAAAAAATTTTAATTTGCGTGAAGAAGGACTTTCGTATAGTAAAACTGCTAAAATATATCAAGCCGCTGTTTCTAAAAATGGTGCAAAATTCACATTTGATAGGTTTAATGAAACTGGAGACTATGCAAATAAGAGCGGTTGAGGAAGAAAACGCATCACTAGTGTCCAAGAGGATAATCATATTGTGCTTCTCAGCAAAAGAGATAAAAAACTGCACCAGAAATTCGCGAATAATTTAATAATTCTCGATCTCATTCTCCTGTGAGTATTACTACGATAAAAAATCGTTTAAGCTCATGTGTACTATGTGGGCGAGAAGCAGCAAGAAAACCTCTTTTGTGTTTAATAAATAAGAAGAAACGTCTTCAATGGGCAAAAAAATATGTCTCTTCGACTCCTGAAGACTGGAAAAACTTTGATTCGTCGGTAAATAACAATTTACCGACGAATCAAAGTTTGAAATATTTGGTGGAGGCAAACGAAGACATTTTGTTCGCAGAATGAAAGGCGTTTTGGGGACAATGCGTTTTGGGGACGGTCAAGCATGGAGGAGGATCTGTGATGGTTTGGGGTTGCTTTGGAAATGGACAGACTGGAAATATAAAAAAAGTAGATGGACTTTTAAATAAAGAGGGGTATCACCAAATTTTGGTGAAGCATGCCATCCCTTCTGGAAAACGTTTAAAGGAAAAAAAATTGATTTTTCAGCAAGACAATGATCCAAAACACACTTCCTCTTTGTGCAAAAGATATTTGCAAACTCAAGAAAAAAAGGGGTTTTGACATATATATGGATCATCCCTCCACAATCTCCTGATCTTAATCCAATAGAATTACTCTGGTATGAAATTGACAGAAGATTAAGGACAATGCAACCTAAAAATCTCAATACTTTGTAGGAATATTTGCAAACTGCATGAAAAGAAATCGACCAGAAGACATTACTAAAATTGACAGACAGAATGCCAAGAATTTGTAAAGCTATGATAAAAGCTAAAGGTGGATATTTTGAAGAATCGCATTTAGCTCCACTTTATGTTTATTAATTATTTGTTTTATTTTGTTTTATATTAAAATGTTTGTTTGGAAAATTTATCAATAGATACGCAGGAATAGGAAAAGTTTTATAGAATTTTATGAAAACTTTTATACAGTTTCTTTAAACTTTTCTTTTAATTTTTCTAGACTGTACAGCTACACAAACATATTGTACAAAAATAAAAAAAATTAATCAATTTTTTTTCAAAATCTCTTAGGCGATAAAATCTCTCAAAAATATAAAATAATATTCAATTATATATCAATCGACGCAGAATTTATTTGGCTTTCAACCAATTTAAGAACCAACCCGCGTCGAGAAGGAAGTATGGGCAAAGTCCATCAAAGTACAGAATAGTATGGGCAAAGTACAATAAAGTACGGCTTATGAGCGTTTACCTCTTCCCATACTTTGTAAAGTACATGGTTAAAAACGATATTTAAAGTATGGGGATAGTTCGGCAAAGTACGGGAACAAGAAAATAGGTTTTTCGGGAATATTTTCGAATGGAGAACTACACCAAAGTATTGGAGGCGAGTTTTTTTGAAAATATTAAATCAGAAAATTCAAAATCTGAATTTTTAGAGTTCGGCAAAGTACAGGAAAGTAGAGCAAAGTATGGAAGAGTAAAAAAATAGTTTTTTAAAAATATTAAATCAGAAAATTCAAAATCTGAATTTTTAGAGTTCGGCAAAGTACAGAAAAGTACAGCAAAGTATGGAAGAGTAAAAAAATAGTTTTTTTTTTTAAATATTAAATCTGACAATTGAAATTTTGACTTTTCGGAATTACATAAAGTACGGAAAAGTACAGCAAAGTATGGGTGAGCAAAAAAGGGTTTTTTGGAAATATTAAAACAGAATTTTTTTTTAAAAAAAAGCCTTTTTTAATCTTGCATACTTTGCTGTACTTTCCCGTACTTTTCCGAACTGTCCCCGTACTTTAAATATCGTTGTTAACTAGAGTTGTACAAAAAGCTCGATCAAGTATTTTCAAGCTTTTCGTTTTTCTAGCAGAGCTGAGCAGAATCAATCCGAACTTGAACCAAATTCCATTTGACACGTGCAGTATAAAAGTTAAAATAATTTTGAGCACTTGAATTTTTCGAGCACTCAAATATTTTTGAGTAACTACAAAATTTATAATGCTCGAGTATCGAGCCCGGCTCGAGCTCGACCATGCTATTCGAGCTTTTTGCACACCCCTATTGTTAACCATGTACATTACAAAGTATGGGAAACGCTCATAAGCCGTACTTTACTGTACTTTGCCCATACTATTCTGTACTTTGATGGACTTTGCTGGATTTTGCCCATACTTTCATTTCCACGCGGGAAGTTTATATTATTTTTCAATAATAAAATAGGTTGACCTAATTTCGGCAGCAACTTTTTTTAGCTTGCCCGTCGTTCGTACCGACAATTTCTGACAGTAGTGTATGTAATAAATAATGTTTTCAAGATATTTTTTAAGTAAAGTCAAACCTTGATAAGTGAGAACTGGATATCTGAGAAACCTCTATAAGTGAGAATAATTTTCTGGTCCCTTCATTTTTACATGAGAAAACCTGTATAAGTAAGAATGTGTAAGTGAAAATAATTTTTCTCGATTAAACCTCTATAAGTGAGAGAAGCGTTTCTCGTACCTCTATAGCTGAGAATGATTTTCTTAATGAGACCTCTATAAGCGAGAAAAGCGCCTCTCCGACCTCTTTAAGTAAGAATCTTTTCTATATTATAATTTTCTGAAAGTAAATAGAAATTTATAAGCAGTAATTAAAATTTGAATAGACGTGTTAGAACAAATGGCTTTGTTCAATCTACAATTATACCTATCACACAAAATAAAATTTAGTTTCAAAACGACTGTAATAAGAAGCATTTGCAAATCGAAAACTTTATTTTAAATACATTTTTTAAATGTCTAAGCGAAAACTTAAAGCTTAAAGCTTTTTGGTTAAGTGAAAAACTAAAAATTTTAAGTGAATTTGAAAGTCAAAAAACGACATGTGATAGAAAGTGAATTTGGTCTATCAACTGACACTTTTTACCGAATATTAAAAGAAAAGGATTCTATAAAATCGCAGTGTTTGGAAGGTCGTGAAAATATGAAAAGAAAACGGTTAATTGAATTTTATGATCTTGAAAGTTGCCTTTTGGAGCGGATTAAACAAACTTTAGATAAGAATATCCCTTTAGATCGACCATTGTTAAAAGGAAAGACTCTGGATTTTGCGAAACAAATGGGAATTCAGGAATTTACAGCAATCAATGGTTGGTTGCTGTTACGGCCGAACTCCGTAATTTTTATATTATAAATGATTATTTATAATACTTTAAAAACCAAATTACACACAACACAATATTTTGTTAACACGTCATAAAACGCTTACACAAAATAACCCTATGTAATCTCACAAAAGGACATTCCCTCTTTTGAATATTTTAATTCAGGGCATTTTTAATGACATAGAAATTCTAATTCTATATAAATATAAGATTTAATTGAATTTAACATTCCTTTAGGTTTTTCGCAATTTCGAGGTGAAAAACCTGACAATATAGTAAAGTGTTTCTTAATGAATTCCTTTTTCTTGAAAAACAGTTTATTGACCCTTTTGAAAATTAGTTAGAAAATATCAAAGTTAAATTGCTCAATATAAGGAGTGGTGCATCCAAGCCACTGAACTCGGATCACACCATTGCTTAAATCTGCAAGGTTGCAGAAATTGACTTGACAACAGTCAAGTACAATGAACTTAACATACGATTTCCCCACTAAATTGTCTTTCAATAAAATTGATTGACACTGGGAAATCTGGACAGTTTAAGCCAGGCCGTAGTAGCCGGCAGTTAGCCCGGGCAGTTTGGGCCCGCAGTTTAGTCCAGGTCGTAGTTACCTGTAGTTGTAGCCGGCAGTTTAGGCCTGGCAATTCTAAGTCCGGCAATTAGCCGTGTTAATCGTATTGAAAGTTTAACGGTTGAATAAAAAGTTTGTTTAAAAGAAAGTGAATTTAATTGAGAATAAAAAGAAAATAAATAAAGAGTAAACAAAGGTTGATTTTTAAAAGAATATATCGAAATAAAGAATACAATAAAGTGACAAGTGAAAAATAATTAAAAAAGTAAAGAAATAAAAGATATTGAAAATAAAGTGAAAAAGAAATAAAAATAAAGAATTTGTAAAACAGCTAAAGATTAAAAGAAAGAATTGAAATAGTATTAATGAAATAAAGTGAATTTAAAAAAAAGCATAAACGTAAAGAATTAAAAGAGTGTATTTAAAAATCTAGCATCAGCAGAAATAAACCAAGCATATCTTTAAAAGAATATTGATTTTTGAAATACTTTTAAAGACAACCTTTATTTACGGGGTTTGAGTCTTCAAATTTGCGCGAGCCAAGGAATATTAAATTAGAAAACGAAATATCAATCTAGTGAACCTAGATCAGGTATTTCCTCGTTTTTTTAAATAAACAACCTAAATTCTGTAATACTAAAAGAACAGAATAAGTCATTGGATTAACATTTCAAAGGATTGAATTACCAGACAGTGAGTATAGAAATCTTACTCATCACTACACACACACATACCATTCTTTCATACACAAGTATAGAATTACTTTTTACTCACACCAATTTAGAGTTATTTGTATTAGGTATTTCTTTGGGTAAAATATATCTTATTTGTTTAATCTTATTTTTGCTTATAATTTAAGTATTCCTAAAACTATCCTATCTTCTCTAAATTCAAGGAGTAGGGTTCTCAACCTCTTAGTTGAATCAATAACTAAGTAGAGGGGGAATTCACTACCTTTACAATTTCTTTGTCCGAAGGACACGTTAGTTGAAGTTTTTAAAAATTAATATTTATAAATTAAATAAATTTCTAAAATCCTACTTTAACAGTTGCAGGGATTTAAGAAACGTCATTTTTTAGTTTTTAAAAAAATAGTTGGGGAAAGTAAAGCCGTCGATCAGGATGTATGTGATCACTGGATTGAATATTTTCCATCTGTTCTGAAAGAATATAATCCATTGCTTCTTCTCTTAATTGGAAAATCAAAAAATCCTGGATGTTTTAAAGGTAAATTATTTATCACTATGTAAAGTGATCAAAGTATTATTAAAAAAATTAATAATAATGATGACCAGCCAATTGCAATAAATGTACTTGACGCTATGAGATTTTCTCGAAAAACGTGGTTTGCCATCACCGCTGTGACCATAAAAAATTGTTTTAAAAAGGCTGGTTTTTGAGGTGAAACGGGATATGAACCAGAAGAAAGTATCATAGAAATTGTTTCTAGCAACGAAGAGTGGAACTCACTTATGACTGACGAAACAAGTTGTGTCAGTGACAAAAGCAACAATGTTGATGATGATGATGACGTTACAGGTGACAAGAATTCATCCAGCGCAGACGTTTCAATTCCAAAGAAGAAAGAAGTTTTAAGTGCACTAGAGACGGTAAACAGATATTTTGAATTTTTGACGTATAGTGATAAATCAGATTGTGACGAAATATATGAGCTTGAAAATCATGTCAAGAGCACCGCAACAAAAAAACAAACAATTATAACAGATTTTTTTCATCAAGCTTAAAGCAATAAAAAATTGCATATTGCATTTCTGATTACGTAAAAGTAAAATTTTGAAAAAGCATATTTTTTAATAGTTTTATTATAACCAAACTTTAA
Organism: Leptopilina syphax; assembly: GCA_032872505.1. Taxonomy (NCBI): domain Eukaryota; kingdom Metazoa; phylum Arthropoda; class Insecta; order Hymenoptera; family Figitidae; genus Leptopilina; species Leptopilina syphax. The sequence continues at coordinate 10,193,249 of CM065469.1, read as the reverse complement.
ATTTGAAAAAAAGTAACATATAAATAATAAAACATTAATTAAAGGGTTCCATAGAATAAGGGGACGAATGCGAGACTTGGAAGGGATACTCTCAGTCGAGAAGCAGTGACAAGCCTTGAGCCGCTCACTGCTACGTGACTGGTATTATCTCTTTCAACCACGCGTTCGTTCCTTTATTCTATGGAGCCCTTAAATTATAGGTTATTACAATATAATTTCATAAATGGGTAATTAGTTTAAAAACAATAATTAAGAGGTTACGCCGCCTGAACGCACGTAAATTTAACGGTTTTTTAAGAATTTTTCGATCAAACATTTTTTCTAAACAGTGATCAATTTAGAGTGACGTAGCCATTTTTAAAAAAAAAAAATTACGTAAATGAAGCACTTTAAAAGTTAAATTTTATTTTTTGGGCTAGTAAAATCTAACTTTAAAGTGCTCCCATTTACGTAAAACAGTTTTTTTAAACGGCACGTCTTTGTTCAAAATTGATCACATTTGAGAAAAAATGTTTGTTTACAATGTTTCAGCTCAAAATTGAAATGACAATCATGACCACCATCAAGAAATGTACTGCTGCACTAAAATGCGTGTATCTCCGCCATTCGGAACAGTAGAAATCGTTCAATCATCATATTACAAGAAATCCAACGAATGCGAATCTCTTGTATTAAAATTAAACACTGATGAGGACTTTTAACAGATCTTTTTTGAAGTTTTGTAAGCTCAGTAGTCGCAACCTCACTATTTTTAAAAAATCTGATGATAGTCTTTAATTTCTTAATAAGAAATTCTAAGTTTTCTCTACTGTCTTCTAGTTCTCTATCATTCGCGAATTTATCCTCTACTTGGTCAATTTCTAGATTTTCAAAAAAATCTGTTCTTCCATCATAGATGGAACAGAGTAATCGTTCAATCTAATTGCAGATTGCCTAAATAATGCTTTTCATTTCCAAATTCTTGACGAATTGCTCGCTTAATATGTAGTACATTCGTCGTTATTGATCTCAAATCGATACCCAAAAGTAAAAATAATTAAATTTCTTAAAACTACTTTAATATGTAGGTCAGATTAAATTTAAATTTTAAGTTTATTTTCAATTTTTCAAAACTAAGTATTTATGTACACTACCGTCAAAATTTGTCGGTCCGATCGACCGAATAAGCGTCTCCTAAGGTGGGTGGTTACTTGGAGCCCCTTATACATTCTTTTTTCCCTAAATTATAGTTATGGTCTAAATTTTTTTACACTATTAGTCAGACATTAATTAATGTTATTATTATTAAAACAAATGTATAAACAAATTATTGTTGTTAATAATTGTTATTCCATATTTTAGAAATAACATTGAATAGTGCAGTTTTTTCGTCATTTTCACAATTTACAATGCTAAAAATATTTTAAAAATAAAATTTATTTAATTTCAAAAATTTTTGTAAAAAAAAGAAATATTAAAATATATTAAATACACTGGAAAAAAAATACACTTAATTCAAGTGGAAAAATCAGACATAACGATTTTGCTTAATTAAAGTCAGTTTATAAGTTAATTACCAAAATATATACAAAATATCTACATTTCAGATTTGAAAATATTATTGGTTTGAATAAATATGTTTTATAAATAAATTTATATTTTAATTAAATATTAATTTAAACAATGTTTGTTAAAATCAAAAAATTTGTTTTCTTAGTGTATATTAAATTAAAACTAGAAAAATTATTATTAAAATTTTGATTTTGAGTTTTTTGTAATTTTTCAGTTCTTTTAATAAATATTTTTAATTTATAAATGTTTGATTATTTTTTTACATGTATATCCTTTTGTCATTTAAAATGCTATATTTTTTATAAACGTTTGTACATTATTATTTAAATAATTTACTGTTAATTATTTAATTTAATAAAAATTATTTTCCTAATTTTCGAAATTTTTTTAGCAATGAATTTATTTAAAATAACATTTATTTTTTTCATTAAGGTAATTAAAAACATTGATTTGTTTAAATAGTAATTAGAAGCTAAATATATTTTATAATATTATAATTTTTAAAACTTCTTTAAAATAATTTTAATAATAATTTTTCTAGTTTTAATTTAATATACACTAATAAAAAAACAAATTTTTTGAATTTAACAAACTTTGTTTAAATTAATATTTAATTAAAATATAAATTTATTTATGAAACATATTTATTCAAACCAATAATATTTTCAAATCTGAAATGTAGATATTTTTTATATATTTTGGTAATTAACTTATAAACTGACTTTAATTAAGCAAAATCGTTTAGTCTGATTTTTCCACTTAAATTAAGTGTATTTTTTTCCAGTGTATTTAATATATGTTAATATTAACTTTATTTTTTTACAAAAATTTTTGAAATAAAATAAATTTTATTTTTAAAATATTTTTAGCATTGTAAATTGTGAAAATGACAAAAAAACTGCACTATTCAAGGTCAATTCTAAAATATAGAATATTAATTATTAACAACAATAATTTGTTTATAGGGTAAACGTACCATTTGTCGAGGATGGTTCCTGTTGTCGAGTAAACAAACTTTGAATTTTATTTAAATTTTGTAGCACATTGTAAATGGAAAAAAGTGATAAATATTAATTTTCCTATGCGTTATAAATGTGAAAAAAATATATTAATATTATATCCACAAACAAATGAGACATTTTAGACAATATTTTTTGGTTATTACCATGGTAACATCGACAAATGGAACACTCTCGGCAATTGGTACACTTACCCTACATTTGTTTTAATAATAATAATATTAATTAATGTCTGACTAATAGTGTAAAAAAATTCAGACCATAACTAAAATTTAGGGAAAAAAGAATGTATAAGGGGCTCCAAGTAACCACCCACCTTGGGAGACGCTTATTCGGCCCTGGGAAGACGAAGGAGAGAAACCCACAGACGGAATCCGCGGCGATCGATGGTTCAATGACGAGAAAAACATACGCGGACATTTTTAATCATATCTCGGAGACGGATTAATATTTTTTAATTTTCTTAGGCTCAAATTAATGCGAAACGAGGAAAAATCGATTCGACTTGGGTAGAAAGAAAATAGTTACGTAAAAAAGGTCGTTACCGGGTAACAACGCAGAAGAGGGACTCTTCTGTATATTACCGGCGATCGGGCACGTCTCGAGGACCAGTTGTACGTTGTTGCGTAAACGCAGAAGAGGGACTCTTCCGTAAGTTACGAGCAACGCAGAGACTCCTTAAGCGAATTTCACCCTTAGCGACTGCGCGGTCTAATAGTTTGTTTTTTTATTTGGGGCTAAAAATGCGCTCGGCGGCTCGGAAGAGAGGCTCTTCCGTACCGTAACGAACGACGAAACGAGGTTAGATAGGTGGTCTTCCGTAGTACGGAATCGCGGAAGAGAAACTATTCCGTTAATTCGGCGGACCGCAGGGAGACGACTTGCTTTGGAGTGCACACGCAGGGGCGACTATTTTCGGAAGAGTGGCTCTTCCGTATAGCGCGTCTCTACGGGTACGTACCGTACGAGTATCACTTCGTCGTCAAACCTTGCAGAAGAGGGACTCTTCCGTACAGTTGGACGACAAGGCGAGACACCTATACCCTGTTCCACGAGAGAATGCTGTCGTAAAAAGACGAATTTTCTTCCACTTTGCGCAGATATAAGAGAAATTGTCGCCTTTTTCCATAATTTAAATCACTCGAATCAAGTTTAACTCTCGGCCGACACATGTTCCAACGACCCTTGTTTATGACAGTAGTAATAAAAGAAAAAAATAGAGGCAATAAAATATCAAAAATGTTTAAATATTACAATAAATTAATTTTTAATAATATATTTGTAATCTATGAATTCTGCTGATTCAATTGATATATAATTTTTTTTCCGACTATAAAATTAAATATTCTTTATTGTAAATTCTATAGATAAAAAGTGAAAATTAAATGTTTTAATTTTATGTCTAGAAAAAAAATTAAATATCAGTGGAATCAGCAAAATTGATAGACTCCAAATATGTTAATAAAAATTCATTAACAGTAATATTTAAAATTTTTGAATATTTTACTGCCTGTATTTTTTTCTTTTATTAGTAGAGTCATAAACATGGATTGCTAGAACATGTGTCGTGAAAGAATTGATTTTCAGAGGTTTAAAATGTAGGTATTCAGTTAGCAGCCAATATTTTCATTGGTTATAAGACTTTCGGAAAACACCATTTTTGAATTTTTCTCCACCCTTTAAGAAAAAAAAACTGCGCGTCAGAAAGCATTCTCTCGTGGAACGAAGTATATCAGCGTCTTCTCGGATTACGATTTTCGGAAGAGGGACTCTTCCGTATCGGTAATACCGGAGAAGGGTAAAGCAGTACTTACTGTGAACACAGTAAGACCCAAAAACGTCGAGTGAGGTGAGGAACACTTCAGGCTTGGCAAAAATGAGAGGATCAACATCAAGTGCAAGTGAGTGATCGACTGACTGGGTGGTCTCGCACCCCCGACTTAAATAAGGGTGATGATGCATGTCATTTGCGAGAGAACTCAATCTTACATTACATTACTAAAGATAACGCTCGTAGCGTCAAAAGTTGACACTAATCCTTTCGGACTACGTTCAACACGCTCTTTCTCTCTCACTCGTACACACAATTTGCATACCGAACGAAAGAGTTGAAGTTAACATATAATATTATAATATTCAAATTATTTATATAAAACACGCGCAAATTTGCATACAAGTTTTAATCATACCTTAATATTAATTCGCGGCGTCGATTCTTCACGTAAGAAGCATATAGGGTTGGCCGTTATGCGAGTATATGCATATGAGCTGCCGGATCAAAGAAGGGCACATAACCAATGTAATTCAAATGGGTTATGTGCCCTTCTTTGATCCGGTAGCTCATATATATATATACGTATATAGGTATATATATACACCTATAAGGATATACTTATATGATACCAACGTATATGTACATAAGTTCGGTATCGATCCGCGATCTTAAAATTATATAATAAGCATTTATTTAACCAATTTTCTTAAATTCTAAGCGCGAGAAGTATTAAGAAAACAGAACCAGCACGGAGGTATTCGAGAATAGAGAGAGTGAAAGGCACGAAAGGAAATGGAGAGAGTGGAGGGTGAAAGAAAATGGGCCGGACGTCCGCCGGCGAAACGACGAATGAGCGAGGAAAATGGGCCTGTGCGCGTCAAGGTGCGAGTGAGACGGACGTATGGGTAAGACGGAGAGAGAAGAGTAAGAGAGAAAGTGGGAGCGTGGGTGAAAGAAAATGAAATGTGCGCTGGGCACGGAAAAGTGAAAGGAAAATGGAGAAAATGTAGTGCTTGCTGGTTCTAACTTATAGTAGTAAATATAAGGTCCTTATATTGAGAATTATATGTAACTGTATTAATTATAGTTTACTATATAGTAATATATAGGGATATATATTAATTTATATTATGCAATTAATACACAGTTATGGTTATAATTTTCAATAAAGTTAATGATTTTCCTTACTCGAGAAAAATGGGATGGAATGTGACATCTTAAATGATTATTTAATTAAAAATTAAATTAAACAACCGTTTACAATAGGTTCGCATATAAGCAATAAACAAATGAGAAACATTGTGAAAATTTTTTAATTTATATGAAATTTATGTGTTGTTAGATACATAAGTCGATATACAAAATACTGAATACACAAATTTTACAAAGGATCATTTGTATTATTAAAACGTTCAGTAAAAGTTTAATTAATTTATTTTTAAATGGATGCCGTGATAGTGGCTTGCGTGCAACATAATAAGTCTCCGAACCACAGCCATATGGAAATGTAAAGGTGAATTCGTAAGCTTAACTATAAATAAGCTAATCACATCCATATTTCATGCAACATAATAATTTGACTTACACATTCATAATATTTGAAACTGCTTTCATACGAAAAGTGGTCCTTTCCATTTCACTGGATATATAATATTTATATGGATAACAACATTTATATGTACAACCATACATTTTGTACTTTGTAGCGATTTTTACTTACGGAGGAGGGTTCAAATCTGGCTTTCGTTTGAGACAGACGTGTTTATAATTTGCTCGTCGTTCGTTTTGTATACAATAGTCTTGTGGTGTATGTAACAGTGTAAAATGATATAAAGTTTTATTAAATCATTTTATAAAATTACGGAAAGTGATTTCTTTCTTTTTTTATTTATCATGACGACAAATGATGAATTGAAATCCCTCTTAATATCAGTGCAAAATGTGGTTAAAGAGACTAAAGAAAATGTGACCATAATGGCTGGAGATATTAAGGAATTGAAATTGGCAGATGAAAAGTTCCTAAAAGATCAGCAAGATAACAGGAAAATTTGCCAATCTTTAGAAGAAAAAAATAGGAGCCTGGAAAAAAAGATTGAAAACCTCGAAAAAAGGATGGAAGATGTCCTCATTAGAGAAAGATATAAGAATATCATCTTATATAATCTTGAAGACTCACCGACTGTCAATGGAGAATTAAAACAAGCGGTCCTGAAATTGTTGAACGAGTGTAATATTTTAATCAGAGAAGACCAGATTGAAAAAATAACCAGATTAGGAAAAAATGAGGGTACTCGGCCTCTTTTAATTAATTTTAAGGACTTTAATTGTAAGAAGCTAATCTTTCAAAATGCTCTTACTCTCAAGAACAAGAGTATTTACTTTTCTAATGATTACACACCACAACAACAAACAATACGAAGAGAGTTAAGAAAATATCAACACATTTTAAATGAACAAGGAAAAGTAGCCTTTGTGAAAGGGACTAAACTAAGTATTGATGATAAACTGTATGATCTTCGTGAAATTGAAGCTTCAATTGATACCTCAACAGCAGATAAAGATGCAGATTATGAGGATGGCAATGAATCTGAGGGTGGACAATCATCATCTTCTAGAGTTTCTACTGTCAGCCGAAAAAGGGGAAGGAACTCAAAATTGATAAGAGATATTCTCTCACCAAAAGTGAAAAAAACTAAAACCCAAAAAAATGAAGGCACAATTAAGGATTATTTTTTAACACGAGTAAAAGATCCAGATCCCAATGCAGGAGCAGCCAACTGATTTCAGAGATTTCACCCCGGATTGTTTTCTGGAACGCTAGAGGATTTTGCAACATAGAAGATTTGTACAAATACCTGCATGAAGAGGATATAGTTTGTGTGAGTGAAACGTGGCTTACTACAACACCGAATGTTATTTCTCCTTTCAGCAGTGGGGACTGTACAGTGATTCACAGCGAAGCAGTTCGTAAGTTTAGAAGGGGCAGATCAAGAGGGGGTCTTATTATTATGGTAAACGCTTTAATATATAAATTGGAATTGATAGAAAGACAAGAGAATTATATTTTTGTTAAAATTAATAGTAATAAATTAAATATTATTATAAGTTTAATATACATTAGTCCAAGCGAACAATTTGAAAAACTCCTCACTGAATTAGATAAAACATTATATGAAATATCTCTTAAATATCCAGAGCATGTAGTAATTATAGGGGGAGATTTTAATTCTAAAATAGGAAATTTAAATCAAATTGAAGAATATTCCATATTTAAAAATTCCCATTTGAGTGGGGTTAGATCAAGTGTGCTCCAGGAAGAAAATACAAAAGGCAAAATCATAGTTGAATTATTTGAAGAAAATGGATTTTTTGTCCTGAACGGGAGAACAATGAGTGATATTCCAGCCCAGATAACATATTCTGATAAGGGTAGTTCGTCTGTTCTTGATTTTGTTTGGTCGAATTTTGAGGGTATTCAACTGATCAGAGACTTTGAAGTTTTGCACATTCCCACTAGATCTGATCACTTCCCTGTAGTGGTTTTATTTTTAAAAATACATATAACGGTAATAGTAACTCAAAAATATTTAAGTTAAAATGGAAGCAAGAGAATGTAGAAACTTACAGAGAAGTCATCAAATATCCCAGTAATGTATGCCAATTGACATCTATCGATGATATGTCTGAAAAACTGGTGAATTCAATAAGAAACGCTGCAAAAGAATCAAGTATGTTGGTTGTTGCAAATGGGAGGGGGACTTACGGCAGGCACTGGTACGATTCAGAATGATTTAAGAAAAAAAGATTACTTAAAAGTTTACTCAAAGAATGTAAAAAACTTCAATTTCATCAATCAATATTATTAAAATACGAAGAATGTAGAAAAGAATATAGAAAATTAATTATTTATAAAAAAGAATCGTATAGGGGACTTGTGGTGAGTCAATTAACCTCAAGTAAGAATTCGACACAATTTTGGAGGACAGTTAATAGCTTTAAACCTAAAACCGTGAATAGAGAAATCATTGATTTAAAAACTTGGAAAAATTATCTTGAGTCAATTAATCCTTTACAGGAAATTATAATTCCCTCCACAATTGTGTTGACTGACAATAATCCTTTTCTTAGTGAACCCATAACTCTGGAAGAGACTCTGCTAAGTTTAAAGAAATGTAAATATGGAAAAGCGGCAGGGACTAATGGGGTAAGTTATGAATTTTTAAAAAATTTGCCGGAAACATGATATTGTATTTAAACACTTCGTTCAATAAAATAATTGAGAGGGAAGTTGTACCAAAAAGTTGGGGGCAAATTGATATTCGAATGATTTATAAAAAAGATGATATGAGTAATCCCGAGAATTATAGATCGATAGCTCTGGTCAGTAACGAGTTAAAAATTTTTACACAGATTATATCAAAGCGACTAACACATTGGGTGGAAGGATCTCATCTTCTCCCTGAATGGCAAGCGGGCTTTAGAAAGGGAAGAAGTTGCCTAGACAACACTTTTACATTAAATTCTATAATACAAAGCCGTTTATATTTTAAAAAGGCAAAAGTTTATGCACTTTTTGTGGATTTTAAGGGCGCTTTCCCTTTTTTAAACCATAGAATTTTGTGGGAAAGGTTGTACTCGTTGGGGTGTGGCGCGAAATTCGTCAGACTCTTGGAGAACTTGTATTCAAAAGCTTATGTGTCCGTAAGAGGGAATAGGGACTCCTCTGGATTTGTTAAAATTACAAGAGGAATTTTACAAGGTGAAGTCTTAAGTCCGACGTTGTTTACATTGTTTTTGGCAGATCTAGAGGAGTTCTTAATTGATAGGGGTATCAGGGGGGTGTCGTTGGACCACAAAACGGAGATAATTATTTTAGCGTATGCTGACGATCTTGTACTCCTGACGGATTCTCCCTGTGAAATGAAAAAAGTTCTTCTTGCGCTCCACGAGTACTGTCAAATTAAAAAATTGGAGGTGAACATAGACAAGACTAAGATCATGATTTTTAAAAAGGGGGGAAGAAACAGTAAGAATAATAAGGGTTTAGTTTTCAAGTATGGAAATTCTGAGATTGAAAGAGTAAAAAGTTATACATACTTGGGAGTGATTTTTAGTCAATCAGCGATATTTGTGAACACAATGAATATGTTTACTTTGAAAGCGAATTTAGCATCGAATTCTACCTTGTCACTAATACACAAAATGCAAACACTCCCTTGGAGCTCAAATGTTCAGCTCTTTTAAAGAATGGTGACGAGTGTATTGTTTTATTTAGCACAGCTTTGAAGTTTGAGATATTTTGAACAAATAGAGCGAATTCAAACCACCTTTTTTAAAAAGTTGCTACATCTTCCAAAATGTACCCCGAATTAGGCTGTAAGAGTCGAGACTGGGAGCTCTAGATTGTCGGTGCGTATCTTTGGTTTGTTACTTAATTGGATAGAAAAAATTTTTAAAATGAAAGACGATAGATACCCAAAATTATGTTATTTGAGATTGAGAGAGCTTTGTTAAAGTAAGAAAAGCAAAGTAAGATTTAATTGGGCGCTTCAAGTTAGTAATTTATTTGATGTTATAGAGGAGGGGGAGAGTTGGGACTCACTCGACCTTCACTGAAAAAAATAATAGGCAGAATGTGCTTTTTACTAAGGCAATTTTTGCCTAAGTACAAAAGCAATTCACGAAAAGCAATTTTTCCTTTAAAAAAAAGGCAATTTTTGCCTTAGTTAATAAAGTAACAAATTCTTGTCATTTATCAAGTAAATTGTTTACATATGTCAAATCGAATTTTATAATTAATTAAAATAATGGGTACTAAAGGAAGAAATTTATTACTGAAATGAAATCGAGAAAATTTTCTTATTTTATTGAAATATTTAAAGGTACTAATTTCATTTGTTTAATAAAATTGTTTACGCATAAAACTAGACCAGTTTGGTTATAAAGATTGAAATTGATAAAGTAGTTCTATTATTTTCAATATTTAATTAAAGTAAAATATTATTTGTATAATAATAAAAATAAATGTTCCTTTTCACTCATATTGTAAATATAATTAATAAAAAGGTAAAACATAATTATTTCATATCGTATTTTCTAAATATTCAAATAAAAATTTGTCTTGTGATTTTAACCTTATAAACTAAGGCAAAAATTGCCTTTTTTTTAAAGGAAAAATTGCTTTTCGTGAATTGCTTTTGTACTTAGGCAAAAATTGCCTTAGTAAAAAGCACATTCTGCCTATTATTTTTTTCAGTGTTGTATCAGTTCAAAAGAATAAATTAAAATGGATAAAAAATATGAAGAAAAAACTGTTCAAGAAGATCGTGGAAGGATCTACGCTTCCTCTTCTCTTTGTATTTATCCTTATTTAAAAACATATAATGAACCACAGGAATATTTTAATTTGAAAGCTCCTAATAAATTTGTAGCCGTTTTTGCTCAACTTAAATTGCTAAATAAGTACCAACCTAGAATTATTGTACAGGGAAAATATTTAAGCTTAAAGGAAGATGCTTTCTGTGATTTTTGTTGTGTAGACATAAAAGAAAAGGAATATATATTACATATTTTGATTGAATGTGAGGCTTTAAAGTTAAAAAGAAATAAGTATATTACAGAGTCAGAAGACCTGGAAGAAATAAATAATTATTGGATTAAAATTTTAAGTAAAACTGACGTTACTCTAATCAAAAATATATATCATTTCATTAATAGTTTATTTTAAATATCACTTAAATGAAGCTTAATAACAGTTATTTTGTTTGTCTGTATATGCATGTAAAGCTAGGAGTTTGTAATTTTGTGTTTGAATGGAAAGGAATGAAATATATTTTAATTGTTTAATTTTTGTATTGAAAGCAACGGATTTGTAACCTCTTTGTATGGATCGTTGGATCCTTGAACAAATAAATATTATATATAGTTATACTTACGGAGGAGAGGGCACATGCAATCCTAAAAAAATTCGTAATTGTGAAGAGAGACTCAGCTCACTCCAAGAAACTGGGGAATTTTTAGATGACAAATGACAGGACGATGATGCAGAAGGAGGAGATTCAGGGAGTGAGGGAGGAACTAGAGGCACGTCGTTTAGACAAGGAAACAAATGTGTCAATGGTGTACTTTCATGGAATCCCTACCATAATTAAAATCACTTCTCGAAAGCGCACATCCACTTTCACAGTTTAGATAGATGCGTGTTAGGAGAGACTGTGCGTGTTTTTGAGTCAAGTTATGTATTCATATATATGTGGACGTCCACATGAAAAGGGCCCATATTGTCGGTTCTAGTTTTCAAGATAATCGCAATTTAGTAATTTTAACAGGGTGCCCACTAAAAGTTAGAAAAAAAATTCCAGGCTAATTCCCGGTTTTCCAGGCATATATATTTTTTTTCCTCGGTTAGTTACACAGGCCTGCAAAATTATTTTCTTATGTTGTTTTGTCTACTAAACACGATCCCGGGTCCTAAAATTGCCCTTCATTTTAGTATATTGAGAAAAGTAAGGGTAAAGAGCCCAAAAAAGTTTTTTTTTAGGGTTTACAACATTTTTTTTCTCTTTACTCTGGCATGCTAGAGATTTCGACAAGGTTTTAAATTAAAGCTTAAAACGTGAATTTTAAGAATCAATTCAAAACACAAAAAAACCAAGGATTTTGGAAAAAGTACGGTTTCAGACTCCAAATAAATTTTTTTCCTTATTTTTTATATCGGAATTGTTTCTAATGTAGTTTTGTCCACTGAACAAGATCCTGGGTCCTAAAATTGCCTATCACGTCAGGATTTTAAGAAAAGTGGGGTAAAAACTCCAAAAAACGTGTTTTGAGGGTTTTTAGTATTTTTTTTCTTTTTAACCTGACGCGTTAGAAATCTCTACATATAGGGTAAACGCGCCAATTACTGGTATTTTTGGGAAAATACTATTATTTACTATTATAGAATAATATAATATTTTAATAAGTTTGAAAAAATTATTTTCGACCTTAATAAAATCCTTTCGTAAAAAGTAATTGGTGGCCCTGAAGAGGGCCGTTTATTCACAATCATCCATTCTTTTAATGCCATTCCCGATTAACAAGTTTTAGGTCAATTGAATCGATTTTCAAAAAAAGTCGTCCGTCATATTGGGTACATTTTGAATTTTGAAAATCTGACATTGGATTTGTAATTTTTGTCGTGGGTCTTGTAGTGTAGGATTAAAGGGGTTACATCACTGTAGACGTTAAAAAAAATTTTTTATTTTTTTATTAGCTTAAAAAATTTTTTGAACCTTCTAGAATAAGGAAAAAAAGGATTTATACATGTCTGAAATTGATTTCATTGAAATTTCAAGCTTTTTTACCGGAGAAGAATTTTAATTTACATAAAACATACATTACAAAAATGGCTCCAGTGCGGACATTTTGGAATATTTATTAATTAAAATTTGTAATTTTTAAGTTGAATATATAAGTTAATAACTACTTAAAATATTGTTACTGTATTTCCTTTCCTTACACTAAAAAAAAATTATTTGAATTAAAATTTGTAACTTTTAAGTTGAATATATAAGTTAATAACTACTTAAAATATTGTTACTGTATTTCCTTTCCTTACACTAAAAAAAAATTATTTGAACAAATGCTTCTTACAGCCCGCTGTAGTAGTGTTGCTCTTTTAACGCGTTTTTCTCAAAACACAGTTTTTGAAATCTGCAAGCAGTATAACTCAAACAATTTTCAATATTTTCAATCGGGTTTTTTTATTACATTTCTAAAATTAAATTTTGAACAGAAATACGTAGGGGTTTTTTGATAAGTTAATTTACACAATTGTTGTAAACAATTAAGTGTCGTTTTTTTGGTCGAAAAATGAGTTTTTTCTTCAAATGCTTGCCAATTACACAAAAATCAATATTTTTAAAATCCCCTACGTATTTCTGTAGCTATTCTCATGTAGATTAAGAAAAAAAATTTATTTGTTTCTAGACTGAAATTTACATTACTTATACTGCTTGCCGTAGAGCTCCTGGGAAAAAATATGCATTACTAAAATGGTTCCTGTGCCGCCATTTTGGAATATTTATTAATAAAAATTTATAATTTTTTACTTGAATATACAGTCAATAACTTCCTTAAAGATTATAACTATATGTCATTTCCTTCCATTCAAAAAAAATTCCTGAAAAAACGTTGTTTTTGAGGCATTTACAGTGGTGTAACCCCTTAAGCTTCAAGGAAAATCCCTCATAAGAAGTGTGCAAAATATGTCAAAATTCAAAATTTTTTTTCTTGCTTATTTTATTATAAAAGTTAAATAGCCTTTTTGCATAATAAAAAGTATAATTTAAAGTATTAAAAACAATAAAAAAATTATATTTTTTATATTATGTTAGGCTGTACAGGGCTTCAAAATCGATGCTTTTATTTGAAGGCGTTCCGCGGTTGCAGGTCTAGGGCCGTTCCCAGTGATCTAAAATAAAAACCCAAAAGAACTTTTACAGTTGAGATACTAATCTAGTGGTTATACCTACACTGAGAGAAGTTAAGCGCAGATGCTGAATAGAGCACAGTACATATGTTGAACCTAACCTTCGAGCAACATCGGTTCCACTTTGGAATAGATTCTGCGTTTTTTGGTGGACAAATTCTGTACTAAAACGTTCGTCCTCCAAGGAAAGACAGAGTCCGTACTTTTTTTGGCGCTGCTGATGTTCGATTTAAATACAGCATTTGCACAACTTCAAAGTACAGTATCTGTCCCTCATTATGTGCCGCTGCTGTACGTCAAAGTACAGATGCTGCGCTTAACTTCTCTCAGTGTAAAATTACCTTAAAAAATCAAAATTTAAAAAAAATGACACTACTTTTAACAAAAAAATTGAAAAATGACCTTTTTTTCTCCACATTTTTTATTAAAAAAAGTATTAAAAAATTTTCTTTTTCACATTTTTTAGGTATACCCACTAAAGAATATATTTTTTAACAATATGCAAAAAAAATTAGAAAGAAACATTCATCCGTTTACTCAGAATCCCTGCAACCGATTTAAAAAACAGCGTTTTAAGAAAAACGCAGTTAAAATTTAAGTACGATTTTTTTAAATTTTTTGTTAATTGGTTTTTTTAAGAGCTTACCAAATTTTAATTTGCTATCCTGGGTCAATAAAGTAAGTTATAAGCTTCCTGATAAGCCTTTTCATGTTCGTCGCGAGCCTTTTTATTATCAAAAACCATACAAAATTGAGTAATTCAATGTATTTGTCCAAAAACATGAACTGATATTTATAATGATATCTCGCGAACCGAATAAAATTTTTTTAACGTTTTTGGTCTTAAATTAAAGATAAGACTTAAAGGATCACATCTATATAAGTTTTAAATTTTGTCTACAATTTTTAAAAGATATGCCAGAGTTTAAAAAATTGGCAAAAAAACTTTAATTTTTTAATTTTCTTTTTCAAATTTATCGATTGTTAAAATCTTTGTGTAATTTCTTAAAATTTCGAATTTTATATTATTTAACATTGAATATTATAAGCTTTCTAACGGCAGATTTCTCAAGTTTCTTACATTATTTTTTTCAGGAATATCATGATTTAAAGATTGGTATGTTTTTGGGCCATGCGCGTGGAGCCACTCTGACGGTAGTGTGATGTACTATAACTTTTGATAGGAGCTAAATTTCGTCATAAAATTTAAAACCTTTATTCTAAAGATATTAAGGATTTTAAAAAAGCAAAAAAAAAATTCGAAAAAAAATTTTTTTCTTATGAGTAATCCCTCTTAATTTAAGACTATGTAGAAGTTTCTAGCACGTCAGGTTAATGAAAAAAAATAATGAAAACCTTCAAAAACACGTTTTTTAGTGTCTTTATATAATAGATTTAGCGATTTTTAATCAATCTACATGTTTTGACAAGTCGAATTATGCGGTTTTCATTAATTTATCGATAATTTAACTGTTTGATTTCATTGGTTCTTTAAAAAAATGAAAAGGGCCCATTTTGTCGGTCATTTGCAAAAGTAATCCGTATTTTAAAAATGGAGGAGGTGTGAAAAAATTTAAAACCTCTTGATTTTTCATCTTTAAGGTGTCCTTGACTGTAAACAATTCTTATCTGAATAACTTCCCAGAAGAACCAGAGATATTGATGTTAGTCTTTTTTTCGTAATTGTCGAAATGAAAATTTGAATATTGCGTCAATTTTTTCATAATAGAGACTGTCAAAAATGTTAAATAAGTTCAATATTTATTCTTTTTTTTCAAATGACATAATAAAATTGTACCTAATCATTAATTTTGTAAAAAAATGGTTTTTTAATAGAAAAACTGTCCTATTTAGAAAAGGGCCCATATTGTCGATTTTTCGTATTTTCAAAATTAAGAGGGGGGATGGTTTTAAAAATTTTAAACATATTGGTATTTAATCTTTTAGGTACCCTGGACAGTAAGCAATTCTTATCTGAATAATTTTCAAGAAGAACCAGAGATACAACAATTAGTTGGTATCGTAATCTTTAATTCCGTTTTTCTCAAAATAAGGTTTTTCGGGTATAAACTTTGAAATTCCGTAACTCAGCGAATTTTTAATCAAAGAAGTTCTAAGACCACTCAAAATTTTTCAAATTTTGACAGGAATACGCCCATATAGATAACTTTAATAGTGCAAAAATGGGCCCTTTTCATGTGGACGTCCACACATATATGTGCCAACCCCCTATCTCTATATTTTATATTTATTTTAATTTTTATAAATTTCAATTTATATTTTCTTAATATGAATGCGTCATAAAAGTTACAATAAATAAATGACAAAATACACTTATAAAATTAACTTATTAATCTTATTAATCCAAACAAAATAACAGCACAATAAAAATACACATATATTTTAAAGTAATGTAACAATCGTTTTTGACCGTTTTTTAACCTTTACTTCAAAAATTAGGTTAAATTTTGACCCTCTTTAACCTGTATGTCAAAAAGATTTTGACGTAATGTGATAATCGTTATGGACAGTTTTTTTACCTATACACTGTAAAAAATTTAGGGAGTTAACAGACTCGGGAGTTGGGAGTGAAATTTTTCGAGTTAAAAATCAAGTCTAAAAGAGAATTAATTTCTAACTCCCTTCATTCAACACCCGCGCGAGTTATTTTTTCCTTAGGGAGTTAGCATTTGGGTGTGAAGTTTTAACTCTTTTTATTTAACTCCCCTGGCATTAACTCCCCAATGGGTGCGACTTTTATAGAATCCCTTGGAGAGTTAAAATTTAACTCCCTTTTTTTACATTGTATTCAAAAATTAGGTTTATTTTGACCATTTTTAATCTGTAGGTTAAAAAGACGTTAAATTTATAGATTTTAATGTATCATAAAATCCTGTATTGTCTCTTTTTAACTTGTATGTAAAAAATAGGTGAAATTACACATAGATGTTGAAGTAACTAAATGCAGACTTAATGTTGAGGTGAATTTTGCCATCTGACCTAACACTGTAAGGAAATTTTAAGGTTATGTTTGGTCTCCCACCTATCATTTTGACCAAATTTTGACGTTTTATTTCTGCTCTCTTAACTATAACTTTTAAACTAATGTTGAAGTAATGTAATGTTTTGAAGTAATGTCTGACCTAATTTATAGCTTATGTTTGTTCTAACCTATCATTTCTACCTAATTTTAAAGTTATGTTTGCTTTTTGACCTATCAGTTTGCCCTAATTTTGAGGTTACGTTTGCTCTCTGTCTTTGGAATATATTGAGGTTATGTTTTCTTTCTGACCTATCAATTTGACCCAATTTTGAGGTTATGTTTGCCCTCTGTCTTTTGAATATATTGAGGTTATGTTTGCTTTCTGACCTATCATTTTGAGCTAATTTTGAGGTTATGTTTGCCCTCTGTCATTTAAATATATTGAGGTTATTGTATTTGCTCTCTATCCCATAATTCTGACCTAATTTTTAGGTTATGTGGTTTTCTCTAACCTATCACACTGTAAAAAAAGGGAGTTAAATTCTAAATCCCCCGGGGGGTCTATAAAAGTCGCACCCATTGGGGAGTTAATGCCAGGGGAGTTAAATAAAGAGAGTTAAAACTTTACACCCAAATGCTAACTCCCTAAGGAAAAAATAACTCGCGCGGGTGTTGAATAAAGGGAGTTAGAAATTAACTCTCTTTTGGAGTTGATTTTTAACTCGAAAAATTTCACTCCCAACTCCCGAGTCCGTTAACTCCCTAAATTTTTTACAGTGCATTTTTACCTAAATTTGAGGTTATGTTTGCCCTGTGACCTATGATCCATGACCTAATTTTAAGGTTATGTTCGTCTCTTGACCGATGATCTTTGACCTGATTTTAAAATTATGTTCGTCTCTTAACCTATGATCTTTGACCTGATTTTAAGGTAATGTTCGTCTCTTGACCTATGATCTTTGATCTTTGACCTTTGACTTTAAAACACTGAATCCGGCGGCGAAATCTTTTTATAATATAGAGAGAGATATATAACAGTGATCTTAAGGAATATTTATTAAAATGAACTTGGACAGTGATTTTATGTACCTGTATTATCTTTGTCGATATTATTTTTTTGATTCTTAAGCTTATATATTTATAATTTGTGTTTTGAGGTTTAGGAAAAGAATCCAAATTTTCCATTAAAAAATTTTTTGAAGACAATTTTTAGTTAGTCAACATATTTATTAAAAATATAATTGTCTCGACGTTTCGATGGTAGCCACTATTCTTTTCAAGAGAAAACATTCTAAAAAATTACATTTAATTATAAAAATTATAAGTTATTAATTACAAAAATTATAAATTACAATAATTAAAAGAAATTTTCTTTCTATAACAGAAACGTGAGAATACATACGTGGTAAAGCATGTTTAATTTGTTTTAGGAGTTGAGAAACAACTTCTCACCACCACCACCACTACATATTTAAATAAATAAAATTTGAGTAAAAAGTTAAGATTAATCAATTCATAACCGTTTTTTATAAAGTCTCTCAGAGTGAAGTTAGCAGATAATTACCATAGATTATGAATTTATTCCCGGTTATCTTATAGTTAAACCCGGTTCATATATGCTTTGGAGGTTAGAATTAAATAAAATTCAAGTTTTGCTGAATTTGAATTTAATTTATAATTAATTAATTTTAAGTTAAATTATTAGAAAAACCTTGATAAATTTTACTTATATTTTGAATATCACTTTTAAAATTTATTGAATTTTATTTTTTATGATATAAATTAATTCTATTAAACGTCTTTTATTTTTATTTTGTTCTGTTTCTAAAATTTTAACTTTGTTAACAAGGGCGTAAATGACACTGATTTTATATTTTAAACAGGGGCCGTTCAAAAAATACGTAACGCTTTAGGGGTGAGGGGGGGTCAAGCTATTTGTTACGGTTAGCAAAAAAATGGCGCTAATGTATACAACATTGTGTTACATAGGGGGAGGGGGGGTACAAATTTCCGAAAAATAGCGTTACGTATTTTTTGAACGGACCCACAGTGTTTTGATTGAAAGTTTATATAGCGATTAGACCAAATAGGTTTTTTATACCAATTTGTTACAATTTTGTTTTCTTCAATAGTTAAAGATAAATCTAAAAAATTTATAGAATCATTTTTCATACTTTCCAAAGTGAAGCTTAAATTCTTTTCCTTTGAGTTAAATCTATCAAAAAAAATCCGAAACTTTGTTTTTAGGTATACAGATGAGAGTGTCATCTATATATCTAAAATAGAAAAGAACTTTATATGTTATATTATTTAAAATATCATTCCATAAATCTTCCATGACCAGATTAGTACATACTGAACTAATCGGCGAACCCATTGGTAAGCCGAAAGTTTGTTTAAAAATAGTTATTATTGTATCAAGGGCGCAAAATAGGTGATTGCGGCGATGGCGAGATGAAAGGACCAAGGGGACATTTTCGCGCCCGAGGCGAAGCCGAGGGTGCGAAAGTGTTCCCGAGGTCCCGAAATCTCGCCAAAGTCGTAATCACCTTTGCGCCCATGTTGCGAACATAATTTTTTGTCCTAACTGCATGAAAAGTATGGCATCGAGGGCACGAGCGAAGCGGGCGTAAAAGTACTTTTGCGCCCGCTTCCCCGGCCCCGGGCGAGAATCAGTTACTTTGCGCCCACTTTAAGTGCCCGAAATGACATACTTTTCGTGCAGGTAGGACGAAAATTCATTTTTAAATTGGCAGTATGAGTTTTCGAGGCATAATGTTAGAGCTTTAAGAAATCTTCTAAATTTAGAGTGGTGAAAGATTGTATCTCATTCCATCGTTTTTTAACACAGTCAAGAATGAGAGTCTAATATATATTAGTATACATTGATACGACGTCAAATGAAATTATACACTGAGAAAAATTTATTCGTATTTATTACAATAGTCTATATTACTGTTCGGATATGTGACTACTTTTTGTGATGATTACTATAGCTGTTGTAAGGAGTACAAACATGAAGGTATCCCTTACAACAGCTATAGTAATCGTTCCTACTCAATTCTTAACACATTACATAGTCTTCGTAATCATTCCAAAAAGTGGTCACATATCCGAGCTGTAATGTAGACTATTGTAATCATTAAATAGTATATTTCGTAACGAGTGCGAGCAGATGTCAATTTTTGAATGAGCACTTTTTTTGGAACAAACTTCTCCTTAAAAGTCTAACTATCTTTCAGATGTGAATCTGTTTTGCCTACAATATTCTTTAAAATTTTTGAAATGAATCTAGATAAATTATTTAAAGGTGAATTTACAAAGGAAGTAATAGGTCTTCCTGGACAATTAATTTTATGTAGATTAGGCAGAATATAAAATTTTGGAGCTAAACCACTTATATATTTATATTTGAAATTGACTGTTTTAACTTACAGTGTTTATTATTTTTGTAATTCTAGCCGATCTGCAATTTACAATTGCATCATGAAATACTTAATGTAAAAATCCATAGTTTTATATTCATACAATATTCTTGTTATTGATTTAAATATTAATTTTGTTTTCTGTAACCAACAGATTTAATAGATATGAAAATTCAAATTTCCAAAATATTACTTTTAACTTAGAGAATAGTGTAATCAGAATTATTTTTTTCTTTCATTGCATATTTTATACTGAACTTTAACTTTTAAAGCGCCAACTTAGATTTAGTTTAAATTTATTTTTGGTATTGTTACATGTGTATATCTATTAAATTTAGGAGTACTATGTACGAAAGGCCCTATTCCGTTAAAATCAAATAAGTTTATTAATTACAACAATATTATTAAAAAATGAGGGAAAGTTAATAAAAGTACATTCGTGTTGTACAACGGTTAAAGAATATTTCATGAAAGACTCTCAAGCAAACAGATATTACTTTTAATTGGAAGCTTTTAAAAGCATTTCTGTCAATAATAAAAAAAATTGTTGAACAGTTTTCTTTTGTAAACTTTTAACATCAATTATGTCAGTCTTTAATGATTGTCGAAGAAAACATTATTTCAAGTAATTAATATTCTGAAGTCAGTTTACGCGTTATGAGAGTGAAGAAAAGGAAAAAGAAAAAAAAAGATGCTCAAGTCATTAACCCATCCCCTATTCCCAGGCTACATGTATTAGCAAAAAATATAAGAACTCCAGCTGTTCAATCACTCAGTGACTTAGAAAATCCCACTTTGAGTATTCTTTATTTTAAATTTGATTTGTAATTTATAACATAATGACTTTCTTCCTCAAAGTATTTTTTTGATTCTCATCATCAATCCCATTCATTTAATGCAAAAGAAACACTAATGGCAATCATTTAATATTGATACAAATACCATCCAATTTAAGTTTATGATAAATGATAGCACATTATCTTGCTGTAAGCTTACCTTTACCCTACGAAAGATATTCGTGAAGTTTTTTAACAAAGTAAGTTTTATTTTCTCAAAAAGTGTTGTATTTTTTTAGCTAGTATACAAATCAAAAATTAAGTTCAAAAAAATGTATTGCGCATAGAAGTTATTATTTTTTAAATAAATAAATTAACATTTTTGTGTAAGATTAAAATAAGGTCAACGTAAGCTTACAGTGTAAGGTAAAGGTAAGCATACACTGTAAGGTCAAGGTAAGCTCAAAGTGTAAGCATACAGTGAGGTTACTGTCTATAAGCTTCCAGTGAGCCTCCGATGGAAGCTTACAGTAATCTTATCTGAACCTTACCGTGTAAGCTTACTATGAGGCGAACATATCCCGATTCCTTGAGTTTACTGGTGAACTTTACGAATGTCTCTCGTAGGCTCAATGTAAGCTTACAGCAAGATAATGTGCTATGTGGGAAATATTTCCTGGATATAAATATTTTAATTTATAGTATCAAATAAATAATTATTTGTACCAAATAAGTATTATTTAAATCAAATAAATGTAATAATTGGATCAAATAAATATTGCTTTAAATCAATTATAAAAATTACTTGATTAAATAATGCATGGTTTTTAAATCAAATAAATATTTATTTGCATCATTAAAATAATTTTTTTGAAATAACTAAATCTTTATTTGTATCAAATAGGTTTATAATAATTCTTCATAATTAATTATTTTAATTGAGACTAATGTCCTTTTAATTGCGTCAAATAATTAATTATTTAGTCCCTTAAATTTATACTGCAACTTAGCTGAATCGCCCATTGAAAAAGAGTTGTTCTGCATGAAAACAATATCCCCAACCTTATATTTAATGTTTTTCAGACTTAAAGCGTCATAACGTACGTTATATTTTAATTAGCATTTTCGGTTAAGCTACGAGGACAAAAAAGAATGTCAAATTTATTTTCCTCGACTGTACTTAAAATCACACTTATCGCGGGTAAAATATTCCCATTTAATCTCTCAATAAGGTCATTTGCCTGCGGGTGTCGATGTCGCGTAGCAGAAAACGGACAAAGGTGATCCACATGGACAGTTTCGAAAGGACGCTTTTCAGGGGCAATTGGGTGGAGTTTTGACTCTTGTCTGCCGCGTTTGCTTTGTGTAAGGATGCATTCGTTGTAATTTTGGGAATTCGCGTCATCGTCGTTTCAACTCCTTCATGACTTCGCAAATCATCATTCCGAATTACAATAGTTTTGCTCATAGTGCTTGGCACGACGTATAACATACGTTGCTTACTGTTATCAATCTCAACACGATACAAAATGTCATCGACCATTGCGTTATTCTTAACATCATTTCGCTCCAATTTCGAACGTTCATTCTCAGGATTTGGCAGAATATCAATTTTTTTTAATAATTCGGCATCTGAGCGTTGAAACAAAACAATTTAAACTTCTCGCCTTTAAACAACAAAAACCATACCGCCATCTTCTATGTCATCCGGAGGATCGACTGAAGCACGCGACAGTGCATCCACGTGAGCCATTATATTACCGTTTCTATGTCAATCGTCAAAATTATAATACGATATACCAAACTAACGCACAATTTGAGGAAGTTTCGTTTTCATAGCATTTATATATACTGTATTACGATCTTTACGTTTACTTGCGGATTTTACCCGCGAATCGTTACAAAAATGACAATTTCAGAATTCCAATTGCCAAATTATAAATTCCACACTTCAAACTTATAATGCACCATCGATGACCCATTTTAGGGAACTTCCTCGGCACCAAGTAGGTAAACTACCCGGGTCACGATGCTGAAACAAAACAAAGAACTTTCCCGGACTAGCTTTTTACCGAGCTCAATATTTTATTTACACGATAGTTACGATTTATAGTAAAGTTACGATTTATATTAAAATAATAGGGCGTGAGTACCGCACACAGAGGAGAAAGACAAGATAAATTTAACACACAAATAAAACAATTTTTACTAAAAGGACATATATATATATGCAAAAGTGGGCCTAGAATGTTTAAACACTGAAAAAAAGAGATTTCTACCAAATGGAGCCAAAAACCTGGTTTTGAGCACTCCGGTCAGTAGAAATCTTTTTTCAATGTTTAAACAATCTAGTCCCACTTTTGCATATATGTATATATGTCCTTTTAGGAAAAAACCTCAACTTTCGTTTAAAAAAAAATCGTATCCTTCCCCCCGAAAAATTAAAATTTATTTTTAATTTTGATTTTTTTTTGTCAAAAACCTTTCGAAACTGTACTTGGCCAAATTTTCATTTTTAATTGTTTAAGAGTAAAAAATTATCAAAATAAACATTGCACTGTAAGACCCCTTAATCACCTGACGTGGAATCGCTCACATCCGAAGTCCCTTCCACAACAAAAGAACTTCGGCCAGGCTCCTGTTAACAATAACGGCGTTTCCAAGAAAGAAGTAACCCGTAATGTGTTTACGCCCACACAGCACATGATATTTCCTGAATACTTCCTGAATATTTCACTGAAAGATTGAAATATTTCATTGCAAGATTCAGGAAATATTTCTGCAAACAGGAAAATGTCCGCTTATGTGGGAATATTGACGCGAAAGTTGAGAAAATATTTCATTGAAATATTTTGGAAATATTCAACTGAAATGATGCGCACTGGTCGAACTCAGTTTCTATGGCCTGTAGAGTTGCGCAGTAGTTTTTGGCTTACTATATCCTATGGGTTTTAAAATATTTCAGAAAATTCCTATTGATTTGAGGTGTTTAACAAATTTTTCCATTTTTTGAAATATTTTCACAATATTGCAGAATCTTTATGTGTAATATTGCAGGAATATTTCAATGAAATATTTTCTCAATTTTCGCGTCAATATTCCTACATAAGCGGACATTTTCCTGTTTGCAGAAATATTTCCTGAATCTTGCAATGAAATATTTCAATCTTTCAGTGAAATATTCAGGAAGTATTCAGGAAATATCATGTGCTGTGTGGGCGCTCCTTCACAAGAGTAGGACAGTGACAAAAAATGTGTGTCGAGGTTTCATCTTCCTCTCCACACCTATGGCATTTAGGATCCTCCACAATCACCATGGCTGGTAAGCTGCCCTGTTATGATTTTCCCTCTTTCCTATTGAGTTTACGGAATTCTGCTTTTCTCTTGGGATTTAAGTTTCTTCCCATGAGTGTTTTGGCTTGTCTACAACCCTTAGTCGCTCGATATTCCTCTTGGTGCTCTGCCACCAGCCACTGTTTGAATTTCAGGGCCCAGCATTTGTCAGAAACCCTAATAAGAGTTTTCCCAGTGTGCACGTTCTGGATCTGTTCTGTAACAGTTAATGGAAATAAAGAACAGTTACAGAACGGTTCCGGAACGTGCACACTGGGTTAGGACCAATAATTTGTTCCCTAGCACCCGCTTTGGCTAGTTCATCCGCTTTATCGTTATGAATTAATCCACTGTGACCAGGGACCTGGAGCATGGTAACCCGGTTAATACTAGCTAGTCTGTTAAGTACCTTATGGCAATTACCGACCAGCTTTGATGTTATTACATATCGTTTCCAGGAGAAAATTGCTGCCTTGCTATCCAAAGGAATATAAATATTTTTATCATGACAACTTTCTAGGGCCTCGACAGCACCATAGAATATCGTCATAATTTCGGCTTGTAACACAGTAATAGTGGACCCTAGCTTATACGAGTGGCTCGCTACCAATGTTACGTCCCACACAGCACATGATATTTCCTAAATATTTCCAGAATATTTCACTAAAAGTTTGAAATATTTCAGTGCAAGGTTTTTGAAATATTGCTGCAAACAGGAAAATGTCCGCTTTTGTGGAAATATTGACGCGAAAGTTGAGAAAATATTTCATTGAAATATTCCTGCAATATTACACATGACGATTCTGCAATGTTGTGAAAATATTTCTTAAAATTAAAAAATTTATTAAACACCTGAAACTAATAGGAATTTTTTTAAATATTTTAAAACCCATAGGACTAGAAAGCCAAAAACTACTGCGCAGCTCTACAGGCCATAGAAACTGAGTTCGACCAGTGCGCATCATTTCAGTTAAACATTTCCAAAATATTTCAATGAAATATTTTCTCAACTTTCGCGTCAATATTTCCACAGAAGCGGACATTTTTCTGTTTTCAGCAATATTTCAAGAACCTTGCACTGAAATATTTCAATCTTTCATAGTGAAATATTCAGGAAATATTTAGGAAATATCATGTGCTGTGTGGGGTGCTAGACTCCTGAATCAACTAAGTCTTTAGGGAGATGCCATCTGCCCACCTCCCTGCGACCCTCAGGACCGCCAAGTCTCAGTGGAGTCTTAGCCGCCACTGCTTTAATTGTAAGGTGCAAGGGTTCTTTCTTTCTCACTTTACAACTCAAAAAATAGTTAACGAAATGACTTCAAATACGGCTAATTTTACGCCAAATTTAATAAGCTTTCTAACCGTTTTTAAGTTTTTTTTGTATCTACTTTTATTTCCGAGATATGAATGAAAAAGTGATAGCATGTTTTTTCATAGAGTGGCGTGTAATCGTCCTGGCACTCGTGGACGGTAGTTTTTGGCATTTTAAAGTTTTATCAATTCGCGTTGTATGAAAGTGACACCATCATATTTTCAAAAATAGCTTGTAAGGTATAATAGCGTAAGTTTTGTAAGGTACTGACAGATTAGCTCAGTCGGATAGATGCACAGTGGTTTAAAATGTATTTTTTTCATTCATAATCAACTACAGACCACAATTTTTAACCGATTTACAAAATTTTTTTTTTAATTCTTCAGAACAAAATTCTTTAGAGAACTGTCGTTTCAGAATTTTTATTTTTGTTAATGTTTAATTTATAAATAAACAAACATACTGATAAAATTTGACTTTTTAACAAAAAAACTTAATATTTTATAAAATGGCTGTAATTATACTTGGAGAGAATAATTAATGTAAATTTATACAATAATAAAACATAGAATAGTTATAAAAAATTTTCTTAAACAAATTAATATATGTGCTATTATATCAAGATTATTGGTTCTAATTTTCTAGCTCGAGGGTTTTTGAGGTCACTGATTACGAATCTATTATTAGATTTTCATAATTCAAAATGGCGGATCCAATATGGCTGATGACTTTTTTAAAAATTTATCGGATTTGCCTGAAATTCGTTGTTCTATGGTTTCTGAGGTCGCGAATTTCGAAACTGGTATTGGATTTTTAAAATTCAAAATAGCGGATCCAATATGGCGTATGACTTTTTTTTAAGTTTATCAGATTTGCCTGAAATTCGTTTCTCTGTGGTTTCTGAGGTTGCTAATTACGAATCTGGTATTAGATTTTTAAAATTCAAAATGGCGGATCCAATATGGCGGATGACATGATTTAGGTGGTTCTGAGAAGGTCCTATTAAAGATTTGGTAATTTTTAAAAAACTGTTTTTGACATTAAGTTATGTATTTGGCCCTGAAGAGGGCCAATTGAAGAGTGTTACAGTGAACCATGTATGTGGCCCTGAGCAGGGCCGACTGAAGAGTGTTACATTAAACCATGTATGTGACCTTGAAAAAGGACGGTCAACCGACTCTTTTCATGGCCACATACAAAACTTAATGTAAAAAACAGTTTTTAAAAATTACCAAATCTTTAATCGGACCGTCTCAGAACCACCTAAATCATGTCATCCGCCATATTGGATCCGCCATTTTGAATTTTAAAAATCTAATACCAGATTCGTAATTAGCGACCTCAGAAACCACAGAGAAACGAATTTCAGGCAAATCCGATGAATTTTTAAAAAAGTCATCCGCCATATTGGATCCGCCATTTTGAATTTTAAAAATCTAATACCAGATTCGTAATCAGCGACCTCAAAAACGCCCGAGTTAAAAAATTAGAACCAATAATCTTGATATAATAGCACATATAATAATTTGTTTAAGAAATTTGTTTATAACTATTCTATGTTTTATTATTGTATAAATTTACTTTAATTATTCTCTCTAAGTATAATTACAACCATTTTATGAGATATTAAGTTTTTGTTTGTTTTATTTTTTAGAAAAAACCGTGCATATTCTTAAAAAGTCAAATTTTATCAGTAATTTTATTTATTTATAAATTAAACATTAACAAAAATAAAAATTCTAAAACGACAGTTCTCTAAAGAATTTTGTTTTAAAGAATTAAAAATTTTTTTTTGTGAATCGGTTAAAAATTGTGGTCTGTAGTTGATTATGAATGAAAAAAATACATTTCAAACCACTGTGAGATGCCTCGCTTGGCGGTCGTTTAAGGACCAAGGGTAAGTACCCTTGATTCGCGCCCATATGGCTTGGTATTTTTTTGGCACGTGAGACAATCTAAGCAGAAGGTTTGACGTCGAGGTATAATGAGGTGCACCGTCGATTATTGTCCGGTACACACCATTAGAACTCGACTGTCGATAAACCTGTTGTACTCAGGAGAGGTTTTCTACAGTTTCCCTTTCCACTGGCAAGAAAACCCATTAGACGGGTGGTCCAAGCAAATGCGAGTACTAATAATTTTCAAGTCGCTCTGTAGGCGCAAAACTTAGTATTAGGAAATGTATATAAGAAATATTTGTAAGAGAAAATTGTAAGAGAAGCACTTGTATAGCCAAGTATGTAAGGCTGAAGGCAGGTGGATAAACCAATAAAATAAAAAAAATTTGGTAAGGTACAGTGGCCTATTATTTTATTGCACGAGTTTCAATTGTTTTTGCATTTTTTATGTACTAGTGCCTCTTGAGCTCAACCGCAATAATTCACGATTATGTGACACTTGTGGTCGAGAAGTTCATGCTAATTGCGTTAAAACATTCACCAGCTACTTCACATGTTCAAATTGTAACCATAACTGAAGTGAAAGTTATTTTTCTAAAATTTAAAATCATCAGTTTTTTCTCTTTTTGCTATTTTCCTTCATTTCCAGAAGTTTGAATAAATGATTTTAATATCTACATAATGTTTTAGTTGAATACACCAATCCGCCACCATACCTTACAACTTTCGAAATTATAAAAATCAATGTTTTGCGCCAAGAGCTGTAAAATTTCACTCCATTTAAATTTTAATGCAAAATCAATCAGTCATGCAAAAAACAAAGTGTTTGTCACTATAACTTATAATCCCCTACACTTGAAAATTTGTAAAAATAATTGATTCTAAGAGAAATGCGAAATCGACATCACTATAAAGCTTTCTTTGAGAGGAAGCAAAATATAGGGGTTTCAAAGAGCAAGAATTTTGAGATATTGTTCCTCATGTTCTTTTTTATAGTGGCAGGTGCAAAACAGATAATATTCCTCCATCAACACTGTCAAAGATTATTTGCCAAAAAAATAAGTTATTTGATGCATGTGCTTTCGGTGCAGTAAAAAAAGTTAAGAGATTAAGAACTTCCAAGTTCGATGAAGTAGAAAGTGAGGTTTTGGAATAGTTCAGCGACATGCGAGCAGTTAATATCCCGATTAGTGGTCCAATAATAAAATAAAAAGCTCATGCAACAGCCGAGTCCAAAGGAGTACAAAATTTTAAAGGATCAAATGGTTGGCTTTCCTGGTTTCAATAGAGACACAACATCAAGTCTCAATTAATGAATGGTGAGTTAAATGAAGTGAATGAAACTCGTTTTATTAATTGGGTGAAAGACTTTGATACTATTTTAAAAAAATACCAAACGGAAGATGTTTTCAACATGGACGAAATAAGAGTTTTTTTAGTTTCTTGCCTCAGAGGACATTAAATTTTAAAGGTCAAAAATGTCATGGGGGAATAAAAAGCAAACAAAGAGTAAC
The DNA here is from genome assembly GCA_032872505.1 of Leptopilina syphax. NCBI lineage: Eukaryota > Metazoa > Arthropoda > Insecta > Hymenoptera > Figitidae > Leptopilina > Leptopilina syphax. The sequence goes on along the minus strand of CM065469.1, from coordinate 10,164,189 downwards.
CATAGTTCTTTGCTGCAATTCAGACGGCAGTGAAAATCCAAGAGCTTTGAAGCGTTACAATAGAAACAAATATTACTTTGCACATACACGCATCAGTCAAAATCATGGATAGAGTGTCGGCACTCACCCAGGGTTAACCCCGAGTTGAATATTATCCAATCATCAAAAACATTCTGTTGGTCTAACTAATCACCATTAACCCGGAGTTAACTGGGGTCGAGTGCCAAAAACAGCCTGTATAAACGATAATTAAAGAAAAATCGCCCGAAGAGTAGGAATATTTGAAATCAATTTGTTCTGTGGTAAGTTCAAGAAAATATTTCTCTTATTATTTTCATTGATTCATTATTACTGTTGATTGTTCTCGATGTAAACATTATATTTTCTTTTATAGGATTCAAACGACTTTAACGACATAGTAAAATTAGATGACGAATTGGTCGTTTGCAACGAAGGTGTCCCCTTAAAATGAAAATGAAAACGATGAGGAGATTGTAGTGATCTAGAACTTGAAATCCTGCCAACTCTCGATGCTGTGTTTAAAGCGATAGATGTATTGAAATGTTATTCCAATACTAACGATGTCTCCATGAAATTTATGAGCTGTTTAGATTTTATATCATTTGAGTGTGCATTTTATTCCCGTAATCCTAAAACTAAAACAAGCATAGCAACTTTTTTTTTAAAACAGTAATTTAATTATTTCATGCGTAAATTAGAAAGTGACTAATGTTTTTCAATATTTTAATTAAATCCTTATTAAAGACGACTTTTAACAGACTGTCGCCCTAAGTATTCATGTTAACATATAAACACAATATGAAGACAAAGTTTTTTACAAACTATGCATGTTTAATAACAATACACAACTTTTAATAGGGTGTTTCTGGGGTCGCTGAATTCAAATTTGATGTCAGATTTTCAAAATTCAAAATTGTATATTTCCAGCTCAATCCGCCAGCTCTAAAGTTTTGTTGGCTGACATTTTGATTCCGACATTCAAAATTTTTTTAATTTGATATGAAATTTGAATTTAGCGACCTCGGAAACTCCCGAGTAAGTATTTTCAGCTCAATCCCCTAACTTAAAAAAACTTTTTGGCCGACATTTATTTCCGACATTTTGAATATACGCATATACTTTTGCAATGCCATAATTTCTCAAGACGATCAGAATGTCTTCTACGTATGGGGCAAAATTTCTGAAGTGGACCACCCAAAAATAAGTTCTGGGATTGATTTAGTACTACGGTAAGTACTCTCCTATATAAGAGTAACAAATTCCTAAAATATTTAAATTTTTGAAAAAAAATATAGTTGGACTTAATTTAAGGGGGAGTGACACCTTTAAGGCCTCTTTTAAACCTGTTTTTTATGAATTTTTTTAAGACACGGAAATAAAGTAAACAAAATTTGGTTTTGAGGGATTTATTTGTTAACTTTTTAAGTTTACAAAATATATTTATACGTAAAAAAAGTTTAAATTTGTTGCCTATAGAGGGCGCCAAAATTAATCTCCTTTCTCTGCAAAGCAAATCGGTGGGCAAGATTCCGGTTAGACCGTTTAATCTAAATCAAAAATTCAAAGTTTTTCTGAATCTGAGATAAATTTAGCTTTCGAGTACGTAGGATATTTTAAAAATATTAATTTTGGTGTATTTGGCAGTTGTTTGAAGTAAAAAGTCGATTTTTAGGGCAAAAATTTGTCAAAAAATCTGTTGACAAAAAAATCCGCCAGGTACACGAAAGCATTAGTAAATGACGATCAAAAAAAACTTTGTCCAAAGTCAATCCGATCAAAACTGTTCTAGCTAGACTGTCCACCGTTTTCAAAAACGTCATTTCGAGAAAAACGTGTTTAACCCTTAAATCGCACCCTGGGTGTGCGACACCCATATTCTAGCTTTTTACTCTAATAATTCGGTTAAATTCGTAAAAATTGAACATGTGTTGATATTGGACGGTACATTTTGTACTTAAATTTTATGTTTTGGGAGTGACATTAGTCTGCCAAGTGTCTTTGTGTATTTGATAACTTTATGAAGTTGTCGGCGAAAAATTTCTGCTTGTCTGACACCCAGTTTTTGGTTTAAGGTAGTTTCAGTAGTTTTAAAAAACTCTTTTTTAATTATTAAAATTAAATAAATCATTATGAAACCTATTTTCCTTTAAAATAGATGTACTGAGCTATATAAGATAATAATTTTTCCAAAAGATAATATCCTATTCCAGCTTGGAGAACACACTCAAAAGTCCCCGGGTGTCGCACACCCAGTGTGCGGTTTAAGGATGGATTCGGCAGTGTGCGGTTTAAGGGTTAAAGTTTTTAAAGCACTGAAGCGCTCTTGGTCACCCTTTGCAGATTTTGATTTTTTTCACATAAAATAACTTCGAAATCATCTCTAATGATATAATTTCTATTCTACACATTATAAAGTATCGTTTAAGCAAAAAAAAAAATTCGATTTTTTTTGGGTCAAAGGTGTCACTCCCCCTTAATAAGCAAAAAAAAATTGTCACAAGGAAAGGTTAAATAATAAATTTCTAATAGAAATAAATAAATATATAGAAATATTTATGGTAAATTTAAGTAATATTCCATACTAAAAATTTTCATGTGAGTACAAAAAAATAATATAAATTTTGAAAATTTTATGCTTTCAGTTTTTTTTCCAAAAAGAATAAGAAAATTTTCTACAAAAATTGTGATTATAAAATTGTAATTATGCAAATATTTTTCTTTAATTGCCTCTCTTTATTAAATAGGAATCGTCAATGAACCTTATTGTAAATGCGGCTTTGAAAGTGAGGACTTAAACCATATTATATGGAATTTTGAATTTATTATAAAATAATTATAATACAATCTATAAAAGCTTAACGACAAACAAAATTATACACAAACTACAACTACTGATGTAGAGAGAAAAAGAGAATACCACGATTATTATAGTTAATAATTAATAATTATGTGAATAAAAAAATGTTATGCTGAATTTATACTTATTAAGCATACATAATTGATTGATTATAAATTTTGAGTGTAAAGGTTCGACAGTAAGAGAAATATTATTTTCAATGTAAATGTTAAATACACGTTCAATTGAAAACAATTCTTTAAAATTCTCTCTATAATAAAAGTACTTTTCGGTTAGTAACAGTAAAATAATTTTTAATTTTAATCAATTTTAATGTAAAATTTTCAAAACAGGTTATTCTAAATTTTTTTTCGTAACAGTATTGCAGGCATTATTGTATAATGACAGTCTTAACCCTAAAGAATGCCGAGGAGCTATTACTGAATTAGGTGCAGTCAGAACCCGCAGCACTGACGGGTGCACCAACAGCGCGCGCAACGTCCAAATTTTTATTACATTTCTTTTAAACTATTTTCTGTTTCACTCTAAAAATTACATGTCTCATTGAAAAAAAACCTCATCTATCCATTGAAATTATTTTTTAAAAATGACCCAAATCCGTCAAAAATCAAAAATAAAAATTAATTTAAAAGAAGGAGTTAAAATTTTGTTTTGAAAATTTTATTGCAGAAATTTTATTGCAGAAAGCACACGAAAAATGCTTTGAAATTCGTTATTCATAAATTAAAATCTAAAAAGTTTTATCCGACTTATACACTGAAAAAACTGGAGAGTCAAATTCAGAGGTTCAAAAAGTGTATGTTTCCTTTGCTTATGAAGAGAGTTAACCCCTTAACTGCCGGCTGAAAAACACTAAATGTGCCCAGAATGCCAGAAATAAAAAATCGTCCAATTTGTCTGAAACTTGTTACTCAGAAGTTTTCGGGGTCGCTGATTACGAATCTGATGTCGGTATTTTAAAATTTAAAATGGCGGATCCAATATGGCGGACGGCTTTTTAAAAATTAATCCAAATAACCTGAAATTTGTTACTCGGGGGTTTTTGGGGTTGCTGAATACGAATCTGATGTCGGTTTTTTAAAATTCAAAATGGCGGATCCAGTATGGCGGACGGATTTTTAAAAATAGATTAAAATTAGCTGATATTTGTTACTCGGGGAGTTTTGGGGTCCCTGACTACGAATATCATGATGGTTTTTAAAATTCAAAATGGAGGATCCAATATGGCGGACATTTTTTTTTTAAATTTTTGATTCGCTTGAAAATTATCATTCGGGGGTTTTCGGGGTCGCTGATGACGAATCCGATGTCAGTTTTTAAAAATTAAAAATTGCGGATCCAATATGGTGGACATTTCTATGTCAGTTTTTCAAAATTCAAAATGGAGGATCCATTATATCGGATTTTTTTTTTAAATTTTGCTTGGGGGGTTTTCGGGGTCGCTGATGACAAATCGGATGTTTGTTTTTAAACATTTAAAATGTCGGATCAAATATTGCGAACATTTTTTTTAAAAAATTTTGTTATTATCATAAAAGCAGAACAAATTTTACAAATGCCGGTTTAATAGAACAGCTATAAAGAGCGTGCAAAAATTGAAATTCCATTAAAATGTCCTAACGCATTTCACCTTTCCAATAAGTTCATGGGTGAAGTGCATCTCCACAGTATGCCATATTGGATCCGCAATTTTGAATTTTAAAAAACTGACATCGGATTCGTCATCAGCGACCCCGAAAACCCCCGAATGATAATTTTCAAGCGAATCCAAATTTTTTAAAAAAATGTCTGCCTTATTGGATCCGCCATTTTGAATTTTGAAAAACCGACATCATATTCGTAATCAGCGACCTCGAAAACCCCCGAGTAACAAATTTCATGTAAATTAGATCAATTTTTAAAAAAGTCATCCGCCATATTGGATCCGACATTTTGAATTTTGAAAAACCGACATCATATTCGTAATCAGCGACCTCGAAAACCCCCGAGTAACAAATTTCAGGTAAATTGGATCAATTTTTAAAAAAGTCGTCCGCCATATTGGATCCGCTATTTTGAATTTAAAAAAACTGACATCATATTCGTAATCAGCGACCCCGAAAACCCCCGAGTAACAAATTTCAGGTAATTTGGATCAATTTTAAAAAAGTCGTCCGCCATATTGGATCCGCCATTTTTAATTTTGAAAAACTGACATCATATTCGTAATCAGCGAACCTGAAAACCCCCGAGAAATAGATTTTAGGCGATTTTAGACATTTTTTAAATAAAAATGCATTGTATTGTCCATGGCACAGTGGGCCAGAATCGTAAATTTTTGGCAAAAATTAATATCTCTAAAATTAAGAAATATTTAGAAATTTAAATTATCCTCTCTATTGTTTTCGGAATCGCTGATCACGAATTTAAAGTCAGATTTTCCAAATTCAAAATGTCGAATCCAATATGGCAAACATAAAAATTAAAAAATTCATCTTTTTTATGAAACTTGGGATACAAGGTTTTTTGCGGTCCCTGATCACGAATATGAAGTCAGATTTAAAAAATTCAAAATGTAGTATTTATTATGGCGGACATAAGAATTAAAAATTAATTTTTTTATGAAACTTGGTATACAAGGGTTTTTACGGTCCCTGGTCACAAATCTAAAGTCAGATTTTCAAAATGTAGGATCCAATATGGCAGAAATATTCCAAAAATCACCAGAATCATTTGAATAACTTGTTACTTGGAGGTTTTTGGGATCACTGATTATAATTTCGATGTTAGTTTTTAAAAATTTAATATGACGGATCTATTATGGTGAATATCATTTTCAAAAATTCATGGGATTTATTTGGTATTCGTTATTCTAATGTTTCCGGGGAAAAGTCACATCTAATATGGCGGATAATTTTTCCAAATAAAGTCATAAAATTTAAAATTGATTTAAAATTCATACTGGGTAGTGTATATGATCGCTGATTACAAAAACAATAGAGAAACTAATTAAATGTGAAGAATCGTCGAATCGCGTAAAGAAAGCGTAACGAAAACTATTATACGGAAAACGTTGGTAGCGGCCGGAACGTGAACATCGGTGTATGCGCGGATATTGATTCGCGACTTCGTGAAACGTGCGCGTAGACGGCATTTTACTCACGGTAAAACCGTTCATAAAATCGTAGATCATGGTAAAACCATTTCGTCGTCGTAGAGACCGCGTTGAGACAATCGTCTCCTAGTGACTACGGTAAAACCGTTTCGATGTAAAACCTCATCACCTGTGGTAAGACCACTTAGGGTAAAACCCTTTCACTGTGGTAAGACCGCTTCGAGCTCATTCTGCGGTAACACCGCTTTGAGAAGTGACGATCTCGGACCGTAAATTGGGGGTCCTCAATTCGGGTCGCGCTGGAGGGAGAAGATCTCGGCGGGAGGGAGCTTCTCGCTCACCATTGGTCGGAGGCTGAGCGCACGAGCACTATCGCCACTCAGGAGCGTACAACAAATTTTTGTAGAGCGTCGAATAGAAAACAAAAACATTTTCGGTATTTTTGATAAATAATTAAATTTTAACTTTGATTTTATTCGTTTCCGTCACAAACCATTTTGAATTTTTAGAAACTAACATTGGATTCATAATCAACGATCACACGCAGAGAGAATATATATTAAATTTTGTAAAAGTATTTTACAATTTGGGGAAAAAAAGCGACAAAGCGAAATTTAGATATAAAAAATACTAAAATTTAGAAAAACTTATGTGAAATTTAGTATAATTATATCAAATATCAAGAATATTAATTAAATTTTAATAAAACTTTATTATATTTCACATAAGTTTTTTTAAAGTTTATTATTTTTTATACTAAAATTTTGCTTTGTCGCACTTTTTTCCCAATTTGTAAAATACTTTCACAAAATTTAATATATATTTTCTCTCCGTGCACGAAAACCCCCGAGTATCAAGTTTTAAGTAGTGAATCCGATAAATTTTTGAAAATGTCCGCCATATTGGATCAACCATTTTGAATTTTAAAAATTTGAAATCAGACTCATATACAGAGAGTAACAATTTTGGGACAAATCTGTCTGTTAATCTAACCACAAATCTACTTGAGTCTAGACACAATATCGACAGTTTGAGCCCACCTGCACCATGACGTGTGTACACGTCATAGACTGCCAAGGGGTTAATAGAAAAACGCGCAAAAAAGCGCAACATTTTCTTGAACTGTATGATCTAAGGAAGAGATTGACACAAAATAAACTGTTGTATGTAGTGGAACTTAAGGGAACTGTCAATCGAATGTAAGCACAAGAATAAAAACTTCAACGAATCATGTAAAAACCTGTGAAAAAAAGTATCTTACAAATATTTTTGATATAGAAAACTATTTTTTTACATTGCTGTATACCTATTAGTAAAAGAGGTCATTAAAAATTATATAAAAATACAGAATAGAAAATAAAATAATTATTTTAGGAAAAATACGAATTTTTAATTTTAAACATATTTTCCAAATGTATTGCATTACTAACAGTACATTTTTTAACGAAAATCTTTAAAAATTTTAAAAATACTACTTTAAGGTGTACTTTTTATGACAGAGTAAGTACTTTTTTTAAATATGAAACTTTGTTTTTTGCCACTTTTGGCCTCCTCTGGCCCACTGTGCATGGCAAAGATTTTAAAAAATTTGCTTAAAGTGTTGTTTTTAAAAATTTATAACATTTTTATAATTCATTGAATTTAAAAACAGAAACGTGTGCCGCCTTCTGCATAGCGTTGACTTTTATGAAATCATTTTATTTTTAATTTTTAGCTAGTTTTGACTTTTTTACATCAATTTTTATCATGGCAAAGATTGTCAGTTTTCCGGAAGTCAGAGCAAAGTCCGAAATGGCAAAGATCTTTGCCATCGGCAGTCAAGGGGTTAAATAGTCCTTCTAAAATAAGTTTTGAATTGATAATGGAAATCTACTTGTATATTCTCTCCCATTATATCTGAGGGTTAAAAGTTGCGCAGAAAATGTGTACGATCTGATGCGCGCGAAATTATTTTTTTGACATTTTATGTATTTAATTTAGGGGTTATGTTGACATATTTATTCATTTCGCGCCGGATAAAGAAAGGGATTTCTCAAGATGGATAATTTGTCCCTCTGTTATAAACTCATTTTCCCTCCAAGAGAAATGGCACGAATATCTTTTAATGGTGTATTTGAACATTTAGATTGTTATCCAATAGCTAACTCTCAAATATGAACGATTTGTCCCTCCAGATGTTTAGTCCAATACTCCAGTTTTCTCAGTGTAGAGATTTTAAATGTTAATGTTCTAGAAAATGTAAAAACTTTTAACCCCCTACTTTTTACAATTTTTTTCAAAAATTTTAATATTTTAGAAATTTGTTACTCTTATATAGGAGAAAAATTCCCGAAGTACCAAATCAATCTCAGAACTTTCTTTTTGGGGGTGGTCCACTTCAGAAATTTTGCCCCATATACATGTAAATATGTCGGGTCGTGATCATTTTTGTCGATATACAGACTAATAAAATGTAAGCATCGTTCATTGTTATAGGTGCTAGGTTGTGGAATAAATTATCCAAAAGTTAGAAATGTATCAACACTGTCAAAAAAACCCATTAGACGGGTAGTCCAGGCACATGCGAGTACTCCTAATTTTCAATTCGTTCTGTAGGCGCAAAAATTAGTATGAATTTTGGTAAGGACAATTTGTAAGAGAACATTACGAAATGTAAAAACACTTGTATGTAAGGTTGAAGACAGGTGTATAAACCAATAAATACATAAAAAAATTCCTCTTTTATATTTTCTATTAAACGTCAGCAAATTAGAATTTTCTGTTAAAAATGAACTTGGACTAAGTTCTTTTCCATCTAATTTTTTTCTAGTATCGATTTAGTAAAGTCATACGATAATTTAAGACCAAAAAGAAAATAATAAACTCAATTTTTCGATTTTATTTTGAAGATTATTATAATACAGTTTAATCAAATTTACTTTAAATTTAAATTTATTTTTTAACATTGACAAAGACTTTCCATGATAAAAATCACTGAAAATTACTTTATAACCCAAAAAAATTACAAAATTGATATAGAAATTGTCACTTATCATCAAAATTTCAAAAATTTCAGAACTAGGAGCTGTTTGTAATTCAATAGGGATAAAAGTAAATTATCTCTTCTATATATATATATTTACAAAATGATGTTTATTTGAATATAATAGCGTTATCTCTAAAATATTTTATTCAAAAAAGGAACATATTTACATCAACTTAAAACTGAAAAACAATTGTTTAATTATTTAATTTGATCCATTTCTTTTAAAAGGAGTGAAAACTGTTATATTCACTGATAGCTCGTTGTAATCTCTGTGGATACTCAGAATGGGTTCGAGAAATTTAGTACTTCATCCATATTGTCTTGAAGTCAGAGCGTACTGCCTCCATTGATTGCTCACTGTAATACCCGTGACCTCTTTGGGCTTCAACACAAAAATCGGAAATGTGGAAGAAAACAGCATGAACTTTTGGCGTAAAACAAATATATCTAGTTCTAGGTAACTTTTCTTAAAATCCAAAATTTTTTCTTTAAACAATAGATCAAGATTATTTCTAAAGTAAGCATCGCCAACCTTCTTAAAAGATTCTAAAACTTGAATGTATTTGAGATATACCAAATTTTTACTTCTAGAACGAAGTATGTCAAGTTTTTTCAACAAAATCCTACAGTAGTTACCATTAAATGAAAGACTTCCATGTGTTATATCTCGATGAATATTGCACTCCTTTACTCACCTGAAAGCATCTTCTTCATACTCAGTTAATAAGTGCGAAAAGTTCTGAAGGGGGATCACGTTTTATCTTCTGTAGTGACTAAAAGAGGAGGATACACCCAATTTTTATATTTTTTGGCTTTAGATTTTACAGCGCCTGCTTCAAACCAGTTCAGATAATTTTCAAGAGTATTGCTTACTGTTCTGAGAGAAGAACGTTATTTTAGTTCAGTATTTCTCGAATAACACCAGGTACATGAGAGAACGCTACTGTGTGACATGATACTAACAATAATGTTAGCTAATTTTAAGTCTGTTGTAATGGTTCCCTCGAAGTCATTGATTTTTAAGGTTGACCACAACTGAGATACGTTTTGGTCGTTTTCTTGACAACCTTCAGTTAATGCCAGAATAAATATTTATGGACACCTGAATATTTGAAACGCTTTGCAAGAATTTCCTGATCGTACTTTTGTCGAAAACCTCGTTGATCATCCTTTTCTACAGTAGACCGAATCAACAGACATATTTTTAAGAACCCTCCACCACCGTCAATACCAAACTTTAAATGAACTTCAGAAAGTTGGCGTTTTTGCGTAATGAAATTTATAAGGCCCTAAAGGTCAACGCAATATGCAATTGCTTGTGTGGAAGCTGAGACAGTTTTGCTATTTTTTAAACTGACAAAATTAAAATTCTTTATTCCAAAAAACTAATTTAGGCAGTGACTTTTCGATGACAATTTTTCTTTCAAATGGGGTTCAACACGAATTTCTAGTAGCTACACGAAAAGCTTGCGCAATCCCAAGTACCTTTCTCTGACTAAGATGAAATCTAGTTTGAATTTTTAAAAAATCATCAGCACTTAATAATGTTTTTTTGAGAGTGCTTTTCTTGCTATTAACACCAACAAAAATTTGTAAATGTTGGCTACCGCGTGATTGAATTAAGGATGAAGCAGATTTATTCTCTTTATTTTCTTCCATTTTTCTTCTTAGTAGTGAAGACGCATCTTGTGCAGTTACTTTCGGACCCAATTCAATTACACTCTTTGTAAGATTATCCAAACGACTCGATAAATTACACTTATGAGTTATTCCTTTACCAATTAAAGAATAACAGTAACTGCATCGGCTCTCAACAGGAGGAAACTTATCTTTATCTGAAAAACAGATTTTATAAAAATTTAAAAATTTAAAATCGCTGACGAATTGTGATATGATAATTAGATATCTATCATTGTAAGTAACTTTTAAAATAGTAATAAATAAATTTATATATTTATATGTTTATTGACATATTTATAATAAAATGATATATTTATATAAAATATTGTTCTTTATTAAAATAAATCTTCCTAAATATTATAAAATAAAATACCTCATATCTTTTTGTTTGTTATATCATTTAAGATTTTTTATTTGGAAAATTTCTGCTAGATTCAGGATTACAGAAATTTATATGTCCTGGATTTCTTGCAATTTCACAAATATACATAACAAGAACAAGTTACTTTTTCACAAAATCTAGTCTTAATATTTCTAATTGGTTCCAGCGCAGAAAAATTTGGCAATTTCGAAACAAGCTTTTCTTTCCTTTTTTAGTCGTACAAGATTCTTCTACAGCCAATACGATAAATCGTATTGGTCTTTCGAAAACATATCAAACCAATTTTTAGTCTATTTAGCTCGTGTGTTTAAGTTCCTATTTTCAACATTTTCAACGAAAACAACATGCAAGTACACGTTTTGAATAGATGACAATTTAATAAAGACAAAATAAATTGAAACAAAATATTTGTTATAGAAACCGTAATAATTTTTACTTTTAAAATTGTTACGTATGACTTCGTAACCTTTATATTTACATAGAAACAACGAATTTTAATTGAATTATATAGAATCCATTTAATAATTTTGACTTGTAACCTAAAAACACAATTATCGTTCTTACACAAAAATACATATTTATTAGCAACACCAATAAATTCCAACATTAAGCAAAATTTTTAACAACCCACTTTTAATCGGGTAATTAGCACAATTAAATTAAGCAAAGTACATTTTTCTTTTTATGTTAATATCGCAAGGTAAGGTTTCCTTCAATTATTTGTAAATTATTGTACAACAACGAAGTGGTCAAAATCTAAATTTCGCAAGTACCAAATTCTGCAAGCTGTCAGAATAAACTGCATTGAGGATATTCCCACCTAATTGTCAATCAATAAAAAGAATTGACAAGGAGAAATCTGGGCAGTTGCCCGCGTAAACTTGGCGTAACTAAGTTGGGCAGTTTAATTCAGGCAAAGTACCTGAACGTTATATATATTGTGAGTCATAAGGGGCCATTCATTAATTACGTAAGGACGATTTTAGTCAGTTTTGACCCCCCCCCTCCCCATGTAAGGATACATAAGATTTCTTGGACCCCCCCCTCCCCCTTATTACGTAAGATTTTACTACGAGCTTGCCTAACAAGCGCTAAATAATTAAATATCGTTAAAAACGGGTTCGTTACAATAAAAACGCGTTATTCTTTGACGTAGATTAGATTTTATTTTTTTCAAAATAATTATTTAGTCTTTGGAGAATGTGTATTATAATTAAAGTAAGATTTTTAACTTTAATCTTAAAATAATGAAACTCAGTCATAAAACTACAATAATGAAATAATAACTTACCATAGATTGATTTAACCCTTTGCGGCATGCATAATATTATAACATTAATTTAAAAATCACAAATGCTTATAAGGGTTTTCAGGGTCGGTGATTACGAATCTGAAGTTCGTTTTCCAAAATTCAAGATGGCGGATCCAATATGGCGGAAAATTTTTTTTAGAATTGATCGAAATCGCTTTAAAATCGTTACTCGGGGGTTTTCGGGGTCGCTGTTCACGAATCTGAAATCCGTTTTCCAAAATTCAAGATGGCGGATCTAATATGGCGGACGAATTTTTTAGAATTGATCGAAATCGCTTAAAAATAGTTACTCGGAGGTTTTTGGGGTCGCTGATCACGAATCTGAAGTCCGTTTTCCAAAATTCAAAATGGCGGATTCAATATGGCGGACGAAATTTTTTAGAATTGATCGAAATCGCTTGAAAATCATTACTTGGGGGTTTTTGGGGTCGCTGATTACGAATCTGAAATTACTTTCAATAAATAAACGTTAAATTATTGAATAATTGTACCGTCGGAATTTTCGTTACCCGATGTACACCGCGGGGAGGTTGCACGATCAGGATTTGTACATCGTTTAGCCCTGAAAAGGGCAGTTTAGTAAATACTGTTCAAAACTTTATAATAATCAAATTAAGCTGTTTATTTCCTAATAAAATTAACTAATTAATTAAAATTAGCGGATTTTAATTGCTATTATAAAGTTTTGATGTCTCTTGCTTTGAACAAGTGAATTTTTTTTCAGCAGTGGTAAGCAGCGAAGCAATTTCTTGTGGGAAACAGGCAGAGTGGTACATTGCAAGTTTTACACATCCATGATGTTCGCTTTTGGTCGACTTTAGTACTGCAATGAGCGCAGCGTCTAGGTGAAGCGATAATTTTAGGCATATGAGCTGATTGACTTTTTCTTTTTTCCTCTGACACTTTTGGTTTGTAAGAAGAGATTGTACTTAATTTACGTTTCTTCCCAGTTGAACTTGGTAGTTTGTGTCCTACCAATTCATCTACTAAACGTAGCGTAAAAAAGACAAGTTCTAATTCAGCATTATTTGACTGACCGCATACCTACGGTGATGGTAACAAACAATAAACAAAATACTATACATAGTTTGATGAAACAAATAAAGAGCGCAAAAAGACAAGTTATAAATCATCAATATTTGACTGAACGCATATTTAGGTTGATTATAACAAACAATAAACAAAACACTGTTGAGAGTTCAAAGAAACTAAAATACTAACTGAACTAAAGCAAATGAATTTTACTGAAAGCGAATTGCTTCGCTGCTTACCACTGCTTAAAATAAAATTCAATTGTTCAAAGCAAGACACATCAAAACTTTATAATAGCAATTAAAATCCGCTGAATTTAATTAGTTAGTTAATTTTATTAGGAAATAAACAGCTCAATTAAATTATTATAAAGTTTCGATCAATTCTAAAAAAAATTCGTCTGTCATATTGGATCCGCCATCTTGAATTTTTAAGAACGGACTTCAGATTCTTGATCAGCGACCCCGAAAACCCCCGAGTAACTATTTTCAAGCAAATCAAATCACTTTTTAAAAAATATGTCTGCCATATTGGATCCGCCATCTTGAATTTTGGAAAACGGATTTCAGATTCGTGAACAGCGACCCCGAAAACCCCCGAGTAACGACTTTCAAGCGATTTCGATCAATTCTAAAAAAATTCGTGCGCCATATTGGATCCGCCATCTTGAATTTTGAAAAACGGACTTCAGATTCGTAATCAGCGACCCGAAAAACCCCCGAGTGAAGACTTTCAATCAATTTCGATTGAATTTAAAAAAAAAATTTTTTGTTCTTTAATTTATTTATTTATAGTTGTTTATAATTTCACGTAACCTCATTCGCTATCAATTTTTCGTCATTTAACAATGTTTTGATTATTAATATACAAAGATTTTTGGATTTTACTTGAAAAAGACTGTGTATAAACAGATATTTTCACAATATAAAAGGTGGTAATCTGGGTTACCACTATGCCGCAAAGGGTTAAAACAATCTTATAATAATTAAACAATCTTATAGTAGTTAACAATCGTATAGTAATTTTAAAATTTCAAACGAAGGAATACTTTGCGTAACATAAAATAAAAAAGTAAATATGCAATAATGCTCTTAAAATAATTAACAAATCAGTCAAAAACTTAGAAACGAGGAATACTTTGCAGAACATAAGAAATACGACTAGATTTGAATACTTATTAAGAAAAATAAGTCCAAGAGTTTAGTTTCAGAGCAGATTCAGTTCAGATTTTTAATCTTCCTGAACGAATGGGTTGGCTAACCATGATTCCCAATCGGAAATAATCGGCAATTCATCTATAACAGCAGATGATTCTTCGTTTGGCACGTCGGTCGGTACCTCGTCTTCCTCTAACCACTCAGCGTCTTCTCCACCAGTTAAAGGATGGATCGTACGGCAGAGTACTTCATTGCCGCGCTTTGCGATTTTGGCTGCGATGCGCTGCGAACGTCTGGGGCCGTTCTCGAACAAGTCTTGGTTAACACAAGTTTGGAAGTTGCGGGAATGGACAGCACGGCAATGCCTGTCTGCGGCTGTGATTGACGCGAAATATAGCCCACATTTCTATGATAAAATAATATACAAGAAATATTACTTTAGGTCGAACATTGATATTCAAATCGAGAACAAATTTTTTGTGTAAATTAATCACACCTTGCAAATCCTGCGCCCAGGTTCGACGTCCCCTTGCACTGTAGGACACGCGAAATCGTACGGTAGAATCTCACAGGTAGAAGGGATTGGCACCTGAACAGCTATAGCTTGGAAAAGTGGTAAGAAATGAGAGCCTTGGATGTTTTCTAGCGCTTTCAATCCGCGTAGACGTCCCGTATTCGGATCCTGGACAAACTGTACTGGTGGTGGCAGAAATCCATCTTTAAGGATCTTTTTGAGATCACTGCGTAGTTCTTCGCAGCAATCAATATTGTCGCATTTCACAATCTGTACAAATTATTTAAAAAAGTTAATATTTATAAATTAAGTTCGGTCAAAAAAGAAAAAATACATTTGAAATGTTGAAACCTGTAAACAATACTGCGATTCCCTAACGTGGTTGGAATACCACTCTGCATTTACAGGCTCAGGTACCGCTGCTAGAGCGTTCGAATCTTCATATCGCGCGATTACAGGATAGGAGTCAATTATTAATTCATTCCAGAGATCAGCTAGAGCTTCACCAGCAGCCTGGAAATTTTTAAGCTCAAGCTCAGGATCTGCAGTTTTTCCTCTTGTGTCCAGGTGCGTTCCATATGTGTCGTGGGGCAGGATAACTCCTGTCAGCTGCTTGCTTAATGGAGCCATCCTGCGCTCGGCACGATTGTATGCACTGCGCCCTGGAGCATTCGAAGCCACAAACAAGGCATCCAAATTTAATTTCAAGAAATGCTGAACGGCAAATGCGATGTTTTTAGGAAACCTGTGAAAGAGAAAAAATTAGGCTTGTCTTATCGATGTTTATTTTTACATATTGAATTCTATGCCAGAACTTACCGAGGATTTTCATCTGGACCCCCATCTACAGTTACAATTAAAACTGGCTTAACATCCCCGTTATCAGTTTTTAAAATTTCTGAAAAGCTTGGCTCTTTTAATAAAGTATGAAAATCATACGCATGAGATGCCGCAGTAGACTGACTGTGCTTTCCACTTCGAACAGCAACGAATGTTGGGCCACTATATGTAACATCGTTGGGGTCGCCTTTGCCGTTCGGCTTAATAGATATTCCAGCATAAACTGAGGGTATCAGCTTATGCTTTTCTCCAAGAACGAAGTCATGGTCCGGAAGCTGAACCCTATAATCGACATGCATTACTAGGGACTGCTGTTCTTTCGCGGCGGTAATCCCAATTGGCACGCGGGCCTTATCATCTTGAGACACAAAGGCACACTGCTTTGGTCCCAGCAATGAGGCAAGTGATTCAAGGTTCTTTATAGTAGCAGTGCAAAACTTGCCATCGGGGTGCTGTTTATGCAAATCATTGCTCGGCTTGGAAAGACGAACCGGCACTGTCACTACGTGACGCGATCCTTGTCCTGTTCGAGAATTTTTAGGAAGGAACATAATATAAAGAGCACTCCTTGAAATCTTGTACCCCAATTCCTCCACTTTAGAGTGCAGCTCATCTAATGTTTTACAACATTTTATTTCTTCTGTTCGACGGCGATCGTGAACTGCGCTTCCGTAGATAGCGATGGCTTTGATGGCATTCAGCAAATCTTCCTGGGTCTCCTCCAAGCGTGGTCGTCCAGGCTCCGACCTTGCGCCAATATCAATTGTTGAAGTAGCAGCCTTCTTTAACTTTTCTTTTATTTTTCCGCGATATTTAGCTTGATATTTTGCATTATTCTCTTTGTTTTTGAGAAGTTGCTGCTCCTTGAAAAGGTTTTTTTGAGTTTTTTTCAAGTCTCTTTCTACGTCTACATCCAACTGTACGTCCCTTGCTAAAAGAGAAGCAGTCAGCTGGCCCTGCAGCGCGTTGATTTTCTGTCGTGAATTGTCCTGCGAAGGGGTCGCATATTTTCGTTTTAGGACAGATTCGTCGTGATGATCCTCTGTATCCTCTCCCGGATCCACAAAAATATTTTCAATATCGTCAGTAGGTGCTTGATTGTTGATACCTGACTCAGAAGATTCCGAGACAAATTGATTGGAAGTAGATGGTCCATCAATTCTCGTACGCTTTGCAGAAGTAGGTTCCTATGGAAAGAAACGGAAATCGTCTGCACTACTACACACTAAATTTAATTCTAGCTATTCTATTATGCAAATTCTAAATTTTTTGGTACCTTTAAATTTTGAAACAATTTTATGCGTGTGCTCGTACGAAAAGAAACTTTAAATTTGATTTAAATTGAGTCCGCGAATGTTAAAAAAGTCTAATCCTAAATTTATTTACACATTGTTAGCTTTAAAATAGACAACTTTTAAATTGTTAAAAAAATAAACAAACAAAAACTTTTTTATTGAAAAGTTTGACGCAATATTGTTTTAATTTTTTCTGCAATTTACTAATTTCAAAATTGATCAATAAAACATTTTTTTGAAAATTAGAAATACTTATACATTTTTTAATTTAATTTGCAATCACTTTATTCAATGTAAACATTTTTACTAAATTTTAGAATAATAATCTTTAACTATTTTAAAAACAAATCATTTAAAAAGATTTTAAGAATTTTCATTTTACTTTAATAATTAAAAAATGGTAAAAAAAATAATGATATAAATAAAAATGATAATAAAAATTAGAAAACAAACATTTTTAAAAAAATGCCATGCATTACAATTTTTAATCAAAAAGAAGTATTAAAACTTAAATTTAAACACATTAAATATTTTCGAATTTGTGGACAAAGATTTTGAGATAAATTCAACCGTGAGCACTCACAAATCTGCATCTACCGTTTTATTTGTAGCACGTAAATATGATGCAATTAAAGAAAAAAATAAAAATTTTACTTACTTGAACAAAAAATCGAAGCAAACTTGTCTTTTTGGTTCTTGTCTCAGCTTTTAATTCCAAAATTTTCTTATCTGTAGCATTATTTAGTTCGGTGCCGCGAAACTCGTCTTTCAGGCTTTTCCAACAAGTATTGCACTTTTCTTGAATAATTTTTTTCGATAATTCACTAGCGTAACGTTTTGAAAACGCGTCATACAAATCATTATATATCGACATAATTTAACTTTGTACAGATGTTTTTCACGTTGTGAAAAACAAATGCCGGTACACGCTGTCGGCAGACAGAAGGAACGTAAATAGAAAAACCTAACCTTACTTGTGCTTCGACTGTAATGGTGATTCTACACTTAGGTTGAGTCCACAATAGTACCTTGAACGGAACGTTATCGTAACGTAACAATGCTAAGGACATTGTTTCGTTACGTTCCGTTCAAGAGTGTTATTGTGGACTCAACCTTACTGACAGAGTTTACGTTTTACGATACGTATATTAATTGAGTAAAGTCTGTGTTTAAATTCGCTCCCGGGGGAATTTCTTCTTTTAGTAAAATATTACGTAAGATTGGTTTTAACCCCCCCTCCCTCCGACGTAAGGTCATGTAGATATTTTCCAAACCCCCCCTCCCCTCAATACCCTTACGTAATTAATGAATGGCCCCTAAAGACTAAAGAATTTTTATCCTTTTGTGAATTAAAGGGCGTAGTCCCCATTTATTGTAAAACAGAAATATTGAATTGAGATTAAGTCCACTTTAAAGAATATCAAGTTTGAGACTAAATACAAGTAAGAGAAAAAGAAGATTGCTGCGATATAAATACAAATAAAAGAAGCAAACATAACGATTAAAAGTGAGTAAATAATTTCACATTACACTCATATACACAAATCAATTTTCAAAGAAATACGTAAATATTCATAAGTTGATTTCATGAGATTTTACTAACAAGAATATTCACATTCTTTTTATTATAATTTATATTTTAATCCCAGAACATTTATAAATTGGAAAATTAAAGGTTTCTAAAATATATGTAAATCTGATAATTAAATAAATATTAATTTAACCAATAATTTCTATTAATGTTGATAATGTATATGATCTTGGGAAGGTAAGATTTGAATAAAAAAATTCAAAAGTGTGTCGTTAAAAGAGCGACGTTTCGTTGGCTAGGGTTTGCCAACCTCATCAGGCTAAATTTCGTTAGAACATCGAACACATGCTAACACGTCAAAGATTAAAATTCTGTCAAAATATAATAAAAAATCACTCCACACTTATAAAAATAAAAATAAAATTTAAAGTAGAGAGAAGACATTCTCACACAGCGATTCACTGTGTGATTCACAGTGAATCGCTGTGTGAGAATGTCTTCTCTCTACTTTAAATTTTATTTTTAATGCTCTTCAGCAAATTAAATAAATTTGAATAGGTAGGGACTTTTCCACTCTCACAATTATTGATATCAATTGTGTAGTTACAATTAATAAGAATAGAAATTATTAAGTTATTAGAAATATATCCTTCCATAGTTTGATAATGTTGATAATGTATATGATCTTGGGAAGGTAAGATTTGAATAAAAAAATTCAAAAGTGTGTCGTTAAAAGAGCGACGTTTCGTTGGCTAGGGTTTGCCAACCTCATCAGGCGATTCACTGTGTGATTCACAGTGAATCGCTGTGTGAGAATGTCTTCTCTCTACTTTAAATTTTATTTTTATTTTTATAAGTGTGGAGTGATTTTTTATTATATTTTGACAGAATTTTAATCTTTGACGTGTTAGCATGTGTTCGATGTTCTAACGAAATTTAGCCTGATGAGGTTGGCAAACCCTAGCCAACGAAACGTCGCTCTTTTAACGACACACTTTTGAATTTTTTTATTCAAATCTTACCTTATTATCAAACTATGGAAGGATATATTTCTAATAACTTAATAATTTCTATTCTTATTAATTGTAACTACACAATTGATATCAATAATTGTGAGAGTGGAAAAGTCCCCTACCTATTCAAATTTATTTAATTTGCTGAAGAGCATTTTTCGTTATCACGACAGATTTAAATTGATAATAAAATAATTTATTCTGAAATTTTGAACTCAAAATTCGCTTTTTTGGGGGAGTTATGGAGGGGGAAAGAAAAATCAAAAAATGCGTTTTTCTCGAAAACTACTGAACCGATTTTAATGAAATTTAAATATGTTATAAATGTCAACAAAACAGTTTTAAAAAAAAAATTTTTTCTTTTTTTAAGAGCGACACCCGCCATTTTTTTACTTTTTACTCGTTAAAGTGTCTATTTTCAAAAAAAATTTTTCACAATTTTTTTTGAGGTTCGTGATAGTGAAAAAAAATAAAAACCGCAAGTGGGTACAATGTACAGCTTAAAATTTTTTTGAAATTTTTAAAAATTTTTTCAGGGTTATTTTTTTAAGTGAACACTTTCTCCTTTGTTGTAAAAAGTACCTTATAATGTCCCCTTTAATATGGTGGATATCACGTCAAAACTTCACCCAAAAAAAAATGTTGTCCAATTATTCCCAAATTTTTTTTATGATATGCCCTATAGGTTAGTAATTTATCATATAAATTTGTTTGAATGTTATAAAAAATTGTCCAAGGGGGAGGGGGTAGAAGTTCTGAACTTTTGCGTGACGCGCTCCACTTTGATTATTTCTTATAATTAGAGGAAAAAATTTTAAAAAAAATTAGAATATGGGTTTTTTAGATTTTTTCATGGGCTTTCGAATGGCAAAGTCTATTTTCAAAAATTTTTTTATTTTGACATAAATTTTGAAAAAATAAAAATAAATTTTCACTTTTCGCATCTTTGGGTTCATTTTTTCTTTTTTCTTTTATTTTTAAATGAAAGCTGAGCTTTTTTCTGATGAAATACTTGTTTTCCAAAAAACCGTTTTTTTTTGTTTTCGAGAAATGAATTTTTGAATATAGCACATCACGTCGTCGCGGCACAATTTAATTTATAAAACGTTACAATGAACTATTTTCTGCATTTTACAGGGTTAAGACTGACATTAGAACAATATAATGCCTGCATTATAGTTTTTTTTTATTTTTTTAAATTAAAAAAAATATTTATTTTTTTAAATTTTTAACAAAATTTTTTTGCAATTTTATTTTTAATTTAATGCCTGTATTTTATTTTTCTGTTCGCTTTTTTTTACTTTAGAAATGAAAATAAATAAATTGTAGGCATTAAATTAAAAATAAAAGTCTAAAAAATTTTTTTTTTAAATTTTGTTAAAAATTTTAAAAAATAAATATTTTTTTTAATTTAAAAAAATAAAAAAAAACTATAATGCAGGCATTATATTGTTCCAATGTCAGTCTCAACCCTGTAAAATGCAGAAAATAGTTCATTGTAACGTTTTATAAATTAAATTGCGGCGCGACGACGTGATGCGCTATATTCAAAAATTCATTTCTCGAAAACAAAAAAAAAACGGTTTTTTGGAAAACAAGTATTTCATCAGAAAAAAGCTCAGCTTTCATTTAAAAATAAAAGGAAAAAGAAAAAATGAACCCAAAGATGCGAGAAGTGAAAATTTATTTTTATTTTTTCAAAATTTATGTCAAAATAAAAAAATTTTTGAAAATAGACTTTGCCATTCGAAAGCCCATGAAAAAATCTAAAAAACCCATATTCTAATTTTTTTTAAAATTTTTTCCTCTAATTATAAGAAATAATCAAAGTGGAGCGCGTCACGCAAAAGTTCAGAACTTCTACCCCCTCCCCCTTGGACAATTTTTTATAAAATTAAAAAAAATTTATATGATAAATTACTAACCTATAGGGCATATCATAAAAAAAATTTGGGAATAATTGGACAACATTTTTTTTGGGTGCAGTTTTGACGTGATATCCACCATATATATTTTTTCCAAATTTTTAAAAAATACAGTTTTTGATTAAATGGCAAAAACCATGGTCATGCTATTTGTCACGTACGGTAATGCACATATATGCATATGGGCAATTTCATGTGATAGGGTATAGCCAAATAAGTATGGAAAAAGTGACCCAAATATATTTTTCCTATTCATTCCTACCTACAAAATAACTTTTTGAAATTTTTAACTCAAAATTTTGAGTTTTTTGAACTTGTGGTGGGAAAAAAATCGAAAAAACGCATTTTTCTCTAAAACTATTGTATGCATTTTAATGAGCTTTGGATATGTTAAAAAGACAATTAAAGAAATAAAAAAAAAATTTCAAATTTTTTTTTTTAAATTCCAAAAATCTGTTTTTTAAAAAATTTCAAAAAAATTTCATTTTGAAATTTTCAGAAAAAAAATTTTTTGGTTTTATTAAAGTAACATTTTTATGTATTTTCTCATTTCAGTCTCTTATGTGATCTACTTAATAAAAAAATTTTGCCTGACATGATTTCAGTGTGTGTCACAGTAAATAACTCAAAAACCCTACCTGGTACATTTTTATGTGGTTTTTTACCGTGACACACACTGAAATCATGTCAGGCAAAATTTTTTTATTAAGTAGATCACATAAGAGACTGAAATAAGAAAATACATAAAAATATCACTTTAATAGAACCAAAAAATTTTTTTTTTAATTTTTTAAAAAACAGTTTTTTGGAATTTTTTGAAAAAAATTAAAAATTTTTTTTTTTGATTTCTTTAATTGTTTTTTCAACAAATCCAAATCTGATAAAAATGCATACAATAGTTTTAGAGAAAAATGCGTTTTTTGATTTTTTACCTCCATAAGTTCAAAAAACTCAAAATTTTGAGTTAAAAATTTCAAAAAGTTATTTTGTGGGTAGAATGAATAGGAAAAATATATTTGGGTCACTTTTTCTATACTTATCCGGCTATACCCTATCACATAAAATTGCCCATATGCATATATGTGCATTACCGTACGTGACAAATAGCATGACCATGGTTTTTGACATTTTACTCAAAAACTATATTTCTTAAAAATTTGATGAAAATATATGTTAAAGGGGACATTATAAGGTACTTTTTACAATAAAAGAGAAAGTGTTCACTTCAAAAAATAACCCTAAAAAAATTTTTGAAAATATCAAAAAGAAAATTTTTTAAATTTTTTTTTGAAAAAAAAATTTTGATTTTTTTTACTAAAATCGTTTTATCTATATTTACAACCTCTTAAAATTTCATTAAAATCGATTTAGTAGTTTTCGAGAAAAATAAGTTTTTTGATTTTTCGTTCCCCCTCTATAACTCCATAACCCACTTGTGGTTTTTATATTTTTTCACTATCACGCACCTCAAAAAAAAATTGAGAAAAATTTTTTTTTGAAAATAGACACTTTAACGAGTAAATAGTACAAAAATGGCAGGTGTCGCTCTTAAAAAAAAAAAAATTTTTTTTTTAAAACTGTTTTGTTGACATTTATAACATATTTCAATTTCATTAAAATCGGTTTAGTAGTTTTCGAGAAAAACGCATTTTTTGATTTTTCTATCCCCCTCCATAACTCCCCCAAAAAAGCGAATTTCGAGTTCAAACTTTCAGAATGTTATCTTTAAGTGGGTAGGAATGTATGGATAAATTATGAATATAATACATGCGGGGGCACTTTTTGCATACTTATCCGGCTATACCCTTTTTGAAAATTTGATGATAAACGACAATTTTTACATCTATTTTGGAATTTTTTGGGGTGCTAAAGTATTTTTCAGCGCTCTTTATCATGGAACATCTTCTTCGATGTTAAAAGGGAGATTTAAAGTCCAACTGAAATTTGTACGCGTTAATTTATTTAAACAGATTCAATAAAAATTTTAAAAAATTGAAAAATTGCAATTATACAAAATTTTATCGACTGATTATTATATTTTTGGTCTTAAAATAATCGTGTGGCTTTACTGAAACGATACTAGAAAAATAATTGTATGGGTAAGAACTTTTGGGTTGAACTTAGTCGAAGCTCACCGTATGTATTCTTTATATACCATTAATAGATTCGTTTTCGTGACAGGAATATAATTTTCGCAAGAAAATTTTTTTTAGATATTTTTAAAAATCCTTCCGTCTAATTTTAGATATTCGTGACCGCGATGCACCTACTAAATTATAGCAAAATCCGTCAAAATGTGAAAGGGGTCATTCACATATTACGTGATATCCCAGTAAAAGAGGCAGAATTGGCAGTGAGCGAATAGAATTGGCGGTGAGTTTCTGCCAATACGTTTTTGAGTGAAAACCGTATTGGGGACATTCTGCCAATCCTGTCCTCTAGAACCTTTTGATTTCACGTTTATTGATCGATTCGACTGTGTACTGTTGATCTATTACCATATGATTTGGGGAGCTTTCGACGTTAGCGCTGTATGTATAAGTCACAGCGCTAACATAAAAAATATCCTAAATCATATGGTAATAGACCAACAGTTTGTCAAATTTAATTTATTTACATTTTAACAAAATTTTCTATTTCCAGTTCGTTATCAGCATTTTTACACTTTAAAACAATCAGTCTTTTTGATTAAAATGCCAAATCGAGTCAATAAACGTGAAATTGAAAGATTCAAGAGGGCAGAATTGACGATGAGAAAGCAGGATTGTCAGAATGCACCCAATACGTTTTTACTCGAAAACGTATTGCCAGAAACTCATCGCCAATTCTGACTTTTTTACTGGGATATTTAGGGGTGGGAGGAGGGTAAGCAAAGTATCACGCTTTAACAAATTTTCTATACTAAACTATAAAAAAAGTATCACACAGGGGGGAGGGGGTCTAAAATACCTAAAATATCTATCACGTAATATGTGAATGACCCACAGAGAAAATTTCCACATTTGTTTCTCTTGATGAAATATATTTTGAGGAAGTAGTAAAACATACTTGAAAATTTGTAAAAATAATTGATTCTAAGAAATTCAAGAATCGACATCTTTATAAAGCTTCCTTTGAGGCAGCAAACTGAGAAAATATACCTAAATAAAGATTAACATAATAATATAGTAATCTTATCAAGTACACTAATGTGTCACTTATTTTATCGAAGAAAGCTTTGTTTTTAATATTATTATCATTTTTGTTCACGAAAATAGTAAAAAAAGAGTAACGTTATTTCTTAAGAAGAAGTAAAAATTATGCATTTATTACAGAATTTAATAATAAATCATTTATTTTACAAAATATATCACACTAGACTATAATCACTCCGCTATACAATACTTAAAATAAGTTAGAAGTTCGATTTTCTTCCATAAATAACATTTCATCATAGACAATATAATCTTTAATTTTGAATAATATTATTATTATTTAAAAAAAATTATAGCGCTTTGATGAAATTACAATACTTTTTATAATTACATTTATTACAAGTAAAAATTACAATAGTTTCATAGATTATTTTAATATAAATTTTAAAAATTATAATCCAGAGACTATTGCAAAATTTACACTTTATTTTACAAAATTGCAGTAAAATATTTATTGATAAATTACTCATTCTCGGTAGAAGTTTACTGAGCACCAAACACCTAACATTGAGCATTATTATTTCACTTCCATTTGTAATATTCTGAAAATTTCTTAAACATTTCAAGCGCCTATTCTTTATGATTAATTCAATTATTAAGAGAGTACCTACATTATGTATTTTTTTATAGTAATTGAATGTAATGAAATTGATTCTACGTCACACAGGTTAAAAATAATTACCTTATTACACCGGTATAAAGGACTTCTCCTTTCATGTAAACCTAATGCGACATTGATAAATACATAAAAAATTATTTCTCATAACATATGAATGGAAAACGTTACATTCTATAATTATTCGATACCATATCGATTTTAGTGATCCACTTCGTGTCTCGAAAAACCGAGAATCTCACGAGAAAAACAATAATTGAATGTTATACTTATTTTCATCGCTTTTCTTTCATTAAAGTACTGACTCTCGTCATGCATCCTTAATCGGTTTTCGTTTCTATGCATTCGTTGTAAAAAATATGCGGTACGCATAAGGAAAGAGCTTTTTTGTGGACAATTTACAAAACAAGCTTTCATCTTGCTCTGGCACCTTAATTGACATGACGATGGCTGGTATAAGTAAGATCGCACTCGGAAAAAATTATTATTTTTAAAATTTTATCGCAATGTACAATTTTAAAATAGTGAATCTTATAAGGAAATCCTTTATAACTTGTGTAACGTGAGGTTACTACAACTGCTGTTAAATTTAAACTGAAGTAAATCATATTATTTAAACTTATTGAATTGGATAAATTAAATTTGAATAATCAAATTAAATTAATTTAAATTAAGTTATTTAATTGAGGTAATTAACTTATTTTGTTCTGATTCATTGTTAGTTTTCTTAAGATATTTTTTATACTTTTTGTTCCTATGTTTTGATCATTTTGTGATAATTGTTTTCCTAATGCTTTATTTTCTCGAAAAAATGAAGACATTACAATATTTTTGGAAATGTTTGTACGGCAAATTTTTCATGAAATCTTTAGAAAATATTATAAATTTTATATTTCAAACTTTTTGAAAAATATTGTACTATCTTTGAAGAAATATCACTGGAGATTTTATATATATATATATATATATATATATATATATATATATTAAAATATCTAACGCAACCAATGGAGCTAAAACTATGATGTTCATACTCTAAATTAAATAAATTTCAATCAATATCACTTTCACTTAAGAGAAAAACGGTCTCGTTCCGTTTCCCACGAAGGACTGTAGTTGTTTAGCTGCACCCTGCAAAAAATAAAATTAATATTATTATACTATAACCAACATAAAATTACATTCACTATATTTTTTGTATTATTCAATAAATATTTATTATATTTACATTATTTTTCAATTTTTTATTGTTACAAATAAATCTGTATACTTCTATCTATTATGTATTATTAAACGCAGTCGTCTACATACATTTTAGATAATATCTAACGCTTGCTGGAATCGAACTTTCAACCAAACGCACCAGAGTCTTATACGCTGACCACTCTGTCACACTTATATGGAATTATATAAAAGTAAATGTATTCAAAAGCTGCGACCGTCTGTTTATGACATTTTTGATATTATAATTACCATAATGGCACCGCCGAGAAATTGACTGAAAGCTCTGGTAACACCAATGGCAGCATTTACAACTTGACTTCGAACGTTATCATTTGAAGTAGAATCGCCTCTGAACGAATCTGAAGATCCCGCAAAATTAAATCCACCAAATAATGGTGGCGGATATGTTGAGGACGGTTTCCACGTTGGAGCCGCAGGCCTTGATCTCGTGGTGGTTTTCATGGTGATGGTGGTGGTAGATGCCGTGGTGGTTGAAATTTGTGCGTCTTTATGTTTTTCAAGGCCCTAATAACAATTTAAATTTAATGAAGTCTTCTGTTTTGTGTACCTTCAACCCAGTAAGAAATACTTATATACTTCAGATTGGAATTTACATACATTTATTTACAACTTCTTATTGATATAAATGATTATGATTTTCATGTAATTTTAATAAATATAGGTATAAAGTAATATTATTTTAATAATAAAATAATTTTTATTATATTTTTTATCTATATAGGTGATTCTCCAAAAACCGGTCACTTTTAAGTTGATAAAATTTTTTTTTTAATGTTTAAAAATTGAACTTTCTTTTATTAATTACTATTCATTGGTATTTAAATAAACTATATTTGAAGTAGGTACGCTACAAAACTATTTAAAGTTTAAAAATATTAAAATTATTTAAATTTCACCAGGATAATTTTGAATTTTTTAACGTCGCTCTTTTTCGACATTTGCTTTTTTCTGTTTGTTTAATTATTCTTTTATGTTAGACAATCCATATCAACTATATTTATTTTAAATTACATTTATTAATAAACATTAGTTTTCGTATAATTAGCACTTTTCGCGTAATTGAAATGAGATGTGAAAAGTAAACATGAAAACTAACCTCATCAGAGGCGTATCATCGAGGGGCACTGAAATTCATACTTCTTCTATATAGGTATTATTAATTGAATTAAATGACTTATTTTTATTATTTTTAAAATTATATTTAAAAATATATGAAAAGATTAGAAAAATTTCAACTTTATTACCTATTTTAAAAAAAGTTTTAGGCACGGGCACACTTTTTACTTGTTTCGCACCTACCACGTGCAAATGTTTTGACACGACAAAGGACTCCACGACAATGGAAATTTGTACAAAATCCATTAATACATATTTTAAACAAAAGTAAATAAAAAAATGGCTAGGTATACACTTTTGTCCTACCAAACTGTAAGTTTTCATCCGTTTTTTATTGATATTTATATTAAAATATTAAAGTTATGACAGCGCACGACAAAGGAATGAATAAAAATACGCAGTGTTTTTCTAGTGTTTTTTCTTAAAAATATGAAAAATATAATTTATTTTCCAATTTCTCTTGGAGATTTGAAAAGTGACATGTTTTTTCTTTAATTTCCAATTGATTTTGATATAAAAAGTGCACGTCTTATAGTTCATTTATACACGTTTATCCTTTGTCGTGCCAGCATGGAGATTTTTAAAGACACTTATATTTTAATAATTATCAATAACTATATTGATGTATTAAAAAATTTCATCGATAAAAAATTGAAGCTTTTGAGTTAATCTTTCATAATATTTATTGAATAATTAAAGATAGTTCTTTTTTTATAAGTAATAGTTCTTTAAAGTTTGGTACTCAGAGGCAAAGACATATTGAATTGGTGTTTTCCAGCTGTTAAATGTTGTTTTCCACTAAATTTGTGTTAAAAAATTATCGTTTTTTATAAAGGGAATAATAAGTGATGTTTAAATAATATGTTTGTCTAATGTTAATATTTAAATGTTAAGTTGTTTAGAAGATATAAGTCAAAGACATGAAATTACCCACTTTCAGGAGAATCACCCATATGGTGCTAATGTGTGGCCAAAATAAAAAATCGATGATTGTCGAACCCGTTAATATCCCAAGCATTATGCAATATTATTGGCCATTACACAGGACCACAAAATTTTTCTTAAAGGAAGTATTGATTAGACCATGTTCCTTAAATGTCTTTTGGGTCGCTGAATTCGAATCCTAACTCAGTTTTCCGTCATCATGACCAGTTTTTTCAAAATGGCGGATCTAGTATGGCTGTCGAATTTTTTAAAAATGAATCAGATTTACTAGAAACTTGTTACTCGGGGGTTTTTGGGGTCGCTGAATACGTATTTTACCTTAGTTTCTCAAAATTCAAAATAGAGGATCCAGTATGGTTGACGAATTTTTTAAAAATTTATCAGATTCACTTGAAACTTGTTACTTAAGGGTTTTTGGGATCGCTGAATACGAATTTTACCTTAATTTAAAAAATTCAAAATAGCGGATCCAATATGACTAACAAAATTTTTAAAAATTTATCAGATTTTGAATTTTTGAAAACTGAGGTAAAATTTGTATTCAGCGACCACAAAAACCCCCGAGTATAACGTTTCAGGTAAATTCAATAAATTTGTTAAAAATTAGTCAGCCATATTGGAACCGCCATTTTGGATTTTTGAAAACTAAGGTGAAATTCGTATTTAGCAAAATACGAATTAAATAACCCCTGAGTAACAAGTTTCAGGCGAAATTCAGGTGAATTTTAACAAAATTGACTCCATATTGGATACGCCATCTTTAATTTTTAATATTCACGAGTTTCTTTGATTGTTTAACATATAATATTTTTTATCCCACATGCACAAAAATGGCGCTTTTAGATAGCTGACGACAGGGATTAAAGTCACTCATTTGTTCGACCATATGAAAATGGCGTTCATTTTCTCCCATGTGAAAACATAACCGCTGATACCATGCGTTATTTTTGCCCAAGGGAGAAAACGGCCGCCATTTTCATATAAGTCGAACAAGTGACTGACTTTTATTCCCTGTCGTCTGTTATCTGAAATCGCCACTTTTATGCATTAGAAATAAAAAATATTGTAAGTAACATGGGAATAAAGGCGAGTGGAGATTTCACGAGATTTCACGAGTGAAGGTCGAGGGCGCCCTCGACCTCCACTCGTGTCACAAAAATTATCGTAAACAAATTGGCTGCCTTTATACCCTTGTTGCTTAATATACTATTTTTAGTGTGTTAAAGTTGTTTTTCATCCCACATGCACAAAAATAGCACTTTAAACGCCCTCGACCTCCACTCGTGTTACAAAAATCACCGTAAACAAATGGCTGCCTTTATACCCTTCTTACTTAATATACTAATTTAATAGATTCTTCTGCTTATTATTATTTATATCTTATTTACAGTCATTTTTTGCTAATTTTATTAATTTGTAAAGAAGCTTGGCGTTATGGCGGAAAACTGAATTCGGATTCGAATTCAGCGACCTAAAAAACATAATAAAAAACAGGTTTCAGTCAATACTTCCTTTAAAAAAATTTTGTGGTCCTGTGTTATTGAACCGTTTTTATTTTTTTTATTTATTTTTATTTTGGTTCTCGATATTGGACAGTTAGAAAACATCTCACTGGAGAGTTTTTTACCTAAAAATATTTGAACTACAGAAACCTTTTCAAATTTTTTATTAAGTCCCAGTGGCACAGGGACGTCTGAAAGACATCTCTTATTGTCGGTCGACATCCGGGGACAATGATAATAATGTTCCGGATACACATAAAGACAACTAAAAGACGTCTATAAGACATTCTATGTCTGGTCCAAAAAATGTTCAAATGAGGTTTAAAAGAAATCCAAAAAGAACGTTTAAAGTACGTCTTAACGACGTAAAAAAGAAGACTTTTATACACTACCTACCAAAACTGAATGGACACCCCTATTTATATTGAAGTGTAAAAAGTGTTAAGAGTACAAAAAATAAATAAAAATGTTCTCTATTTTTTTCATAAAAGCTAATAAAATTATGAAAAAAGACATCTAATAGAAGAGATTACGTCAAGTTTTCTGTTACAGAGCAATTCCATGGTAAGTGATCATGAAAAATTTCCTTCTTGTATGAGATTTAGATGAAACAGTGATATATTGTTCTCTTGAATTCAACTAAAAAAATAGTTTCAAAATGAAATCTGCATAAAATTCCGAGAAATAAATATAAATGTACAATGCTGTAGGTCAAATTTTTAGTTTTATATGATGCGAAAATGGCTCAATTTCAAGATGCTACAGATGCTTTTTTGTTTCATGTGATTATAGAAATGTGACCCACAGTATTATACATTTTTATTTATTTCTCAAAATTTTATGCAGATTCTATTTTAAAACTCACAGAGCACTTAGAGGTAAGTATATGGGCGAATCCACGGAACCGTGTGATTTCATGTTACTCCTTATTTAAACAATTTTTTTAACATTATATAACTTTTTTTAATGTCAATGTCTCTTAGATAACATATATATAACAGAATAGTCAAATAAAACCATAATCCTCTATATTATATTAAGTTAATGTACGACCGACCGACCGACCGAATGTCATGCATGCGCAGTAGTGTTCTATCAATGTTACGCATACGCAGTAGTGTTTTATCAAAGTCACACATGCAAAGTAGTGTTCTATCAGTGTAACGCATGCGCAGTAGTGTTCTATCAATGTCACACATGCAAAGTAGTGTTCTATCAATGTCACACATGCAAAGTAGTGTTCTATCAATGTTACGCATGCGCATTAGTGTTCTATGAATATCAGGCATGCGCAGTAGTGTTCTATCAATGTTACGCATGCGCAGTAGTGTTTTATCAATGTCACACATGCAAAGTAGTGTTCTATCAATGTTACGCATGCGCAGTAGTATTCTATCAATGTCAGGCATGTGCAGTAGTATTCTATCAATATCAGGCATGTGCAGTAGTTCTCTATCAATGTTATGCATGCGCAGTAGTTTTCTATCAATGTTACGCATGCGAAGTAGTTTTCTATCAATTTCACGCATGCGTAGTAGTGTTCTATCAATGTTACGCATGCGCAGTGGTTTTCTATCAATGTCACGCATGCGCAGTAGTGTTTTATCAATGTCACACATGCAAAGTAGTATTCCATGAATGTCACGCATGCGCAGCAGTGTTCTATCAATGTTACGCATGCGCAGTAGTGTTTTATCAATGTCACACATGCATAGTAGTATTCTAGCAGTGTCACGCATGCGCAGTAGTGTTCTATCAATGTCACACATGCAAAGTAGTGTTCTATCAATGTTACTCATGCGCAGTAGTTTTCTATCAATGTCCCGCATGCGCAGTAGTGTTCTATTAATATCAGACATGCGCAGTTGTGTTCTATCAATGTCAGGCATGTGCAGTAGTGTTCTACCAATGTCAGGAATACGCAGTAGTGTTCTATCAATGTCAGGAATACGCAGTAGTGTTCTATGAATATCAGGCATGCGCAGTAGTGTTCTATGAATATCTAACATGCGCGCAAAACACCCACACATGTATACTCACACATATACGCTAATCACATGTACGTGTATACTCACACATGTACATAAATTACATACACATGTATACTGACTCATATGCAGATATAAACTCCTACATATACACAAATCACATATATAGATTTAATAAACAATTGATAATATAAATTGTTGAATTTTTTATGGTTCGTTGATGCACGTAGTGTCTGTTGAAATTTTTTTAAATATACGTAAATACCTCACTCGCTAATACTGCGCTGTCTGTGTTGTAAGGGGACTTTTTTATTTACTTGTGTATTTACTTATTTATTTGTTTGACAGAAATCAACAATAATTTTTTAAATGGATAATCAGTGAAAAATGACTTATATTTCTGTAAGTGTAATTTTCAACTGACTTTTAGTAAAATTATTTGTTTGGGAGAAATTTACAATAATAAATAAATCACAATAAAATAACAATCAGTGAAGAATGACTGATATTTTAGTACTTTTCAACTGATTTTCAGTAAAATTCCACTGATTATGAATCCAAAGTCACTTTTTAAAAATACAAAATGGCGAATCCAGGATAGCGGACGAAAATGAAAGATTTAGTAAGAGAATACGTAAAAATAACATTTCGTATAATGCAAAATGACAATTTTTTAAAATGTCACTTCATAATTTTGTCTTATTACACAATGATTTTAAATAAAATAATTTATATTTTTATAAATATTAATAATTTTTTACATTTTCTAACGACTATAAGGTTTTAATTTTGTAAATGTTCAAACTCTGGTTTAGAAAGAAAAATTTATATTATTATACAACTATATTGTCTAGACTTGCAAAAACCCAAAGTCTAGACAAATTTGTCGTAACAATATTGTTACAATATATATTGTAACAATATTGGTGACGGTGACGTGCGTAAGAATAGTGCAGTAAAAATTTCAAAAAAACATTTCTCAAAAAAATTAATAAAACAGCATTTTTATATAGTTTACGAGATAAAAATTCCTGAAAAAAAGTGTTGAAATTATTTGATTGAAGAGCGTTCACAAATGATGTCACGCAATTTTTCGAGATTTTATACCCCCCCTCTCCCTGTCAAACAAATTTCATGCAATTTGACATGTAAAAATACATTGTGTCACGTTTAGTAGAGACCCTCCACCCTCCCCCAAAAAACGTGACATCATTTATGAACGCTCCCTTGCAAATATCTTGCAAAATATTAAAAATTTTGTAAAACTTTTTGACACACTTATTTAGGACCCTAAACACTATCAAATTACAAAGTACCCAAGTATCACGGAATATAACCTTAAATTGAAAGGAATATTGCATTTCATATTTGGAATATTCTAGTGGAATGTTCCAGAGATCTTAAAGTAATATTAAAATGTCCGCTGCACAGGAATATTCCAAGATAACATTTAGGGAATGTTCCACGGTTATATGAAAGTAATATTCCAGGATGATGTTGAAGTAATGTTCCACCGTAATATTAATGGAATATTCCAGGGTGATGTTGAGGGAATGTTCCCAGATAATAATAAATATGTTGAAAATACCATTGAAAATCGTTTTTACTAAAGAAAGAAGATAAAGAGAAAAAAAGTCAAATTTCTTCAAAGTATGAAATTTCGGAATATTTGCAGGGAATATTCTGGGAATATTCCCTTAATATTCATTCAACATTACCTTGGAATATTCCATTAATATTACGGTGGAACATTTCCTGAACATCATCCTGGAATATTACTTCGAAATTACCGTGGAACAATCCTTCAATGTTATTTTTGGAATATTTCTGTGGGGCGGACATTTTAATATTACTTTAAGATCCCTAGAATATTCCGAATATGAAATGTAATATTCCCTTCATTTTAAGGTTATATTCCGTGCTGCTTGGGTATAAGCAAAACCAAAATTTCGTCGGTTCATAGAGCCATGGAACGCCCCATACAGCATTTTAAGATGATTCACATTTTGGACAAGTTAAAACATACGATATTGGCTGGTTTTAATAAAAAATTTAGGGGGAAATGGGTCAAAAGTACTAAAAGATGGGCAAATATTATTTTTGAAATATCTTTTTTATTTTTTGTGTAGGGGAGCGTGGGGTAATGGGAGCTTTTAAATTTCACGTACTTAAAAGCCTTAAAATTCGCTGCAATGTCTAGAAAATCTTCTACAACCTTTGTTTATATCATTCCAAAACAAACGATTACATTCTTGACAAATTTTTAGTAAAGACAAGGGAAAATGTATGTTTTGAGTTTTCGTTGTAAAATGCAAAATATTTCTAAACATCACCATAAGTAGTTAAAATCGTATTATTTAGTTATGCTTTTTCATTATATTATAGGTGAATATGTGTAGATATATATACTTGTATAAAAATCGAGATAATAATAAAATTTGTTTATATTTTTATTTTTTTATTCAAATTTTGGCCTGTAAGAATTCTGTGGGATAATGGGAGAATTAGTGTCAGCCCAAAGAATCTTCGTTACTATGTTACGGCTTTCGTTATTTCTTTCAAAATTGTAAAAGATATCACCTTATGAAAAAACTTTTAATTAAAAAATAATTTTTCGTGGTAAAAATAAAAAATTAAATTTTTTTCAAAAATTTTTTATTTAATTAAAATTCAGGAAAAAGTTTATTCTAAGTCTAAAGTTTTGGTTTCATTGTAAGTATTAACACTTTTTCTAATATAAAACAAAAAATTTTCCTAAAAAATAGAAATTTTTTAAATTTCAAGTGAAAGCTCCCAATACCCCACAAATTGGGTGATGGCAAAAATAGTATATTGTGTGGCAAGGGCGGAAAGTTGTCAATTCCTGACCGAGTTCAAAATTTGCCGCACGAGCGAAGCGAGGGCGGCAATCGTACGAGGTCAGAATTGACATTTCCGCCCAAGTTGCACACGATATTTTTTGTCCAAATGCGCGATAAACAAGACGCATCCGTAAATTCAAAAATGAATATGCACTAATTATTAAATGTGTATGAAACATTTTTATCAAGCCTAAGGCGAGTCCGAATATTTTGGATAAATTTAACAATAAAATTTTACTTAAAAATTGACTCCGTTTTGATTTGAAGTAATAGAAAGTGATAATATAATAATTAGTAGTACACTGGAGCTTCACTTATTTTCACCAAGTCCAAACAAACTGAAAGGCAGAGTCGCACTTATTTTCACTCTGAAATGTAATATTCGAGTTGATTTGATTGGTGGATTCTTTAACATTAACCAATGAGAACGCACGGAAAACCTTTTAACTGAAAATAAGTGAGACTGGAAATGGTGAAAATAAGTGCGACTGCAAATAAGTGAGACTGAAAATAAGTGAAGCTCCAGTGTATTTATTTAATACTGCTAAAGCAGCGGGCGAAAAAGTCGTTTTTCCACCCACTAAGGCCATGGAGGCGAGCGGAAAAGTGATTTTTCCGCCCGCTGTTGGTAGTCGGGCGGCAAAAGCTTACTTTCCGCCCGCTATGCATGCACGGAAAGTCGAGTTTATCGCGCATGTAGGACAAAAATGTATTTTTTTGAAATTTTTTTTTTCAATTTACTTTCTCTTTTTAAGTTTCTAATTAAACATAATTAAAGATTAATAACGAAATGAGTAGAAAATGACGAAAACAATGTATTATTATAAAGATAAGTTGGTTTTTTTAATAATTTTCCTTAAGGGGCTCCAATTCCCCCACGCTCCTCTATAACAATTTGTGTTTAAAGATTTTCAATGCGATAAGAGCAATTGTTTAAAAAATAAAAAAACACAATCTGTTAGTAAGAAAAGAATAAACGTATCTTCGCCCTTTTCTTACTAATTATCCAGAGAATCAGGCTAGCATTCAAAACCTAACCTTCTAAGTTTAGTTATTTCAAAAAAATTATTTTATTAATGCAAATAAATATTTATTTTAATTAAAAACTATGCATTATTGAATCAAGTAATTTTCATAATTGATTTAAAGCAATATTTATTAGATCAGATTATTATATTTAATTGACTTAAGTAATTTGTATTTGGTTCAAATAACTATTTATTTGATACCATAAATTAAAATATTTATGTCCAGTAAATATTTACTTAGTTCAAATAAATAAAAATAAATAAGTAAAAACAAATAAGTTTAAATACAACCCAACGAGCGTTAGCGAGTGAGGTATATGTCGCTAGTTTGTATAATCTTCATGTTAAATAAAAAGTCATATGTGTACTTAAAAAATTAAATTTTTTTTTTACTCCTGCCCTATTGGCCTTACGCACGTCGACAAGAGTCCCCGAGAAATACTTTTTTTGGATTAAGCATAACCATTCTACATAAATTTTCTATATATATTAACCTAATTTGCGTTCACAGCCGACTTTTTATTAGGAGTACTCGCATTGCGCCTGGACCACCCGTCAATTGGTTTTCTCGCCAGAGAAGAGGGAAACTGTAGAAAACCTCTCCTGAGTACAACCGGTTTATCTACAGTCGAGTTCTAATGGTGTGTACCGGACAATAATCGACGGTGCACATCATTATACCTCGACGTCAAACCTCCCGCTCAGATTGTCTCACGTGCCGGAAAAATACCAAGCCAAGTGGGCGCGAACCAAGGAAACTTATACCCTTGGTCCTTAAACGACCACCAACGCCAGGCAACTATCCGACTGAGCCAATCTGTCGGTAAAATTAAATTTGATTTGTTACTTTGGGCTTCTCTTCGACTTAAACGTGTATAACTTTTTCAGCGTAAATTGAAATCGTCCAAGAAATAAATAATAATAAATAAATAAATATTAATAAATAAATAATTTTTCTAATATTCTAAAATCTATTCCATATCGAAAGAAATATGTGCTCCTTTATAAAAACTAAATGGCAGCAATTCAAGCAATGTTACTCCCATTTTTCAGTAACAGGAAGTCCAAGGTTTTCTTCATTTTTTGCTTTCAGCGGTAATGCAATTCTAATTTTTTTTGAATGAGCTTATTCCTTATGAAAAAATGAATAAATTTAGACCTTACTTAACCGTATGCCTTTAAAAATAAAGATAATAAAACAATAATTATGTCTACACCTTCAAACGTGAATGATTATAAATTTATACTTTTTTTAATGGCACACTTATAGCTTAAAAAATAATCAGTTGAAACTTTGTGTGAACGGTAGATATTATTATAAATATTCATGATTCTAAATGCTAAATATGTATTCCAATTAAAACATTTTAAAAATATTAAATATAAGAATGTTGTGGAATTTTCATCTTTAAAAGACTCGATCTCATAAGTGTGAATATATCAGTTTTTAATTATTGGAAGGTCGATATGTTTGTTTATATTCAGAAATGTCAATTTCTAGAAATACGGGTTAGAAAATATTTTACACAATGGTAAGCAAATAATCTTTTTGATTTTCAATTTAAAAAAGTTTTAAAAAGTAAAATGTTAAGAATATTTTATGAAAATAAAGATTTTGAATTGTTAAATACGTTATAATTTTATTGTTTGCACTTTAAAACTCGTAAAAGAAATATAAAATAAATATACAAATAAACAATCATTCATATTGAAGTAAATTATAAGAAATAAATAAAAATAAATAAAAACATTTGTAAAAACTTTCTACTTAGAAAAATCGACTAGAATATAATTGATTATTATACATATGGGGGATTTCACGGGAACTGATCCGGCCTCATGCGTTTACACGTCATACTTTGATGACTTGTAGTTTGCTTTAAAAAAAAGATGTAAATTAGATAAAATATGTTTTGGAAAGGGGTTTTCGTGTACTTTTAAATAAAGATGTTAGTTTTTTTAAAAAAAAATTTTTTGACCTTGAAAATTAAAAATTAAAATTTAATTTTCATTTTTTTGTACAATCGGTATTTTTAAAAAATTTTTTTTTTATTTAGAATGAAAGCTGAGCTCTTTTCCTATCAAAAACATATCTGCCCAAAATGGGACTAGAATTATGAATTCTAGTTAATTAATTTTACAAAAAAATGAAAATTAAATTTTAATTTTTAATTTTCAAGGTCAAAAAAAATTTTTTTTTTAAACTAAAATCTTTATTTAAAAGTACACGAAAACCCCTTTCCAAAACATATTTTATCTAATTTACATCTTTTTTTTAAGCAAACTACAAGTTATCAAAGTATGACGTGTAAACGCATAAGGCTTGTATCACATGTTGCACAGGACTCATGCGTTTACACGTTATACTTTGATAACTTGTAGTTTGCTTAAAAAAAAGATGTAAATTAGATAAAATATGTTTTGGAAAGGGGTTTTCGTGTACTTTTAAATAAAGATTTTAGTTTAAAAAAAAAAATTTTTTTGACCTTGAAAATTAAAAATTAAAATTTAATTTTCATTTTTTTGTAAAATTAATTAACTAGAATTCATAATTCTAGTCCCATTTTGGGCAGATATGTTTTTGATAGGAAAAGAGCTCAGCTTTCATTCTAAATAAAAAAAAATTTTTTAAAAATACCGATTGTACAAAAAAATGAAAATTAAATTTTAATTTTCAAAGTCAAAAAATTTTTTTAAAAAAAAACTAAAATCTGTATTTAAAAGTACACGAAAACCCCTTTCCAAAACATATTTTATCTAATTTACATCTTTTTTTTAAAGCAAACTACAAGTCATCAAAGTATGACGTGTAAACGCATGAGGCCGGATCAGTTCCCGTGAAATCCCCCATATGTCAGTTGTCTTCATTTGTTTTTTCAGTTCAAAAATGACATCTTGCCAATCAAAATTTCAATATACTTTTTTAATTACAATGCTTTCAGCAGTAAATAAAAATGATTCACGCACAGAAAATTTTGTTCTTGAATAAATTTCGAACATATATATCTAAAAATAAAAAGTGTGCTTGTAATTTAAAAATATTTATATTTTTATGTTTTAATTGCACGGTTCCGTGGATTCGCCCATATACTACCACCACAAACAAATTAACCAAAAGAAAATTAGAGTTTTTTTAAAAATCAAAAATAAACATTTCTTTCTTTAATATCAACAAAATATATACTATTGAATATATATATTATCAATGCTACCTGGACAAAAAGTCAAAACCAAAAAGTCCAAAGTCAATGAAGTCCAAAAAAAAATTTGTTTATGTTGGATTTTTTGGATTGGATTTTATGTCTTGGTCAAAATGTCCAA
The DNA here is from genome assembly GCA_032872505.1 of Leptopilina syphax. Classification (NCBI taxonomy): domain Eukaryota; kingdom Metazoa; phylum Arthropoda; class Insecta; order Hymenoptera; family Figitidae; genus Leptopilina; species Leptopilina syphax. The sequence goes on along the minus strand of CM065469.1, from coordinate 10,124,695 downwards.
AGTAGAAAATCAAAAATTAAACAAATTCAAAAAAATAAGCAATGTGAAATTGTTATTTTCATTTATGCATTTGTCTTTTTTTTAATCTTCTGTGAATGTCTATTGCGTCGTTCACATTCATTTAAAATTTTCAAAATTATAAAGTTAAAAGCAATTTTTATCGTTATATATTCATATTAAATTGTGAAAATTATAAAATATAAAGTTTGAATTTGCAACGTGTTTAAAGCACAATGTCTTTACAAGAAATAGAAATTATTGTGAAAAATCGAAACGCTTATAGACATTTTAAAGGTTTCCTTTATGTTGGATCTTATGCTAGCGAGGTGATGTAAAATATTGGAAGTGCAAAAATAATAAAACTTGTGCAGCATTCTTAAATGCCTTTACGATCTTACTTGTTAATGAAATAAATTTAGCTTAGAAAAATTTTAAAACTGAAATTTTTTTGGAAAATATGTCATTAACACGTCTTTTGAACAAGTGTGCCCACTAAGGGGTTTACAGATATTTTTCATATCTCTTATTTAACCTGTTGTGGGAAAAACAACACTTGATTTTTTAAAAGTATTATACATTATACATTGTAATTTAGTTATAGATTACTGCTACGTTTTTTGTTAAATAACTATTATATCACAGGTGGCTGGAAAAAAGTTAACCTACGATGCTCCTTCAAGTGCTTGGTGTCATGTCCTTAACATCTCCTGAGCCGAGAATAACTTGATCCAAAATCGTAGCTGTTTATTTGCGGAAGAATTGTCCTTTTAAGGGGGTTGATTCACAAAGTTACTAAAATATATCGCACCTCCACAATATGCATCATGTACTTTTGACCGATATACTCTACCGCCATGTACTTTGGTGCCCTAAAAACGAATCTAAAGTCCGTTTTAATTCATCACCTCAGGATTTTTTCCTAAACTCAAGAAATATATTACTTTATTAAGTAATTTATTTATTTATTTAATAACATAACGGTACATGCCCTTTCGTACATTACGTACTTCCTAATTCTAAGAGTTACATTTGTAACATATAAAAACAGATACACTATGAAGGTTGGCGCTTCAAAAGTTTAAGTTCGGTATAGATGTAAATACCGTTGTAGTATAATAATGAAAATAAAGTAATATAATTAGATATTTTTGTTTCTCCACTGAGTCCATTAGAAAATTAGTTATTTTAGTGAATCTTACAGTTTAATAGAAGAATATAAAAATAATATTAATAAATGATAAATTTGTATCTCTATCCGAATTAATCTTAAACAATTAGTAAAAATTACTAATAATATTACTATTAATATTAAATAATATTAATAAATGATAAATTTGTATCTCTATCCGAATTAATTTTAAACAATTATTAAAAAATTACATAAAAAATAAAATAAAAAATTCTGAATGAAATAAGATGTTTAGAATGTTCTAGAAACTGTAAGAATATTTAAAAATTCAATGAGGAATATAAAAAATGAGAAGGGTATTATACACATTTTTTGCTTAACAAAATGCCATTGTAAGAAATAAATCACAATACTCTAAAGGAGTTTAAATCAAAAATTACACACACAAAAAGTTTGCTGAATGCATTTAAACACTGAAGAGAATGATGACAGAAGAATTAAACCAAAACCAGGTACTGCAGTTGGATTGGCCAACTGTTTACCCGCCTATCTGAAGTGTGAGAGTAGAAGTACGTTTGCAAGGAGGGATTTTAATAATTGTGGGGACTCCACGACGAAAAACCAAAAAAATGTTTGCTTCTCCCTCTCGTCGACGCACGGTTAACTACTCCTTCACTCTCCTAATCTCGTCCCTCTGCATCTTCGTTTTGTCATTCGACAACCATAAATTCTCCAAGTCCGATGAATTTGCAAAGTCTCTTTTAGCAGCCACGAACGATCGCAAAATCGCTTGTGCCCTCTCCTCCGTCGCACATACGATTTTCACTGGGCGTGGCTTTTGAGAGACCTGCGCACGAGCACCAATTCGGAATGTTCGAATTCCATCAAGATCAGTTAATTTAGTAAACTTTTTAAATTTGTTGCTGACAACTACTTTAAAGGTGTTAGAGTCTGTGTTAGGTGTTTTATCTTCAGGAAAATTAAATATAACTAAGTTACACTTTCCTTCTGACCGATCCACTATTTCATTAACACAGGCATTAATCTCGACTGTTGAATTGTCCAACTGTGAACATCCCGCCTCAATCTTGTCAATTCTTTCCTCAACCAAAGCAAGACGATTCGTCAAATCAACAACTCTACCCTCCATATTTATTACTCTGGAAAGTGTCTCATCCAATTTAACATTTACTTCCTTAAAATTCTCATTCATTGTAGAGACATTACGAGATAATGTTAACGTCAGCTGATTTAAGGCGTCCACAATAGTATCCAAATTGACAGCAGAGTTTGAGAACTGTGAGTCAGCTGACGGGGACAATGACCTCGGCTTACAGCAAATAGCAAACGATCCATCAGACAAAGTAGAGGTCTGTATTGCACAGCTCCGATGGTAAGGAAGTTTACATTTAGAACAAAACGTAGGTATAGCACGTGCAATATCTTTACCACACTTTGTACACTTCTCAATATTTACTGCAGATGCCATTATTAATTTACTATATATTTACTATGCCAATATGTAAAAATGAGAAGTTCACAAAAAAGAATTGCAACTTGCAAACTCACTTCAATGAAAGAAAACCTTGTTAATGAACCAATGTCCAAAATGAGGTTAGGATATGTAAACCCAAGTTTACAGTAAACAATGCAGAATTTAAGTGAAAAAGTCACAAAATACAAAATCAGGGGAGCACCACAATAATTATGAAAACATGTGCTCAAAAGCCGCCACCTACCGGCAAGTGGGTGGCGGTATAATTAATATATTAATATGTGTCGCACATATTTCTTTAGATATTGAGAGTTGTGGCGTAACTGATTACGAATTTGAAATCTGATTCCAAAGTTCAAGATATCAGTTGTAAAATGAATAACTTTTCTTCAATATTATAGTAGTGTATTTATTAGTAGTATATATTATTCTTTTAATATTATATTAGTGCACTTTTCTTCAAAATATTTGTGAAGCAATTAATTGAAAGGTACGTCTCTTGGAATTATACTTATTTTGAGCACCCAGCAAAAGAATTATGTTAATCCTCTAATTAATAACAGAGGGTTAATCTAAAAAGTCCAATATCAAATCATATTATTATCATTTCCCAATTTTCTTTTCTGAAATTCCCATACAATTTTCAACAATTGTTTTAAAACTAAGCTATGTGGTTTTCTCAGATTTACTCATTTAAGTGATAAATATTTTCATTTTTCGTTATTTTGAAGTCGTATTACTCCTTTCGATATATTATCTTATTGACGCAGTCCAACAACGCGCATAGTCGGTGCACTGCAGAAGGAAATGTTTAATTTGACTAGTTAAAAGTTCTTATCCCACGTTTTGATCTACACATTTTTTTAGGAAAAAACCTCATCTTTATGAAAACAGTTTTTTTTTTAAAATAAAAATGTCTATTTATTGAAAAAATAAAATTTTATTTGTTAATTGAATTTTTCAAGGTTAAAATTTTTTTTATTTAAATGTTTATACTATTAGAAAGTGCATAAAAACAGCTAAAATCCAGAATAGAAAACTTCTTTTTCTTTTGTTTTAAATAAACTACAAATTTTTCAAATATTCCATGTAAGACAAAAAGTTTAAACTTTGACCCACTCTAGTTTTTACATTTGTTTAAATAAATTAATAATATTTGGTATTTTTAACTTTATCTAATAGGACTACTGTTTGTGTAAACTTTCAACCTGATCCCAAACATTTCAAATCTGTACCCGGATCACTTGACGTGGAATGCCACATATATATTTACAAAAAGCTATATATATATATAAACTTACAGCGGAGAAAAGTTGTTCTCTCAGTTGGTTAGGTGGACTGTAAGGTCCGATACCCTCATCTTTGAGCAATGCAGCCAATAATGCAGCATCGCTTTTAACATTTTCTCCCTTAGAAGATGGTTGAACACTCGCCTGACCGTTCAAAATTGCCCTCAAGAATGCTTCATCGTCCTTAGAAACTTCCCCCATTGGAGAAAGGGTCGATGATCCTGAATATTTAATGAATTATTATTATACATTTAGCAAATATTGATTGTTAAAACACTAAATATACTTGATTGTAAATTTAATATTTTACATTTGAAACTAATTAAAGTTGAAATAGTTTATTCAAACTGTATATCTCTTTATACGACGATATTGAATGATTCATATTATAAATATTATCCAGATTTAAAATAATTACCTTCTGTTTCAGAATATTATACATATTTATTACATATTTATGTTTAACAAATTTTCATATTATTAAATTAGAAGCTAATAAGAAATCCACTCACCCATACTTTGAGCTGCATTCAAGAGAGACATCAAGAATTTGGCGTCTTCCTCGGGTAAAAAAGTGGAGCTTTGTGTTAATTTTAAATTCCCTTCATTAACTCCAACAGCTGAGCTACTTACAGCTTTCAAGTTTACGCTCGGTTGCTCCTTTGTGACCCTAACATGAGGGGTCACTTGAATAGCATCCTGAGTCGACAAAAGTACTTGACTATTCGAAGCCATATTTTTAGACGTCGGCTCAAGCCTTTGGGTACTTGTGACAGGTATCGCATCCGTTAATGGTCTGACTGGTTTTCTGTTTCGCATGGGTGCTGGTGTTGTTGGAGTTCCGAAAATGTTACCTCCAAAAAGTACCCTCAATAAATTCGATCCAAAACCCCATCGTGGAGCTGCCGTCGTTGTCCTTGGTCGAAAAGGTTTTGTTGTTATTTCCAATTGCCTTGTTGGACTTCTAATAGTTGTTGTTGAAATAGGAATTGTTGTAAATGTTAATCTAGGAATTATAGTAATTTTGCCAGTTGTAGTTGTTGTTCCTGTTGTTGTCGTTAATCTTGGTGTTGTAGGTTTTTCAGTTGTTGTTGTCGTCGTTGTTCGAGGAGTTGTTGTAATTGTTGTTGTCGTTGTTCGAGGAGTTGTTGTGGTTGTTGTTGTCGTTGTTCGAGGAGTTGATGTTGTTGTTTTCGGAATCGAAGCAGCAGTGGTCTGTTGTTCATAAAGTGATCTCAAACTCGAGCTGACACCCACAATAGAATTAGGAGTTGAAATATGAATTTGATTGGCTGCAATGCCATTTAAAAGTGTTTTCCAGGGATTCACTATCACCGGACTTGTTGATGTAATGGGCTTCCAAGTGGCGGGATTCGACTTCTCAGTCGTTGAGCTTGGATATAGGTCAATTACTACTGGACCATATTCCGGATCAGGATCGGTTTCGATAAGTAGATTAGGGGAAGCATTCGATGGCTGAATTGCTTTTGGTGATCTCGTTGGTCCAGCCCTTCCAAGAGCCAAGGATAATATCTACATATCAAAATAACATTTTAACCATAATCTGTCAAGTATGTCATATACTGCGACATCTGATGATATATAATATATGTATACTGATTTCAAATAAAAAAACTACTTTAGCAAATTTTTACATTTATTTTTCGACATTTTTATATTCGCTTGTTCAAATACAGCTATTTGTTAAGCGCTAATTTTACACAATGCCTGATGGCAAACACTCAGTTAGAATCTCACTCCAATTAATTCTGTGGATATGAACTTGAGTTGCGCATATTGCTCGATATGTAATTTTAAGCAACACAAGAATTACTAATTGGTTTTAAACAATTTGTATAAAAGAATGTTAATTAAGCTATAACAATTATCTCTTAAATTAAAAAATAAAAAATATGAATGTAAGAAAAATTTATTTTATATGTATTATTCAAAATTCAATTTTTTTATCTTTGATTTAATTCCGATAAGGATGAATGTAGAAAAATAATTGAAACATTATGATCAACTTTAGCGACTGACGTCACTTTCGTTGTAGAGCTCAATGACAATATTGCATAAAATAACAATTGAGCACGAGGTGCAACCAATAACACATCTATGATAGTTCACAATCACCCACAACTCTTAGAAAATTGCAGAAAAACAACAGTATGAAAAAATTGAATAAAAAAGCAAAATATTTCTTTAATTCATTTTTAAAATGTGTATTAAATAAAATTTCGTTTGACGATTTTAGCAGAAAATCTTAATTTAAAATTCATTTACATACATTTAAAAAATAACGCTTATCGATTTTGATTAAACTAAAGAAGAAAGATACATGCAATAATTAGCATAGTTTTTATTTACGACGAGATTAAATTTTTTTTCTGATATATATATATATCTCCCTATATTACAAAAATATATCGCTGTCGCCGCTGTTTCAAGATTCCATCCCCCCTCCTCAAAGGTCAAAGGGCAAACATAACCTCAAAACCCCTTCCCACTCAAGGTCAAAGGGCAAACATAACCTCAAAACCCCGTTCCCACTCATAGGTCAAAGGGCAAACATAACCTCAAAACCCCCTTCCCACTCAAGGTCAAAGGGCAAACATAACCTCAAAACCCCCTTCCCACTCAAGGTCAAAGAGCAAACATAACCTCAAAACCCCGTTCCCACTCACAGGTCAAACATAACCTCAAAACCCCCTTCCCACTCAAGGTCAAAGGGCAAACATAACCTCAAAACCCCGTTCCCACTCACAGGTCAAACATAACCTCAAAACCCCCTTCCCACTCACAGGTCAAACATAACCTCAAAACTCCCTCCCTACTCATAGGTTACATGGCAAATATGACCACAAACCCCCCTCCCCACTCATAGGTAACATGACAAATGTAACCTCGAAACCTCCTCAAAACATTACCTTAAACCCTCATTTATATTATTACATTACACCCCTTCTTCCCACTCACAGGTCACAGGACAATCATAACCTTAAAATCTCCCCTCTCCTCTATTCTCACTCACATGTCACACGTCAAATATAACCTCAAAATTGCCCCTCCCTCTGTATCCCCAAGGACAGGTCACAGGGCAAGTATAACCTCAAAGGCCTCTTGCAAGTGAAAGCTATAGTATATTCAAAACAACCTTTTTTACTTTTATATTAATTATTAATAAATTATAATTATTATAATTAACAATAATAATAAAATTCATAATTTCAACATAGAATTTTATGTTATTTATGTTATTTATTTATGAATTTTATGTTTTTTTTTTTAAACTAATAATTATAATTTTTAAATATTATAAAATACTATTGACGTAAATAGAAAGAAGAAGAAAAAACAAAGGGGTTGGCGCGCGAAGCGCGCAGGGGGGCGGAGCCCCCCTAGTATATATATATAATATATATAATAATATATATATATATATATATACTAGGGGGGCTTTGCCCCCCTGCGCGCTTCGCGCGCCAACCCCCCTCCTCTATTTTTATATTTATTTTAATTTTTATAAATTTAAAGTAATTTTTTCTTAATATGAATGCATCTCAATAAATTACATACAATACATATATGACAAAATACACATAGATTTTGACGTAATGTAACAATCGTTATGGACCTTTTTTTATCTATATGTCAAAAATTAGATTAAACTTTGACATATATTTTGACCGATTTTACACTGTAGGTTAAAAAGACGTTAAATTTTAAATAGATTTTGACGTATCCTAGATACGTTTATTGTCCTTTATTTTCCCTTTTTAAGTTGTAGTTAAATAAAAGTCAAATTACACATAGATTATCACGTAACTAAATAACAGAGTAAAAAAAACGTCAAAATTAGGTCAAAATGATAGGTGTAAGAGCAAACACAATTTAAAAATTACCTTACATTGTTAGGTCAGATGGCAAACTTCACCTCATCATTAAGTCTGCGCGCGGAAATTGTTTGACAAATTTTGACGTCTAGGTCAAAACTGCCCTTAAGCTTGACCTAAATTTTGAAGGTAGCGGGAATTCTTTGTCAAATTTTGATGCGTAGGTCACAACTGCCCTCAAAATTGACCTAAATTTTGAGGGTAGCTGAAATTGTTTGTCAAATTTTGACGTCTAGGTCAAAACTGCCCTTAAAATTGACCTAAATTTTGGGGTTAGCGGATATTTTTTGTCAAATTTTGATGTCTAGATCAAAACTGCCTTCAAAATTGACCTAAATTTTGAGGGTAGAGGGAATTCTTTGTCAAATTTTGACGTCTAGGTCAAAACTGCCTTTAAAATTGACCTAAATTTTGAAAGTAGCGGGAATTCTTTGTCAAATTTTGATGCGAAGGTCACAACTGCCCTCAAAATTGACCTAAATTTTGAAAGTAGCGGGAATTCTTTGTCAAATTTTGATGCGAAGGTCACAACTGCCCTCAAAATTGACCTAAATTTTGAGGGTAGTGGAAATTGTTTGTCAAATTTTGACGTCTAGGTCAAAACTTCCCTCAAAATTGACCTAAATTTTGAGGGTAGCGGGAATTCTTTGTCAAATTTTGACGTCTAGGTCAAAACTGGCCTCAAAATTGACCTATATTTTGGCATATATTAACAGTGGACCAACCTTGACTATGTTCCTTTTCTAAGGGGCCCTTAGAAATGACTGAATCAGCGGCGGCGGCGGCGAAATGATTTTATATTATAGGGATAGATATATATATATATATATATATATATATATATATATATATATATATATATATATATATATATATATATATATATATATATATATATATATATATATATATATATATATATATATATATATATATAGGGGAGACTGGGGCGAAAAGTTAAATTTTGCATAAATGATTTTTTTTGGCAATATAAGCTGCTTAGATGCAAATATTTGTATATCAATATTGTAGGTCAACTTGTCCTCTACTCTTTCAATAAAAAAATTCCTGATATTTTCGCAAAAAATACATGTTTTGTCCTTTTTTGAAAATTTGGTTTTTTTTAACTTTTCGCCCCATGCTGGGGCGAAAAGTTAAATTCTATTTTTAGCCTACTAAAACTATTTCCTGATAGGTGTTAAGTAGTAGATAAGTTAAAGTATACATAAACAAGTAATTTAGTAAATAAAAGATCTTTGTTTATTTGGCAAAAGCTTTAGAATAGTTGTAAAGTTAAAAAATTGAAATTTCAAGAAAAAAAAAAATTTTTTTGGTTTATTTAACGTTAACCGGCTCATTTTTTGACAGAGTACTTGCCCAATGTCAAATATATAATGTTTAAACAAATAAACCCAAAAAAATAAAAAAAAATTTTTAACAACATGTAAAAATACATTTAACTTTTCGCCCCACCCATTATCTCTTCAGGGGATCCAAATAATGAAGTAAAAAAATCGCGGTGAGAAAAAATGCAAAAAATATACTTAAAAGTTGATATTTTCTTTTTCGAAAAAATTTTCAAAAGTAGGTTGAAAAAAAACTTTTAATATTGACACCACAAAAATAAACAGAATTGCACACAACTCCAGACATTTATTTAGGGTGATAACACCCTTCTATAATTAAAATTGCAATGCTCTAACTATTTTCGTTCGAAAGATAATGAATTTTAACGGTTTTGTCAGTTTAACTTTTCGCCCCAGTTTCCCCTATATATATGGGCAATTCCACGTGAGATTTTAGTCGACCTCTTAAAATTCGCCAAAAATATTTTTTTTTATTCTGCATCGAAAAAAAACAGATACGTATTTTTTTATTTTTGTTTAATTCTCCAAATTTTCGAGTTATGAATTTTCGAAATTTTGGACTTTTAATTGTAGACCTATATTCTGTAGCTTATAAGTCCGAAAATATTGAGTTTAAAAAAAAGTTGTCAAAAAATGAAAGTTGTAGTTTTCCTTCGACTTTTAAGAAATGTAAACAAAAAGTTTTTTTTTTAATTGTTTATTAAAAAAAAATTTTTTTTTATAAACAAATTAATTTTTTTTAACTTTGGGCTAGATTTTTTTTTGTTTTTTTTAAATTTATTTATACCTTGTAATATAGAGAAGATTTTCCAAAAAGTCCCGAAATGGGCCTGATGTGTTAAATGAGTTTTAAAACATTTTCAAAAATCACTTGCAAGCATCACAGTGGGATTTTTTTTACAATTAACTTTTTAAAACTGTCTACAGCGTAGACACTTTAATTTAAAACAAAGAACACTCAAATAGATTAAAAATTATACGCTGTAGACAGTTTTAAAAAGTTAATTATAAAAAAATCCCACTGTGAAGCTTGCAAGTGATTTTTAAAAATGTTTTAAAACTCATTTAACACATCAGGCCCATTTCGGGACTTTTTGGTAAATCTTCTCTATATTATAAGGTGTAAATAAATATTAAAAAAATAAAAAAAAATCCGGCCCAAAGTTAAAAAAAATTAATTTGTTTATAAAAAAAAAATTTAAAAAAAAATTTTTTGTTTACATTTCTTAAAAGTCGAAAGAAAACTACAACTTTCATTCTTTGACAACTTTTTTCTAAACTCAATATTTTCGGACTTATAAGCTACTGAATATAGGTCTACAATTAAAAGTCCAAAATTTCGAAAATTCATAACTCGAAAATTTGGACAATTAAACAAAAATAAAAAAATACGTATCTGTTTTTTTTCGATACAGAATAGAAAAAAAATATTTTTGGCGAATTTTAAGAGGTCGACTAAAATCTCACGTGGAATTGCCCATAGGGTAATGTCACCTTGAGTGGACCGCCTAAGCTTTTTTTCGAAAAAATTCTTTATGAAAGCAAATTAATCGGAGGTTTCTATTCCAAGCTTTAGTTTAGATCCCTAGATAAGTGTACCATTATAGCTTTGATTTTTTTATTTAGAAAAAACAATTGACTTTAAAAAAAATAGCTAATTTTTAAGGAATGAAAAAAGTGTAACCTTGAGTGGACCACTCCTAAAAAATTGTAAAAGTTATTCTAAATTCTTTAATGTATTTAATATTTCTGATATATTAAAACAAAATGTATGCTTATGCAGCTTCAGACCATGTATGTGTCGCAATGTTAAGAAGTGAAACCACTTTTAATAATTTTGGCACATATCACATCAATATCACAAAAAAATTAATAAAGAACATAAAACATAGTTTCAAACCAATATATTGTCAATTTATTTCCTTAAAAATGGTAAACTGACATTAAAAATATAAAAAATAGACAGTCCTCTCATGGTTATAAACAGTGGTCCACTCATAGTGAAATACAACTTTTTATGGCAGCCACCACAATTTATTTTTGAGTCAAAATTATCACTTAATTAAACTAAGACAATCAATTTCAATGTCCAAAGTAGTAGGAAAAAAATAAGTTACCTTTTAAAACTTAAATTTTACACTACTTTTACACTTCTGAATCACTTTACTCATTGTAAGAGCGACTTCTTTTTTGGTTTGTATTCTTAAAAATGCGTTACATCAAACAATAACGTACATGTTTATTGCGGAACTTAATTTCTTACGGTTTCTAGGTGCGGTGCTGCTATTCGTTTTATTTATTTCATGTTTCCGCTGTCAGAAAACTTAAAAGCTCAGGTGGTCCACTCAATGTGACATTACCCTATATATTAAAAAATAATTTTAAAAAATATTTTAAATAAATTATATTTCTATAAAATAGAACTGATAAAATCATTTAGGAAGGATTTCAAGGCTTTTAATTCCCCTCTTAATCGAAACACTATTATGCAAGTTGATGCCATGAATAAATAATTGATATAGGTACCTTTTGAGACAGACAATTTTTTTTGCATTGATGAATTTCAGTTATATCTAGTTCTTTTATTTCTGAATTATATAATTAGGCGTAATTAGGTTCACAGTTACGACCAGTTTGTGATTTTCAACTCTTCTATATTTGGGCAATTCCACGTGAGATTTAAGTCGACCTCTTAAAATCGGCCAAAAATATTTTTTTTCTATTCTGTATTGAAAAAAACAGATACGTATTTTTTATTTATGTTTTATTGTCCAAATTTTCGAGTTATAAATTTTCGAAAATTTAGACTTTTAATTGTAGACCTATATTCAGTAGCTTATCAGTCCGAAAATATTGAGTTTAGGAAAAAGTTGTCAAAGAATGAAAGTTTTAGTTTTCTTTCGACTTTTAAGAAATGAAAACAAAAAATTTTTTTAAATTTTTTTTATAAACAAATTAATTTTTTTTAACTTAGGGCCGGATTTTTTTTCATTTTTTTTTTATTTTCTTGTACCTTATAATATAGAGAAGATTTTCCAAAAAGTCCCGAAATGGGCCTGATGTGTTAAATGAGTTTTAAAATATTTTCAAAAATCACTTGCAAGCATCACAGTGGGATTTTTTTACATTTAACTTTTTAAAACTGTTTACAGCGTAAACCCTTTTATTTAAAACAAAGAACACTCAAATATATTAAAAATTATACGCTGTAGACAGTTTTAGAAAGTTAATTGTAAAAAAATTCCACTGTGATGCTTGCAATTGATTTTAAAACTTATTTAACACATCAGGCCCATTTCGGGACTTTTTGGAAAACCTTCTCTATATTATAAGGTACAAAAAAATAAAAAAAAAATAAAAAAAAATCTGGCCCAAAGTTAAAAAAAACTTTCATTCTTTGACAACTTTTTCCTAAACTCAATATTTTTGGACTTATAAGCTACTGAATATAGGTCTACAATTAAAAGTTCAAATTTTCGAAAATTCATAACTCGAAAATTTGGACAACTGAACATAAATAAAAAAATACGTATCTGTTACAAATACAGAATAGAAAATACAGAATAGAAAAAAAATATTTTTTTGGCCGATTTTAAGAGGTCGACTTAAATCTCACGTGGAATTTCCCATTTATATATTCAGTGCAAAAAAAGCAAGGTCAAATCCTATGATTGAATTTTTTAGCTATAGAGATGAAAGGAGATAAAATATTTTGGTCGAAGTTAAAAAATAGATGGAGTCTATTTTTTAGTCTTGGTAATACATCAATCTTTTTTGATGAAATTGATTTAAATTTTTATTTTATCTGATAGAATTGAAAAATTTAATAAAAGTAATTTTTTTCAAGGCAAAAAATTTTTTATTATTCAATAATTTATATTTTCTTCTTTTAATAGAATTGTTTTTCAGGGCATGTGGAACCAGCCAACTTTAATTAATGTATGTATTAATATTTCTATGGAATTTCTTAAAAGATATAAAATAAATTTTGACAAAACCTAAGGAAAATGGTATTTTATTTGTAGACGCATGGGTATCTATCTAGTTCATTTGAGGCTAAAAATGGCTTGAAAATATTATTTTTCATTAAATAAAAATTTTGATATTTTTAGAGAAAAAAAGACAATCGAATACAAATTAACATTAGTGAATAAATTTATATTTTTCTATTGTCAAAAAAATTAATATTTTTTGACAATTTTCGAGAAGAGAAGACAATCGAATACAAATTTTAATATTTGAATAAAAATAAAGTAATAAATTTATTCATGTTTACATTCTCATCACATGAGAAGGTATTAGTTTTGGTCGAATTTCGACTTTTGCTAATTTTATAAAATCTTCACGTTTTGAGGTGCCCTGAACCAGAAAAACATGGTCCGGCATTTACGTCCGTCTGTAGATCTGTGTGTCCCTGTATCTATCTGTCTGTAGACACAAAATCTTGTGCGCACGATAACTTTTGAAAAACTTATTGAATCTTTTTTAAATTCAACATACTTAAAGATGGTCTAAAAATGAAGGCTAAGTTAGTTAGTTAGACATTTTCCTTAAAAATTACATAACTACAGTACTTTCAAAATTTTTAAAATTCAATTTTTTCAAATTTCAAAATTTTTAACTTTATATAATTTACATTAGGAAAATACAAACAACTTTTCTCTACAACATTTTTTCATAAAAACTCAAATTTTTTAAAAAAATTTTTTGGGTCAGACCAGGTCAACCGTGTTGAAATTTTTTATTGATTTTCTAAAATGTTAAAACTTTTATAAATATCAGTAGTTCACAACAAAACAAAATAACAGTTTTAACCTTTTTTGAAATTTGTTTTTGCATTGGGAGCGTTTACAAATGATGTCACGTTTTTGGGAGATGGGGAGGATCTCTAAGGGTACATTTATACGACGGTCGGTAGAAAAAAAATTTACTGAAAAAGTCAAAATCGCGTTCACACTTCGGTTTTCCGATATAATGGAAAAACTGTTTCTAGCGGAAATTTAAAAATTTATATTTTATTAAAATGAATTAACACTGTTTTAAGTAAGAAAAATCAAGTTTTATTAGATGAATATTGTTTTTTAATGATTTACAATAAGAAGATGAATTTTCTTGATAAATAATCATATAAATAAATATTAATTAACTTTTGTTTTGAAAAGTTGTAAGCAACGTCACAGCTGTTGTTGATGCGGAATTTTGTGTAAAAAAATCAATTATGAACGTTACTTGTCTAAATTAAACAAAACCAAATAAAGATTTATTAGGGATTTAAATTATCAAACAATAAATTACAACTGCATACTTTGTTTACAAAAAATTTACTTGCTTTATGTTGAAAGGTTGTCATACATTTATAGGTTATGTACACAATTACATCTACTACTTTTTGAAAAATAACATATACTTATGTATTTACAAATAATAAAATGCATATTAAATATCCCCATTAAACATTTTTATTTAAATTATATAAATATTATGTAATAATTTATCATTATACTTACAATTTCACAAAAAATTCCGCATCAACAACAGCTGTGACGTTGCTTACAACTTTTCAAAACAAAAGTTAATTAATATTTATTTACATGGTTATTTATCAAGAAAATTCATCTTCCTATTGTAAATCATTAAAAAACAATATTCATCTAATAAGAACTTGATTTTTCTTACTTAAAACAGTGTTAATTCATTTTAATAAAATATAAATTTTTAAATTCCTGCTAGAAACAGTTTTTTCATTATATCGGAAAAGCAATTTTATAAAACAATTTTATAAACAATTTAACTCTTAAACCGCACACTGCCGAATCCATTCTTAAACTGCACACTGGGTGTGCGACACCCGGGGACTTTTAAGTGTATTTTCCAAGCTGGAATAGGATATTATCTTTTGGAAAAATTATCTTATATAGCTCAGTACATCTATTTTGAAGGAAAATAGGTTTCATAATGATTTATTTAATTTTAATAATTAAAAAAGAGTTTTTTAAAACTACTGAAACTACCTTAAACTAAAAACTGGGTGTCAGACAAGCAGAAATTTTTCACCGACAACTTCATAAAGTTATCAAATACACAAAGACACTTGGCAGACTAATGTCACTCCCAAAACATAAAATTTAAGTACAAAATGTACCGTCCAATATCAACACATGTTCAATTTGTACGAATTTAACCCATTAACGCCCAAATGTCCAAAATTTTTGACTGAATTTCAAGGTAAGAATTTTTATCCTAAATGATTAGACTTTTAAAAACCCTTCAGTACTAAGGGGTATTAAGTTCCGCTCTTTCAGAATCCAAGGTCAAAAAAGCATTTCGTCCATCAGGGAAACCAATATGGCGCTAAAAATGGAGAAAATACCGAAAAAATCGTAAGGTTTTTTTTTAAACACGCTTTTCACATCAATAAGATTTTTTTTAATCAGGTCTCATGTATGCTATAGGTGGATAAAATAGTTGTACTTTCGAACTGTGTACTTGACAACTTGAAAATTCAAGATGGCGGATCCAAAATGGCAGAAAAATCAGAGCAAAATACTTGATAAATAGCAAATGCATCATCAATATTCAAAACTTGATTTAAATCATCTAAAAATTACTTCTCGGGGGTTTTCGGGGTCGCTGATTACGAATATGAAGTTTAATTTTTAAAATTCAAAATGGCGGATCCAATATGTCGGATAAATTTTTTTTAAATAGATAAAATTGCATGGAATTACTTACTCGGGGGTTTTCGGGGTCGCTGATTACGAATTTTAAAAGTGCAATTTTAAAAATTGAATACTACAAATTCATAAATTTCTAGTTGTTTTGGAGATTTTATTTTGTTTGTTACCGTCACGTTTTTCTAGAGTTGCCCAACTCTCACTCAGTGGAGTACGACAAAGTTTTTTAACTTTGTCTTCTTTTTTAAACAATTTTTTAAACAATTTTTTAATATTTTTTTGTATTTTTTAATTTTTTAATTTTGTTGTAGGGTGTTGTGGGGTGATGTGCAACGTTTTTTTTGCTGGACGAAAAACATGTCAAATATTTAAATTTTTAAATATTTCAAAATTGAATGACTTAGAGGCATTATAATAGAATATTTCTGCATTATTAGATTTTAAGAATTTTAAATTTTTCCTACAAATTTTTCGCTTTTTCAAAAACGTCTGTTTTTGCATTTTCCAAAAAAGTTGGGGTGATATGCAACACCAGTAAAATTCACGTATGTAATGGATAAATATCGATAAAAATCTCTTTAATTATCAATTTTAGGCTTTTTCAATGTAAACTAATCGAAATCTGCCAAAAAAAAATTCTAAGGTATAGTTGACTAAAGTGGAGATTTCACCAAAGAAAAAACATTTTTTTTGTTTAATTTTTTATTTATTTATAACTAAGTAAGGAATATAATTAAAGGAAAATAACTAATCATTTTTTATTCATAATGTGAATCGCACTTATGGCACGTAAAAAGTAGTTACGTCCACCCTAAAAAAAGTGTTGCACATCACCCCAAATATGATATTTTGCGAAAAATGATTTGTACGCAATACAATGCAATGGAAACACAAAATATAAAAAGATATTTGAAAACACTTGAAAAAGCAACAATAGGCACATTCTTATCTATAAAATAAATTAAAACCCTTCACGAAACGACTAGAAATGTAAAGCGCGAAAAATATTTCCTTCCTGAGAAATTTAACTAAACTTACGTACAGCAAATCTGGCTGCGAGCTGTCTTGTGAGTTTTATATCAAAAACAAGCTACTAAGGATACATGCAATTGCAAATTCATGCAATTTTATATATTTAAAAAAAAATTTCCGCCATATTGGATCCGCCATTTTGAATTTTAAAAATTGAACTTCATATTCGTAATCAGCGACCCCAAAAACCCCCGAGTGAGTAATTTCATTCAATTTTATTGATTTTTAAAAATTTTTATCCGACATATTGGAACCGCCATTTTAAATTTTTAAAATTAAACTTCATATTCGTAATAAGCGACCCCAAAAATACCTGAGTGAGTAAGTTCATGCAATTTTATCGATTTTAAAAAAATTTTATCCGACATATTGGATCCACCATTTTGAATTTTAAAAATTAAACTTCATTTTCTGCCACTTTGGATCCGCCATCTTGAATTTTCAAGTTGTCAAGTACACAGTTCGAAAGTACAACAATTTTATCCACCTATAGCATACATGAGACCCGCTTAAAAAAATCTTATTGATGTAAAAAGCGTGTTTCAAAAAAAACCTTACGATTTTTTCGGTATTTTCCCCATTTTGGACGCCACATTGGTTTCCCTGATGGTCGAAATGCTTTTTTGACCCCGGATTCTGAATGAGCGGACCTCAATACCCCTTAGTACTGAAGGGTTTTTAATAGTCTAATTATTTAGGATAACAATTCTTACCTTGAAATGTAGTCAAAAATTTTGGACATTTGGGCGTTAATGGGTTAACCGAAATATTAGAGTAAAAAGCTAGAATATGGGTGTCGCACACCCAGGGTGCGGTTTAAGGGTTAAATTATTTTTGTGTTCTGCCCTTCCAATTTGCAATCAAACTCATTGGAAGCGTACTCAGTAGTCTCTTCTTGAAGGCAATAGTTTAAACAAATAATTGTTATTTACAAATCACGTACACAATGAACTTGATACTTGTATTTTTAAAATATTGTGGTTTTTTCAGCGAACCATATTTCTGCGAAGAAAATTAGTAATTAAAAATAATTTCACATTTTTCATTAGCATGTCTAAAAATGTACATTTAAGTCCTCTTAATCTCGCAATCATCAAAAAACAAAAATATGTGATGAGAATGTAATCCTTAAAGTCGTAGTAACTTTTTAAAAAAAAGGTTTCATGAAACGTATAATAGGAAACAGGGTAAAGAACGAAAATAATGCAGAACGGCCGCGGACGACTGCGAGCGAAGCAAGCTATTTGTGCGCAAAGCACGACGACCAATATTTAATTAGTATTTGATTGTCTTTTATTCTTGAAAAATATCAAACTTTTTATTTAATAAAAATATTTTTAAGTAAATTGTAGCCTTGAATGAACTAGATACCCATTCGAATTGAAATAAAATACCATTTTCCTTATATTTTGACGAAATTTTTTTAATAATTTTTAAGAATAAATATAAGTTCATTAATAAATGACAGCGTATTAATCAAAATTTTAATTGTGTAAAACGGTGAAAAACAATTAAATGTTATTGTTTTCTTTTTTATGTTTTTTCTTTACTTCTACAAGAATGAATATCACGATTATAGATCTAATTAAATATTCAGATATTAATGTTAGTTAGATTAACTAATTTTATTCAAATGTTATTCTCACCTTATCGGCTAAAAGTTTTTCAACTTCCGTTAAAGTCTTTGGAGTTGTTCTTCCAAATCTCTGTGTATTTAACTGAAATAATTATTGTAATTTATGTAATTGAATGAGATTTTTTTGCAAACTTTTAAATATTTATTTGAACAGCATGTGACTGATTAGAAACTCAATGGTAATTTTTTCGACCACTTTTCTCTTTAAATATTTAATAAATTGAGCTGGAATTTTGTATGTCTAAAATATTATAAAAAGAAGGGTAGTGATGTGCAAAAGTTTTAATGATTCTAAAATAAATTATAATAAAACACTTTGAAATCGGTAAAGAAGTGAAATTGATTAGATGTGACCGTGAAAACTGACAATTGTAAAGAAATTAGACCTTTTTAAAAATTTCAGCTCAATTTATTAAATATTTAAAGAGAAAAGTGGTCTAAAAAATTGCCATTGAGAACCTAACAATCACATGCTGTTAAAAGATTAATTAACAATGCAAAATTTAGTAAGTCATCGAATAAAAGTACAGAAATAAATACCAACAAAACTATTTACCAGAGTATTGAGGAAAGCCAAATCATCATATGTTGTTCCAAACGGATTTTCTTTCACTCCAGATCCATCTAGGGTGTTAACTAATTTTAGATTAGCTGTTGTTGTTGTAATTAGAGGATCATTTGCAAGTGTAGTAGTTGGATTTGTTGGCATCGTTGTTGATGGAGGCGATGTAGATGATATTGTTGAGGAAGTCGAGTAAATTCCCGAAGATTTCGGCGCAAAAATTTGAGCATTTTGTGCATTAGCATCATCCTATGTAACAAGTGTTAACATTAGACTAAAAATTAAAATAATATTTTTAACGCTATGAAGGTGATTAAAAAATTTACAACAAACCAAAATATTTGACGCAACAGAAGCAGAAATGGGCGGAGAATTAGTTGTGATGCCGAAGATTTGATCCAAAGGATCCTTCCAGGCAAAGTTGGGTGCAACGGTAATTATACCTGATCCACTATTTGGTGACAAGTGAAACGATGGCAATTTTCCTGGCGAATTACCGGCACCTTGACTTGATGCAGTCTTACAGAAATGAAAAGCTCTATTAATTACAAAACATATAATTCAAGACAAATTTAAAAAAAGTATTTTCAAAACTGAGCTAATAAACCATAACCGTTGATGTTTCATGTTCCGAAAACTATTATTTCTTTCCTTCAAATAATAACTTTCTAAATATCAATAATTCTTTTCGAAAAAATTAAATTATAATTATATTAATAAGTTATTGACTGTGAAATATAACCTGGACTAACAAGTAACAAGAGAATTATATAACGACTTACGGAAACGGAATTAATTTTAACATTAAGAACTTGAGGATTGGAGTTGGGTTGATTATTGATCCAGTAATTAATAAATTTATCCTGAAACGTCATAAAAAAGCAGATGATGTATAGGATTGACCGCAACTCTTAAATCATTGAACTCATTTTTCTCTCCTTGTCTTACCTGTCCAATGTACATGGAGTTGCGTTGACCTCCGGCCTCTCTCGTCCTGGTGGCCTCGTCCCTCTCTCGATCCTGAATAATCCGACCACCCTGCTGACTACCGTTCGAACCTACGACGACATTAGAATTCGAAGAACTCGAACTTGTTGCAGATGGCACTGAACTTGTTGCATTCGGTGCATTTATCACCTGCATATTTAATAAACAAACAAAAACGATTATTTAAAAAAAAACTTCATTGTTTCATTTAAACAAAATTATTGAAAGAAATTAGTAGAAAATAAATATAATCTGCTTTTCACAGTATTTGTCTGACATTTAATTAATTTCGATAAAATAGCAAAAAAACAAAATATAGATTATTTTTCTTTCAATTTTGTATTAAAAATAAAAATGACTGTTAAGAGCAAAATAAAATATTGTGAAAGTATGAAATTTTATTCAAAATATTGTAAACATATCTTAAAACAAAATAGAAAATATTGAAGTAAACATGAATATGTACAAATATCGAAATATGATAAAGTAAAACATACTAACTACATTTTTAGTGCTTTTGTGATTTTATACAATGTGCGATGATGTGTAAAATCTTTTCAATTCTACAGTTTACGTACAAACAATTATACGTGTCAAATGTACACATTATCAGGAGGCCTAATTTACAAACAAATCATTTACAAGAACATAAAATAAACTAGTTTTGTTTAATAATCAGTAATGGAAAAATCATGTTTCGATATTTTCTATATCTTTAAAGATGAAACGTTAAATGTTAAAGGAAAGAAATTTGAGATTCAGGCCCAAAGGTACATAGGTAGGTACAAGTATTTTTCTCTTAAACTTAGAGAACGAAAAACAGTTGCAAGATTAAAAGCTATATTAAGAAAAGAATATTAATCACTTATTAAAAACAGATAACTAAAAAAATGAGATGAAGATACGAAAAATATGAAAGCAATATTAATCTAACAGACAATTATTGAAATGTTTATTAGTACCAATTATTATTTATAATTCTAACAGTTTTATAATAAACGAATAACACAATGGAAAAAATTTAAATATCACAGAAGCACAGAGATTATGCTGTTTTCTTAAAAAATGTTGAGTATGTCTTTTAGTGTATAATTTTATGAAGAAATAATATAAAAATAATATATGGCCTCCCTAAAGACAAGGACATGCTCTACATTGTCTGCGAATTTAAAATGTTAACGATTTAAAACTTCTTTTTCACTGTGTAGCACAAGAATAAGGAAAAACAAGATGCATTGCATCAATGTATTATAGATGGTATAAAAGATCTAAATTTTATAGGGTAGTTGCACCAGTGAAAGAATTGACACCACTAAAATAATAAATTATTTATTTGTCCCGATATATCACAAAAATAATAACTTTTAGCACTATACAAAAAATATTTTTTAGTTCCTTATTTTTTAAAAATATAGTTTATTATAAAAAAATACTTCCAATATGCAATAAAATAACTTATTTTTGAAAATTATTTTTTTATTTTTTAGTGAGTTTACATGACAAATGAACAAAACAGAAAATAGTTTACAAGTTACTGTATAATTAAATAATACTTCTAGATGCGCAATCAAGAAAATATGTATTAATAGTAGGTTATAAAATTGTTTCAGAATATTTGTAACATTTTTTATAGAATTTTTTTATTTTTAGGCACTTGCATTAAAATAAATTTACTATGTTCTTTCATTGGAAAATACAACTGTTCTTTCACTGGTAAAATAGACGTTTTTCAATATTTGATTAAAATTTTAAATATTATATTATATTTATAAAATTTGTATCATAGGCTTCAAATTCTACAAGAATATCATATTAAAAATTTCAAGATCTTTTTGCGTCTTTTTCATAAATTTTTTCTAAAACTTAAAGTAAATCAGGGCCAGATTTAAACATAGGCAAACAAGGCCACTGTCTATGGGTCCCCACAACAAATGAGTGGAGTACACCATCTGGAATATTTTTTATAAAAAGTATTGGAAAAAATGTTGTTGACTTTAAAAGAATAAAAAAATGTCATATAATAATTATAAGTATTAAAACAAATCAGAAAAAACTTAGATTAAAAGAAGAGTTCTTATTAGAATGCCATCGGGTTTAAATTTATCGACATCAGATATCGAATCAATCTCTAGTATATAAAAATAATCGATACGAAATATTTTAACGCCCGCATAAAGGTTTTAAAGGTCATGTTCTTCATATTAATCAATTCAATAAATTAATCCATCAATTTTTCAAAATTAAAAATGGCCGATCCAATATGGTGGCCAATTTTTCAAAATTGGTAGGATTATTTAAAAAATTGTTACTAGAGAGTTTATGACGTCTCCGATTACACTGTAAAAAATCAATTTGTTAAATTACAAACGGGATTATAATAAAATTTAAATTAAGGGGACCGTACACCACTTTTGCGTGTTTTTTCAACATTTATTTTTTTATAGTAAAATGTATCAAAACTCTGGGCTCTTTTTACACATATTAACACACATATTGAGGATTAAGAAAAAAATATTTTTTTATTTCTTTTGTCCTTCATGGCGACAAAATGGCGGCTGAAGTGATTGTCCGGAAAAAACTGATTGACACGATATCTCTGCTTTAAAATGTTGGAAACAAAAAATCCAAAGAATTTCTTAAAATATACGTCAGCGGCTATGGCATGAACCACAAAAAATGAATTTGAAAGAAAAATTAGAAAATGGCGGCGGTTTGAATTTTTTACCCCTTTTTCACTCCTAAAACGGTAAAAAAATGGGGTTACAAATGGATGTAGAATGTTGGTTGTGGTTCATGCCATAGCCACTGACATATATTTTAAGTAATTCTTTGGATTTTTTGTTTCAGACATTTTGAAGCAGAGATATCGTGTCAACCAGTTTTTTCCGGACAATCACTTCAGCCGCCATTTTGTCGCCATGAAGGGCAGAATAAATAAAAAATTATTTTTTTCTTAATCCTCAATATGTGTGTTAATATGTGTGAAAAGAGCCCAGAGTTTCGATACATTATACTATGTAGACTTTATGTTTTTTGGGTCGCTGAATCCGAATCCGAGGTCCATTTAACCTCATCAGATCAGGATTTTGACATAACCTCAAAAAACCAATATGGCGGACACATTTTTGAAAAGTTCATTGGATTCGCTTGAAATTCGTTACTCTGGGGTTTTTGGGGTCGCTGATTACGAATCTGATGTCGGTTTTTCAAAATTCAAAATAACGGATCCAATATGTCTGTGTCAGCCATAGTGGATCCGCCATTTTAAATGTTTGAAATCAGACTTTAAATTCGTAATCAGCGACCCCAAAAACCCCAGAGTAACGAATTTCAAGCGAATCCGATGAATTTTTCAAAAACGTGTCCGCCATAGTGGAACCGCCAATTTGAATTTTTGAAATCAGACTTTAAATTCGTAATCAGCGACCCCAAAAACCCCCGAGTAACGAATTTCAAGCGAATCCGATAAACTTTTCAAAAATGTGTCCGCCATATTGTGTTTTTGAGGTTATGTCAAAATCCTGATCTGATGGGGTTAAATGGTCCTCGGATTCGGATTCAGCGACCCAAAAACCATAAAGTCTACATAGTGAGACCCCCAGATCAGAACTTTTTTTTGTGTGGCTGTGATATTGTTCGGGATGTTTAATTACTACGTGTATCATAGTAAAATTGCAGACGAAAATATAAATCCGGTGTCAGTTTTTGATAACTAAAAATAACGGATCCAATATGACTGCCAACTATGTCGAAAATTGATGAGATTAATTCGAAACTTCTTACTTCAAACTTGTTACTACGTTTTTAATTTTTCGTTTTTCGAATTCGAACGTCGAGTTGTAACCTTAATAATAACACCCCTATTAATCATATTCAGACTAATGTATCAGAGCAAAATGCAGTTAGTCAACTAATGTTGGGCCAAGATGTTAATTTTCATTTAAGAAGTTGCTCTAATTTTAACATAATAATGTGTACACGCAGAAAAAGTAATTTCTATAAATAATTTAATTAAATAAAATCTGTACATATACAAAAATGACGTTTTGTAAACAGGTGTGTTACACAAAGTACAGTGTGTGCCTTGTGCGATAGAAGCATTTCAGACAAATTTGATGACAAACTCAATCTCGTCGAAAAACTGCTTCTTACTACACTAGGAATAGAAATTACTGCTTCTTTTTTAATAAATTTATTTTAAAATGTACCTATAATTAATATAATTTAATAATTTAATTGAATACCTTTTAAATGCCACTTTGTAAACAGCAACTTCACAAACTCCCAAGTAGCATGTGTTTCAAATGAATCTGATCAATATTTGACAAAATTATCCGCCCTATCGAATCGGCTTTTTTGAACTTTCAAAAACTGACACTGAATTCGTAATCAGCAACCCTAAAAACTCCCAAGTAATAAATTTCAAACGAGAAAGATTTTTTATGGATAAGGATTCGAAGACGCTAAAGTGTTTTATATTTATGTTTGCAACCGAAACTTTTATTAGTGTACAGAACCTTTAAATTCTGTGCGAGTACAACTCGCATTTTTCCAATTTTTTATATTTTAAGTGAAGTTTCCACACTTGAAACCTTCGTGGTGACATATAAAAATTTCGTACCAATTCTATGTCTATGCCATACAAAATAAGATTAGTTAAATTAAAATTTAAAATCGCTGAGTAGCACTTTAGAAAGTTTACTTGTAAGTAGTAATTGATAATAAAAGTTCATTCAAATGCAAATCGTTTCTTGCAAATTCGAGAAAATAATGGTTGAGAAATATGAATTAAAAATTCCGCGTTATTTTATGGAAACTAAAAAACTAATAAGTTACTGAGACATTGCTGAATAATAAAAAATATTTTTTAAAAAGTCACGATGATCTTTTTGACTAATTAATACTGAGTGGAGTAGTGTACCATTGTCTGAGTGGTGCTAACACCGCTATCAACTGTTGGGGGAACAGGGCTGGTTGTTCCAATGGGGTCGATGGCATTACCAGACAGTCCATTGTCAACATCATTGGTACCGACGAGACTAATCTGCTTTTCCAAGGTGGCTACTGGACTACTGTTAGAGAGAGCAGCATTCTGATTACGGGAACTTTGGTTAGCCTGGATATCAGTAAATGCGGATAGACTTGGCCGGTTAGTAGTAGAGGTGGTTGTACTAAGCGAGAAAACAACTTCAACCGGGTTGCTGGGAGGATCCGGTATTACCGTTCCATTGGGGAACTTGCGAACAAGTCTTCCATCAGGATAAATTCCAAAGATGACGTATGGGCTGTCAACGTTCCTTGCGTCAATCAAATTGTCCTCTGGTCGCTTTCGCACTATTGTCTTATTTGGATAG
Organism: Leptopilina syphax; assembly: GCA_032872505.1. Classification (NCBI taxonomy): domain Eukaryota; kingdom Metazoa; phylum Arthropoda; class Insecta; order Hymenoptera; family Figitidae; genus Leptopilina; species Leptopilina syphax. The sequence goes on along the minus strand of CM065469.1, from coordinate 10,099,274 downwards.
ATTCCATAGATCAAGTAGTCCCTCAGTGGAGCTGTTGTTGACGAACTAGAGCTAAATCTTGGAGCCGGGGTGATTCTTAATCCACCAAAACGTCCCGCATACGGAGTTGTCATCGCAGGACCTGAAGCTGCTCCAGGGTTCGACACTGGTGTTGCGTCAATACTCAAGAGTTTTGAGGATGATAAAGTTGCTGTTGTTGATGGACTGGAGGTGGATGTCGGGAAATTACCACCATTACTGTTCGTAGGAGGTAGAGTGGTACCAACATTACTTGAAGGAGGAAGAGTGGTTCCAATATTGTTCAGAGGAGAGGAAGTTGTTTCAATAGGTAAATAAGTGGTTTCAAAATTGTTTAAAGAAGAAGTGGTGGTACCAAAACTGGTGGGTAATAATCTTGTGGATGGTGTGGTTGTTGGTAAATTATAATTGAAACTGGTTGGTAGTAACCTGGTGGAAAGAGTGGTAGGATTTCTAGATAAATATGGAAAATCCAAGAGGTTTGAAGTGATCAAGTTGGGTCGTGCCGTCGTTTGGGCAGTTGCTGGCGAAGAATCCTGGAAACGTGTAAGCATATTTGGAATAACAGTCTCTGGATTTGAAAAAGAATCAAGAATCGTGATGAGTGAACCAATGGTTGTTTCTAAAGGCGTTTTAGGAGTTGTTTCCTCAACCATTTGGATCAGCTCGGTGGAAGTGGGGGTTAGTGTGATTTCTTGGGTTCCCATATCCAGTGCTGATGATGCTGTGGGTGCTTTAGTTACAAGATCTGACATTACATATAAGTCTAAGGTACTAGAGGTTTGCATCTGAGGTGATTTTGTGCTACGTGATTCAATACTTTGTTCGTTTGGTACTACAGGTGCAAAGGTCTGTGGTGCATCATTAGTCTGTGAGTCTAAGATTAGTGATGGATAATTTATGCTGGTTGTCTCAGGATTATCTGTACGAGGCGTTTGTTCAATTAATCGAGAAAGGGTGTCAGAAATGGGCGCAAGGGTCGTGTCAATATCTACCGCAGTCGTTCTTTCGGTAGTTTGGTTTCTATCAGTATTGTCAAGAAAACCACCTAGAAGTGAAGGCATTTTATCTACATTTGCCCGACTTTGTGGAGTTTTTGACATTAGCACAGGCTTTGTATCATTTGGGGATTTGGAGGAAAGCTTTGTTGCAACGTTCATTAGGCGCGAGAGTAGTTCGTTATCAAAGGGTATATCACTATCACCGTCATTGATCCAAGATTGAGTCATATTCATAAATTCGTCTTTACCGATGTTGAGCTTGACCTGATTTGCCAGAGATGATGAAAAATCAAGAAACGTTTGTCCAGCAGGACTGATATTCTCGTTTAAGCTCTCATCAACATTTAATAGATTTTTAGATTCCGTAATAGCACTTTTAAAAGTGGTTTGATCTATTAATGACGCAGGAGCACTAGTCACATCACTTCTTGGATCATAAGCGGTTTCTTTAATTCTTGCAGGTATAGCGGAATTAGTGGTTAGGATCCCTAGCGGTGTTGTCAATTCGTTTAATAAATTTGGTTCAATCATTGTAGTTGTCTCAATATTCTCCATTACCTGGCTTTTTATAGTTGGATTACCCAACTGCGCCAGGGTATCCAAAAAAGACTGCAACTTAGGGAATCGAGGAAATCCTCCCATTGGAATGAATGTGGAGGGAATGATTGTTGGCGTCGACAATGTCCTTGCAGTTGTTGACGATGTCATCAATGGCCTTGATGATAGTGATGTAGTTGTCAATTCTGTTAAGGTTGGCGTCGACAATGTCCTTACAGTGGTTGACGATGTCATCAATGGCCTTGATGTGGTTGGCAATTCTGTTGATGTTGTAGTCGTAAATGGAATTTCAGTTGTTGACGTTTGAGTAGTAGTCGAATATTCTGTAGTGGATGATGCTGTTGTTGATTGAACCGCAGTTGTAGATGATAATTCTGTTGTGAATGGTACTCCAATTGTTGATGACGATATTTCTGTAAATGATGTTTCAGCCAATGGCATTCCTGTTGTTGTTGCAATTTCTCTTGATGAAGTTTCTGTTAATGTTAGTGGTACTTCTGTTGATGCATAATTCTCAAAAAAATTTCCTCTAACATCAATACCAATAACACTATCCGTAGTACTTAATATACCATCATTGAATATAGGTATTTCAGTTGAAAAATAGCCATTATCTATTGCAGAATTCCTAGCTGGATTTATTGTTGAAGCTGAACTTAAAAAATCATTTTTCTCTTCATAATTTGTCAATTTTTGAAAGGTTTCTTCGCCATGAATTGCTTTAGAACTTGATGTAGCATAAAGAGCTTCATCATTTAAAGATACAAATTTAGAAAATGGAGATTCAGTTGGAGATTGTGGTGTAGAATTATAAATGGTTTCCAAACCAGAGTCAGAGAGAGATTCAGAATTAGAAGTGAATTGAGATTCAGAATTTTTAATACCTTCAGAAGCAGAGTCTGTTGTAGATTCAAATGAAGAGTTAGAAATAGATGCAGTTGTGGTTTCAAATCCAGTATCTGCAGAAAGTTCAGGTTTGGCAGGGGTTACAATAAATACATTGGTATCGGTAGTGGAAGATGCTTCAGTAGCTGTAGAAATTTCCTGGCTAGTGCTTATTGTTGTTATTTGAACTTCTGAAATAGGATTATTAGTACTGGTTGCAAGATTGGGACTGAATTCTAGATCTTCAATATCATTGTTGGAAAAATTAGGAATGTTAGAAAAATTCGTTACTTCCTCGACTTCTGCACTTGTCATTCTTATAGTCGTGGTAGCGGCTTGAATCCGATTGTTCACATCCAACAAAGTACTTACGTCGGCAAGGGATGGATTTAACTCAGATGAGGAGATTGTCTCAAAAGTGGATAGTGTTTTCAAATTTGTTGTAGGTGTTTCAGAAGTTGGGGTAGCCTCGGGTGTTGGGGGGATTTCATCTGAAGGGGTAATGGAGTTTGGTTTAGCGGTTGTTACTGCTACTGTTATTGGTTCTATGTCATTGTTAGAACTGTTCGTGCCGTTGGGGTCGTTATTGTTAAGTCTGTCTACCTGGGCAACTCGTCCGAGTTGCTGTAAGTTAGTCTTAAGTTGTTCGTCGGTGATGGAAGCCGACTCCAAAGCCTGATAGAAGGTAACAACCTTAGGTTCTCCATTACTTGAGACTTCAATTGGTGGTGACGACCCGGAATTCTGTAAACATAAAAGACATGCATCGTGCGTGCTGTACAACATGCGTACAATTGTGCTGATAACATCTTTACACGAATCAATTATACTGTTCTTCCATTCAGCTTGGAGTATGTGATATATTTACTTGGAAAAACTGTTGGTCCCATTTCTATACAAAAGAAATTCAATAATGACAGAAAATTTAAAATGAGAAAGCATACACCATTTCAAGGTTTATCCTAAAACTACTTAAAGGAGAAAGGGTGTGTAGCCGGATAAATATGGAAAAATTCATACTTTTACCAAACATTCTTACCCACTTAAATATAATTTTATGTCAACTAAAAATTGTGAGTTTTGTGGGATAATGTGTTACAAAAATGGTTAAGTTCCAAAATTGTAAAAGAATAATATGGGCTGCTGAGAGAGGGCGTGAGATAGAGATAGTTGGGTCAGAATTTCTCAAACGGATCACTTAAAAAAATTGTTTTTCATGGAAAATAATTTTCTTTACTCCTTGTAAAGTAAAGTTACCTTTTTGGTAACAACAACAACGGTTTTTTGATTTTCGATGATTGATTTTAAATGAAATGCTTTGAGGTTTTTATTTGCTTTTAAAGAACTGTTTATGAAAATAACCTTCTAATATATAAATAGTAGAGTTCGTTTATACTGAGATGTATGGGACCAAAAGTTTAACGTTTCTGTTGGCTTAAATTTCAAAGGCTGGTCAAATTTATCCGCGTCAGTTACCTTAACAATTCGAAAAAAGACTAATTTATGGGAAACATAATGTTAAACCATTTTTAATTCTGATGTGGAGTCGGATAGATGCCTCGAATTGGCGGTCGTTTAAGGACCAAGGGTATAAGTATCCTTGGTTCGCGCCCACTTGGCTTGGTATTTTTCCGGCACGTGAGATAATCTGAGCGGGAGGTTTGACGTCGAGGTATAATGATGTGCACCGTCGATTATTGTCCGGTACACACCATTAGAACTTGACTGTCGATAAACCGGTTGTACTCAGAGAGGTTTTCTACAGTTTCCCTCTTCTCTGGCGAGAAAACCCATTGACGGATGGTCCAGGCGGAATGCGAGTACTCCTAATAAAGTCGGCTGTAGACGCAAATTAGGTTAATATATAGAAAATTTCTAAGTAGTATGGTTATGTTTAATCCAAAAAAAGTATTTCTCGGGGACTCTTGTCGAAGTGCGTAAGGCCAATAGGGCAGGAGTATAAACAATAATTCTGATGTGGAAAAACGATGTAGATAAATTTTTAATTTTGTTATAAATTGTTATATATACATAGATCAATTGAGTAGCTACTCAATATTCAACAACTGGACTAGTGCAAAATCAAATTCTCTAATGCCAGTCAAGTGTCAGTGAGTGCCTCTGGGATATTCACTGCTACCCGACTGGTATAAATGCGTGCTTTCAGTCTTTTGGCTAGTTCTTGCATGCACATTGAGAGAGAAAATAGTTAGGATAACCATATTTCGAAGGTAATTTTAGTTAATAAATTTACTGCTTCTATTTTGTTGGTTGGCATTACAATGTTTATTATTAACCTAGTTGGATTTAACTATTTTGTTAGTCTATATATTTAATAAGTCACGTTACTAACTAAATGGCTATAGAATACCTAACTACCTAAATAGTTTAAATATCTGCAATTATTTTGCTTATGTTATAGAAATTGTATTTACAAATCCTGTAATTATAAATAATTAAATATTTTTTTTGATATTACCATAATGCGCTAAACAAATGTAAGTTAAATTTAATTTTTATTATTTGTTAAAATTAAAAAATAGTGCAACAACATAGTGAAACTGATAAAGATGTTTAGCATGCGCATTTTGTTGTAAACTTTTTAAAGATTTATGAATAGTGAAAACAAATGAATTGGCATAATTATCGGGTGGGAAAATAAGAAGTTGGATTAGTCACAAACTTTCTATTAATTTTCTTACCTCGATTGGCGTAAATGGTGTAGTAGAGCTTGTAATCTTCGGAACAGCAGATTGAGAAATTGATGGATTTCTTACGAAAAGTTCGGCGCCCTTATATCTAGCACTAAATCTTGGAGGAGATCCATTTGGCGTTATCCTGACAGCTGTATTCTAGTAATTTATAAATAAATATCTAATCATTTTCGTACTTTAAAAAATTTATTTTAGATAATAAAAATTATTTTTAAATTTATTGTATAGAAGAAAAATATGTATACGGTGGATTTCACGTCAGTTCAACACACTTATTTTTATGACTTGTTGGGATTTGGCTGTACTTTTGTAAATTTATTACTTTTATAGTGATAAACAACTCCACCAAATATTTTTTCAAAATTTTGAAAATTACCAAAAATATGGCATTTTCAAAATTTGTGTTTTTTTTTTAAAGTGCTATAACTTTAGTTCTAATTCACCGATTTTGGATTTGAAAAAAAAGATTTTTTTGGTTTTAAGTATATTTTAAGTTAAAACTAATATAAAAAAAATTCAAAAAATTTTTTTTTTTGAAATTTTGAAAAATTAAAAATCCGTTTTTGAAAAAAACATCATCTTCGATTTTTTTAAAAATTTTACTAAATGTTAGGGCAAATGTGCTTTACATGTCCTGTAAGTTTCATCTTGGGATCTCAAAGGGATTCGGAGTAAAAAAATAAAACGTAACCACATATTACGAACATATGGGGCAAAATTCCTCAACTGCCCAGGTAAAAAAATGAATTTTCTCTAAACTTTGCTAAAATGTTACTATTATTAGTAGAAGTGTGAATATTAATTTTTTTTAATTTGATAAAATATTTTTTGAGTTATGGAGTTTTAAAATTTTGATTTTTTTGAAAATATCTTTTTTTCGATTTAATATATTGATAAATAAAATTAATCAAATTTAAAGTATGAATAGTGATTTTTAAAGGGGTTTTCACGGGCTATAAGCTGGTGGTGAAAAAAAGTTGTTTTCTGTCAATTTAACCTTGAAATTCAAGGTCAAATTCTTAATTTAAATATACAGTAGAACCCGGTTTATATGATCCTGTTTAATACCGACGGCTCCCGTTGATATGATCTTTTTTCAATTGTCAAAATAATAAAATCGTCTTTGGAGCTCAGTTCAATATGATCTCTATTCAATTGTCAATTTAATATAATCTCGCAAAAGTTTCCTTGTAATAAAATCTTAATTTAGAGTAATTTTAAATTCACATAAAAAATAAAATATTAATTTGTTTTTAATATTATTTTTTGTTTTATAATGATTAAATAGTGATTAATAAAATAAAATATAGAAAAATAAATAAAGAAAATTATAAAATAAATAAAAAACGATATAAATAAATTAATTTTTAACAATTAATATAGGAAATAAAAATTAGAAAAAATAAAGAAAATAATAAAATTATACGAAACTAATTAATAATAAAAATACTAAATAAACTAAAATTAAGTAAAATTTTGTTACGTTTTAATTATATTTTATTTTGTTAATAATTATTATTTGAAATTTCTTTGATTTATTTTATTAATTTCACTATTATTGTAGGTTAATTATTGTATTTATAACAATATTTATTTTTTATAATTTATATTACCTAGGTACATTATACCTAAAAAATAATTTCAGTTGAAAAATGTAGTGTAATATAATTCTTAATATATTTTTTTAAATAATATAGATAATACCCATTTTATTATACTTTGTTAATTTTTTTTATTTAATTAATTTTATTTTTTTTTTGCAATATTATTTCATACTTTTTAATGAATAATGAATTTTATTAATTAAAATTAGTTAGATTAGTATTTTTATTATTATTTAGATTTGTATAATTTTATTATTTATTTTTCGATTTAATTAATTATTGAAAAGTATGAAATAATATTACAAACAAATTAATATTTTATTTTTTAAGTGAATTTTAAATTACTCTGAATTAAGATTTTATTACACGGAAACTTTTGCGAGATTATATTAAATTGACAATTGAATAGAGATCATATTGAACTGAGCTCCAAAGACGATTTTATTATTTTGACAATTGAAACAAGATCATATCAACGGGAGCCGTCGAATTACGATTTCCCGCTCAAGACGCTCATTTATGGTGGTCCCTGCAATTAAAGACATACATTTTATATTCCACCTAATATGTTTTCCCGCATAAGACGCATTCTTAGTGCGGTCCCTACAGAATCGTACTAACCAAGTTCTACTGTATCTCAAAATCGGTGTTTTTTATTTTTTTGTAACCTATCCCAATCGAAAGCTTACTTTTTTTCATATAAGCCATATAAAAATCAGAGTGGAACCATAGAACTTTTTGAAAAAATTAATTGTAAATCATCATTTTCTATGTAAAATAATGATAAATTATTATTTTCCTCAAAAATTCTCATGGTCCCACTCTGATTTTTACATGGCTCATAGAAAAAAAGTCACCAGTTTATAGCCCGTGAGAACCCCTTTAAAAATCATTATTCATACTTTAAATTTGATTAATTTTACTTATCAATATATTAAATCGAAAAAAAGATATTTTCAAAAAAATCAAAATTTTGAAACTCCATAACTCAAAAAATATTTTATCAAATTAAAAAAAAAATAATATTTACACTTCTACTAATAATAGTAACATTTTAGCAAAGTTTAGAGAAAATTTATTTTTTTACCTGGGCAGTTGAGGAATTTTGCCCCATACGTTCGTAATTTGTGGTTACGTTTTATTTTTTTACTCCGAATCCCTTTCAGATCTTAAGATGAAACTTACAGGACATGTAAAGCACATTTGCCCTAACATTTGGTAAAATTTAAAAAAAAATCGAAGATGATGTTTTTTCAAAAACGGATTTTTAATTTTTTTAAATTTCAAAAAAAAAATTTTTGAATTTTTTTTTATATTAATTTTAACTTAAAATATACTTAAAACCAAAGAAATCCTTTATTTTAAATCCAAAATCAGTTAATTAGAACCAAAGTTATAGCACTTTCAAAAAAAAATACAAAAATTTTGAAATTGCCATATTTTTGGTATTTTTCAAAATTTTGAAAAAATATTTGGTGGAGTTGTTTATCTCTATAGAAGTAATAAATTTACAAAAGTACAGCCAAATCCTAACAAGTCATAAAAATAAGTGTGTTGAAATGACGTGGAATCCACCATACATAAAAAGAATTTTATTAAAACTTTTAAACCTAAAAAATTAATTAAATAAAAGGCCAATCATATACTACATAATACTCCAAGGGAAAAGGAAAATTCAAGCTACTTGCTATGATGTGCAGAAAAAATAGCACATTATAATAAAAATTTAATGCCACGAATTGTAATAGATAGTATGTAAAATGCTCCCTGAAGATTCCGTCGGATTTGCTTCAGATTGCCAATGGAATTTTCGATTCCAGATGAATTTCTATCGTAAATCAGATAGAATTCCAGTGAAATTTTGACGGAAAGTATTATCGGAATTCCGAGAGAATCTCCAAAGCGCACTTTCATTAGAATCTTTCCAACTTGCTACAGAAAATTACAAGTATAAAAGCATTGAAAATATATTTTTATGAAATATCATTGTGGCATGAACATTTCTTCATTTTATTACATAAACCTTTTAATAAAATGTAAATCCAATATAACATCGATAAAATAAAATAAACAACTAAAAATCCACTGCTTTTTAAACTATATTTTTCTCATCAAAACCATTTTCTGTAATAATTATTTTAAATTAAAAGGCCAATATACAGTGATTTTGGTTTCATATTTTATATAATTATAACTATTTAACAACTATTTTTGCCTTTAACAAAACATTAAAATTATGGATTTTTCCTAAACTTATTTTAATACTTTAAAATAATTAATCTGCAATAAAAAATGAAGCCCATTTAAAATTAAATTTCACCAAAAATGACTAAAACATTTTGAAAATTATTCTACTTCATGATTCATACATTTTTTGCTTTCTCATGAAGAACGGCATTTTATCGAATGGACATTGGATCGAAAAACTATTGGTTTTAGAAGACATTGGGTCGAACCAACATTTGCTCAAAAAATCATTTAAGATAAATGGTATTCAGTCGATAAGATATTTGATCTAAAAGACATTCGGTCTAAAAGACATTTGATCGAAAAGTCATTTGATATTTTGATCTAAAAGATATTTAATTAAAAAATGAAAATGAGTAAAATTTATGAAATTTAATAATTTCTAAAAATTACCATTATAACCCTTCCTGAATTCAATTATTTTCTATTATTTTCAACTAAACTAAACTACATCTCCAAATCAATTATCTATATTAATTTTAAACAATTTCCCGAAAGTTCTTCGTGAATTAAATTATTTATTAATTATAATAATTGTAACTGCCTATGTTTTTTTCTCAAGTTTATTAAGGTATAATATTTTTAAAAAATAAAAATAATCAAATTTTTGAACAACTTAAATTATAAATATGACCATGATTTCTCTGAAATTTTAATAAGTTCAAAAATTAAATTTTAATTTGCTTTATTCGAAGATAATTAAATCTTAAAATATTATGATAAAAAAAATTCTAAAATTAAGTAGTTTTTAAAAATATTTTTATGTAATTTCTCGAAAACAATTTAATTTCTTAAAAGAGTTTTTGTATTAATAAATAACTAATTAATTTTTTGATGAATTTTAATGAAATATTTTGAACACGATTTTTTTCTCCAAAATGTTAAAAATAATTCTAAAATGTTATTTTTTTTGGATGTATTTGAATTTTCGGAAAAATGCACTTAAAAGTACTGAAAATACTAAATTTAAAAAAATTAGAAGCTAGTTTTCATTAATTTTCATTTTTAAATTTACGTTTAAAGATTTTTCATTAACCCTTAACGGCGTTGGAAGGTCTGGAAAATTTGTAGGTTACAATTATCGCCCGACAAAATACGGCACTGACTGATTTAAATGACGTGAAATAGGTAAATAAACATTTTTCAACCACTTTTTCTCTAAACACAGACACTTTTTACAAAATAGGCCAACGTACAACGAGTAAGAATCTTCTTAATAACCTAAATTCAAAAGATTGTTTAAATTCATGCAGAAACGCGGTTGTAAAATGTAAAATTGGAAAGTGATGTAATGCTAAGAACTAACAGCTGGACCATTGTGCTCTCTGCATGCTTCTGCCCTCTTCTGGCGACTGGCAGTAAACCGCTTCTTGTTGTCTGTCATTACATTACTTTCCACTCATTTCCAATTTTACATTTTACAACCGCGTTTCTGCATGAAATTAAACAATCTTTTGAACTTAGGTAATTAAGAAGATTCCTACTCGTTGTACGTTGGCCTATTTTGTAAAAAGTGTCTGTGTTTAGAGAAAAAGTGATTGAAAAATGTTTATTTACCTATTTCAAGTCATTTAAATCAGTCAGTGCCGTATTTTGTCGGGCGATAATTGTAACCTACAAATTTTCCAGACCTTCCAACGCCGTTAAACCGCACACTGCCGAATCCATACTTAAACCGCACACTGGGTGTGCGACACCCGGGGACATTTAAGTGTGTTCTCCAAGCTGGAATAGGATATTATCTTTTGAAAAAATTATCTTATATAGCTCAGTACATCTATTTTGAAGGAAACTAGGTTTCATAATGATTTATTTAATTTTTATAATTAAAAAAGAGTTTTTTAAAACTACTGAAATTACCTTAAACCAAAAACTGGGTGTCAGACAATCAGAAATTTTTCGCCGACAACTTCATAAAGTTATCAAATACACAAAGACACTTGGCAGACTAATGTCACGAGGCGCATGAAAAGTCTCCAATTTTTATTTTCCGAATCTTTATTTTATCGAAATTCTTTTTATCTAATAAGAATTAATTATAATTTCTTTTAATCGAAAGAATAATTGTGAAAAACATTATTTTTTTGAATGACTAATTAACAGAAGGTTTAATACTGCGAAAGAAAATTTTTTATAATCTTCAAATAACTGAATTATCATTTCTAAAAATTATTATTTTTTATATTTCTTATTTACACTAATATTTTTATTTTCTAAATGTCAATTTTGATAAATATTATTTTTTAAATTTGTTAATAACTATAATAATTATATTCCCGAATTATTATTCAATATAATTCAAATATTACCGAATTACCAATTCTTAAAAAATTTATTGTTCCTAATAATATTTTTTTATAATGTGTAAATATTCTAAATTCTAAAGTCTCTAAATTTTGTTTTATCGAAATATCATTTGTTATAAAACTTTTTTCTTATAAATGTTTTTCAAAATAATTTTAATTTTTTCGAATTAACATTACTCATAATTTTCTTTACTCCTAATCATTCTTCTTTATAATTACTATATTTTCTAACATGTATTTCTTCTAACTATAACTTTACCGAACTGTCACTTCTCATAATTATGATTATATCGAAATAGTATTTTTCAAAATTTTTTAATATCTAATAATTTTTTATACAAATTTTTTTATTTTATAATAACCAGTTTTCATAATTTTATTTTATTCGAATAATTTTTTCGTATAATTTTTTTCTTACCGAAATTATATTTTAAATAATTTCTTTTAATCGATTTTTTATGTTTCCTAATATTGATTTATCCAAATGATTCTTTTTCATAATTTTTATATTTACTAATTCGTATTTTACATAACATCCATTTTTTCTAGCATTTAAATTCTCTAATTTATTCTTTTCCTAACCTATAAATGTCATAATAAGAATTGCACAGAATAGTTATTTCACATACAAAATATACGGTTTCGACGTTTCCCATCTCTGAAGAATATGGCGCCAAATTTGAAAAAAGTTTATTATTTTATTATTTAAAAATTATTAATTATTACAAATATTGTTTAAAACAATTAAATATCATTAGGGAAATTGTTTTAAACAATATTTATAATAATTAATAATTTTTAAATAATAAAATAATAAACTTTTTTCAAATTTGGCGCCATATTCTTCAGAGATGGGAAACGTCGAAACCGTATATTTTGTATGTGACTAGCGCCTCAGACGGCCTTCGGCCGTCTTCGTCGCTTCTATTCCATGTTTATTTTTGTTCAATTTATAAAAGTTTTTAATGTTAATTTTTTCAATTTAATAATTTTTTAAATAAAATTCTATTTTACTTAAAATATTTTTTTGCTTAAGTGTAAAATTTTCTATTAATTTAATTATATTTTTAATTACAAATTATATGTTATTAATTATTTATATTATTATTTATTTAGTAGTAAAAGAATAATTTCAGACTGCAGCTCCATCTCTTAAGTATATGTGAATTTTTAATGTACTACAATTTCATTTGGAAACATGAGTTCGCCCTTCTATTCATATTACCGATGCTTAATCTTTTCGATACTTTTCGAGTTACACTTTCGAGTGCATTCGATTCTTTTATCCCATGTCTTTTTTTAGAAAGGAAATAACTATTCTGTGCAATTCTTATATTACGACATTTATAGGTTAGGAAAAGAATAAATTAGAGAATTTAAATGCTAGAAAAAATGGATGTTATGTAAAATACGAATTAGTAAATATAAAAATTATGAAAAAGAATCATTTGGATAAATCAATATTAGGAAACATAAAAAATCGATTAAAAGAAATTATTTAAAATATAATTTAGGTAAGAAAAAAATTATACGAAATAATTATTCGAATAAAATAAAATTATAAAAACTGGTTATTATAAAATAAAAAAATTTGTATAAAAAATTATTAGATATTAAAAAATTTTGAAAAATACTATTTCGATATAATCATAATTATGAGAAGTGACAGTTCGGTAAAGTTATAGTTAGAAGAAATACATGTTAGAAAATATAGTAATTATAAAGAAGAATGATTAGGAGTAAAGAAAATTATGAGTAATGTTAATTCGAAAAAATTAAAATTATTTTGAAAAACATTTATAAGAAAAAAGTTTTATAACAAATGATATTTCGATAAAACAAAATTAAGAGACTTTAGAATTTAGAATATTTACACATTATAAAAAAATATTATTAGGAACAATAAATTTTTCAAGAATTGGTAATTCGGTAATATTTGAATTATATTGAATAATAATTCGGGAATATAATTATTATAATTATTAACAAATCTATAAAATAATATTTATCGAAATTGACATTTCAAAAATAAAAATATTAGTGTAAATAAGAAATATAAAAAATAATAATTTTTAGATATGATAATTCAGTTATTTGAAGATTATAAAAAATTTTGTTTCGCAGTATTGAACATTCTGTTAATTAGTCATTCAAAAAAATAATGTTTTTCACAATTATTCTTTCGATTAAAAGAAATTATAATTAATTCTTATTAGATAAAAATAATTTCGATAAAATAAAGATTCGGAAAATAAAAATTGGAGACTTTTCATGCGCCTCTAATGTCACTCACGAAACATAAATTTAAGTACAAAATGTACCGTCCAATATCAACTCATGTTCAATTTTTACGAATTTAACCGAAATATTAGAGTAAAAAGCTAGAATATGGGTGTCGCACACCCAGGGTGCGGTTTAAGGGTTAAATTTTTTTGTGAATTAAATTATTTTTAGAAAATTTGCAATTAAAATTCTTTAAATCTTGATTTAATTAATTAATTATTTTAAATTAAATATTTCAAAATATAAATTATTCCAAATATTTTTAAATGAATATTTTAAAAATTTAAAAAGAAAAATGACTCAAAAATAATTTTTGAAAGATTTGTTTATAGTTATTTTTTGCACTATAAAAATCGTAATGAAAGAGTTGAAAATCCTAATTAAATTCTTTTGAAGAATTTCTTTTAATTTCTTTATAATAATGGAGTTTTTTTAATAATATTAATTGAAAATTTTTAAAGCAATTTTATTGTTTATAAAAATAATTTAATTCTTGCGAAGAATTTTACTATTTTTAAAAATAATTGAATTCTTCCTAAGAATTTATTAAAATTTTAGGAAATAAATTAATTTTATGTAAATATTTGAAAATAATTAAATTCTTTCGAGGAATTGTAATATTCTATTAAAATTGTTTGGAAAAGAATTGAATTTCTGCAAAGGATTTTACTATTTATAAAAATAATAATTGTATTATTCCGAAAAATTGTACTATTTATAAAAATAATTGAAATGTTTCAAAGAAGTTATTAAAATCTTAGAAAATAATTGAATTATTTTGGATAATTTTATGGAAATATTTGAAAATAATTAAATTCTTTCGACAAATTCAATTAAACTTGTTTTGAAAATAATTGAATTCTTTTAATTTTTTTGACGAATATATTTAAAAATTGCATTAAAAGTAATTTTATTTTCATATAGAATTTTTTTGGAATATTTTGAGAATAATTGGATTATATTTTTAGAGAATTTTAAATTCTTGTTGAAAATAGTTCTAAAATCTTATTTTTTTTTGTATGAATTTGTATTTTTGGAAATATGTAATTGAAAATAATGAAAATAATAAATTTTAAAAAATTAAAAGTTAATTTTTATTAATTTTCATTTTTTAATTTTTGTTTAAAGATTTTTCATTAAATTTTTTTGAGAATTCAATTACTTTCAGAAAATTTGCAATTAAAATTTTTCAAAAATTCTAACAAAATACTTGAAAAAAAATTAATTATTTTCAGTTAAATATTACAAAATTTCAATTACAATTCAAAATTTTTTTAATTGTATATTTTGATAATTTTAATAGAAAAATGATTCAAAAATAATTTTTGAAAGATTTGTTTTTAATTTTTAAAAATAAGTGGAAAAATTCTTAATTTTCTAAATTTCTCTGATATAAAATTTTTTTTCCTGACATTTCCCTGACTTTACTGACATGTGGCTACTCTGATTTCAGAAACTTTTTTGAAAAATTTCCGGCAATCCTTCCACATGAAAATTTATCACAAATCACAATACTTTCTCCATTAGGAAGCAATGAATTATCATTAATTAAATTAAATAAATAATTATTTATATTAATTATTTTAAAACTTACGATATTTGTGGCATTATTGTAGATTCCGGAAAAAATGGGACTCCTGGCGCCCAAGGAGCCGAGTAAAGGCGCCACTGTGCTTCTAATTTGATCTAAAAGAGAAACATTTCCTGCAGTGACAAGGATATTCTTAGTGGGACTGAAGATATTGCCACTATTTCCAGTGAACGCATTGCCATCTTGAAGGATCTGAAGAGACTGCTGCTGCACACTAGTGGAATCATTAGATACCTTTACGTTAACCGCAGGTTCCTGCGTTACCAGCTGTGGTGAAGGGCTACTCGAAACTTTAAACCTAGTTGCCTTCGGTGTTATTTCAATGCTGTTTGGCTCTACAGTCGACGATCTCAGCAAACTTAGAGGTACTTCCGAGTGTCTTCGATAGGTTGCGGTTCTTGATCGTGGATCAATCTTCTGAGAACTATTCATCTTTTCATCGCCACTAGTGGCGACACTAACATTTGCCGCAGAATTGATTTTAAAAGCCTGTACCTTCTTTCTGGAATATCTACTAGTAGGGCGGAAATTTTTTGCTGTTGTCTGTTCGTCTTTCAAATTTTTCGTTTTTAAAAGTCGTGTCTCATCGACACTGCTCCTGGAGAGATCATTAAATAATTTGGTCCTTAATTTCTTCGTTGATATCTCTTCCGAAATTGTCGTACTGACTGATTTTGTTACAGAGATGTAGTTTTTTATTGTGACCGGATTTTCAGTAGTTTCTCTAATTGTATTAAAATCTGTTGATTTAATTTGATTCGAAGGAGTAGTACCCCTATGAAATGAGACTTTTGAGCCTGATTTCGCTGTAGAAGCGTTTCTATATCGTGAAAGAAGTGGTTTTCTCGAAGGCAATAATTTTGATTTATTTTCATTTGTACTTTTCGATAAATGACGAATCAAAGTACTTTTAGGTTTCTGCGTTGTGGAAGAATATTCACTTGTCTTATTTCTTCTAGAAAACGATTTCCCCCTTCCTAAGGAATTATTCGACTCTACTTGATTTTCAATTTTTGATTTTGATCGTATATTGAAAGATGATCTAGTTTTTGAAGAATTTTCATTTTTTCTGATTCGTTCTGACGAACTTTCAATTGTTTTTTTTGCTTCTTTCACTGTAGAATTTCGTGATTTTGGTATAAAATTGCGTACTTTACTTGTTTCATGATTTTTTTTCGGTCTCGCTAATTTCGGTTTAACGACACTCTCTTGGCCTAATGTACTCTCGGTGTGAAGATCGGACAATTTGTTCTCCAATTTTTTCTCCTCATCAATATCCAAATGTTTCCTCTCGTTGATGGAATCGGTTTCCTCATCAAGCAACTCTGGTTTCACTAGTTTCCTAGCGTTTTCCAATTTCATTCGGGACCTCGCGGAAAATAGTGATGTTGTTGCTTTCTTGTTGCCCTGAAAAGGTCGTCGAACAACCTTTTTATGAACAAGACTGAATTCATTTTGACTCGGCTGAGACTTTTTTCAGTTTTGAGTCAATTTATAGAAAGGAAGAAAACAAGTCCAAAAGTATCCCAAAGCATGATAGAAAGAGTTAATAGAATCCAATCGTGCTTATTAAATTTTGCAAAAGTAATAAAAATAATATTTAGTAATCAATATTATAAAAGTTCATGCAAAAAAAAATTAAAAAGATAATCAAAGGTTCATGCAAAAGAAACTAAAGAAATAGAAAAATATATAAAAATTATCTTGATATCTAATCGGATTTATTTTTACTTTTCTTTTTTTATATTCTGTTTTAATTGATTTCATTGGCAATTTTTAAAATTCTTTTTAAAATGATCGGTTGTTCGGTATCGCCTTCATTTGAAGAACTTCAGTAAATAGGCGGTCCAATTAATGATGACGTTCTTAATGATCTCGAACCACGATCGCATTGCAGATGACAGTAACTGAAAGTTTAATGACGCCTTTTTAAGGTTTAAAGAGACAGAATTCCGAATCGACAGATAAAAATAAATCTGTTGTCAATTTTTAGTTTGCACGCTGTTTTTTACTTTTCGAAATCGTCACATTTTGTAACAGTAAAATATAATTTTTTAAAACCTAATTTTCTCCAAATTATATAAAACCTCCTATTTATTGAAAGGTAATAAATTACAAATTAAAAAGTCAATGATATATTATTTATAATAGCATAGAATCGAAAAGAATAATTTTTTAAAGAAATTTAACGAAATTATTGATATTGATTCATTACTACCTACTTAATTATTTTTTAGTAATGATATATATTTTATTCTAAAATTACGACATTTGATTTCCGTTTAATTTTCAAGAATGAGCTCTCGATATTGACTAATAAGAAATTTCTATAGAAATTCTTTTCTAAAGATTATAATAAACAGATCTATGTCACCAAAAGCCATCATTAACGGGAGAATCGAGTATATGAAAGTTAGACAATTAACTTTTGTTAATTACTAAATGCAATTACAAGTCATTTATAACGGTACAGGAAATTTTTTATTAAAAAATATAATATTACCATTTCTTCTTTGTAGGGGTATTTTTTATGTTTTATGACGTTTCTAGCGTTAGACAATGTTTACATTAATTTTTTTTCACATAAAATTTTATATTTAAATTTCTCTGTCAGAAAAGTTTTGCCAAGTTGTGTATATTCATCAAGAAATATTTTCTAAATTTGCCTGGTATAATAATAATACATATGAAAAAATAAATTCAAGATATGTTACGCGCCATTCACTTAACATGGCGCGTAACACCTTATAGCATCAAGACCCTCAATTGTTGATAAATAAATAAGTTAAGAAAGGTATATGAACATTAATTATTAGAGTAGTAAAAAGTTAAATATAAAAAATTATTCTTGATATAAAATATATGAGAAGAACAAAATTAAAATTTTCTCTACCATATGGAAACATTTTTGAAGTTAATTTGAAGTAAAACATTTTGGTATTAGTACTGAAATAAACTATCAAAGAATTTAGTAAATTTCCAGAGTCATAAGTTTCTGTACTCTTTGCTGTGACATTAATGAGATATTTTAATTATTCATGATCTTTTTGTATGTATAATAATATCTGATCCAATTTACGCGAATCGCGTTCAGTTACCACGCCTTCGCTCAAGGTTTTACTTTCTCCTTTACGAGAAACCCAAAAATAAGAACAGTTGGCCAGCGAAATTAACCGGTTCGCGAATCCCTCACAGAATATTATGAAATCTATCACATGTGAAATTTTATTTCCAAGAAGTATTTTTGAAAAAGAACAATAAACAAAAAATACAGGACTTTCCTTTTGATTGAGTAAGATTTTCGAGAGAATAAAGGAGAATAAGCATCAAGCACGATGTCAATGTTCTCCAGACGTCGTAATATGGGAAGTCAATGACATCGAATGCATTTTTGGTCAGTTTCAATATTTCGACATACATACTATTTAAACCGTATTTGGCAGTTATTATCTCTTTGACCATGAATTGGAATTTTCCGCATTTTTATTTCCTATTACTTTAGCAGGTGCCCGTAAATTTTGTAATAAACATGTATAAGGAAAAATTATTTTTTGTCTTGATGTAAAATAATAAAAATTTGTTTTTATTTTCATATTTTATCAAAAAGAATTTAAATGTCTTATTTTGACTCTAGTGAAAAGAATAGAATTTCGGAAATTCTTCAAATAATACTCACAAACGAAATCAGAAAAAATATTTCTTTTTTAAAATTAGAAAATTCCAATTATAGTTGATTGATAGAGAGTGAGGCTTTTGTTGCATGCAAATAGAAAAAACAATAGTTGCCTTCTAGAGAAATGGAAAAATTGCGGAGAAAGAGGGAAGCAATTGACAATTATATATTTTATAGCATAGCACAGAATGAAAGGGAAAGTTTTCTATACCCAGGAAAAAGTTTTTCGTCAAAAATATTCCATTAACCAGTTGTTCAAAGTTTAATGATTTTTTGAAAATAGAAAATCCCTTTGACACTTTTTTCCGAGATATGCACATGTTATTTATAAAGTATTTACAAACACTATAATAAGTAAGTTAGCAATAAAAAATTAAAACTAACAAGTGTTCAAACATCAAAATTCATAGAATTGCAAAAAACAGATAATGAAATTTCTTGAAATATTTTAAACTATTGTATTTATAATATTGTAATAAATATTTCATTATTCTTTTTAATTATGGAAATTTATAATTATATGATAATTTTATATAAATGTTATATTTTACATTATTAATTTTAATAAAATGCTTTTGCTAATAAAAATAATAAAAGTAAAATAATTGTTTTTTAATTATAAAATTTAAATAAGTTTCATGCTGATAAAATTTTAAGAAAATTGGAAATGAAATTAAAAGACTTTAAAATTTTAGTGGAATTATTTTTTTATGCATATGTGAAAAAGATATATAACATACTTGCAATGGTGAGTTTGGAGTTAGTTTTGCCGCAGACGCTGAACCCGAATTTTTCTGAAATGATATTTTCTTTCTACTTAATATTTATGAACATTTAAAAATAATGTAATAAATAAATACAATATATATAATTGCATGAAAATTGAAAAATAAATATTAGATGCAGAGAAAACAACTAAGTTAAATAAAAATATTTAGTTTAAATATTTCAATAAAACTAAGTGACATTCGTCTAATTTATTGCACGAAAAAATTTATTATTGATTTACTATAAAAATTAACAAATTCAGATTTATTTAATTAAAGAATTAATTGTAGTTAACCCTTTAACTCCCAAATGTACAAAATTGTGGCATGAAGTTTAAGGACATATATTTCAGTACTTAAGAATCAATAGACAAATTCATCAATCAACATTCCTTATGTTTTCATATGCGTTCTATCGAATGGCGTTATAAAAAAAAATTAAAAATTTATAAACAAAAAAGTTATTAAAGTTTTTAATAAAAAAAGTCCGATTTTTTTCAAATTTTTGTTTAATTTTCAATTTTTTCTACTACGAAATGGCAGAAAAATAATTTTAAATTATACAAATAACGTGACAAAAATATATAAGCTACATGATAGGACTATAGAGAAAATTAAAAATTAAAATGACGGCTAAATAATGGAGTCTGAAGTTCAAATTTTTTGCAAAATTTCACCCGAAAGTACGAAATAGTTAAAAGTGTTTAGATTAGCTTAAAACTTGTTACTCGGGGGTTTTAGGAGTCGCTGATCACGAATCTAAAGTCCAATTTTCAAAATTAAAAATGGCGGATCCAATATGGCAGACATTTTTTTTCAAAATTGATCAAATTCGATTGAAATTGATAACTTGGGGGTTGTTAGGGTCACTGATTACGAATCTAAAGTCTAATTTTCAAAATTCAAAATGGCGGACAATTTTTTCAAAATTGATCAAATTCGCTTGAAACTATATACTCGGGGATTTTCAGGATCGCTGATTACGAATCTAAAATCAATTTTTCAAAATTAAAAATGACTGATTCAATATGACAGAAAAATTTTTAAAATAAATCGAATTATTTTTTTATTTTGTCTCCTGCCATAGTGGATCAGCTATTCAGTTTCAAGCCATTATAATTAATTTTTTATTTTGTCGTCTGCCATATATTGGATCCGCCATTTTAACTTTTAAAAAACTAATGTCAGATTCGTAGTCAGTGACCCTAAGAACCCACAAGTTACCAATTTTTATCGAATTCGATCAATTTTGAAAAAATTGCCCACCATATTAGATCCGCCATTTTGAATTTTGAAAATTGTACTTTAGATTCGTGATCAGCGACTCCTAAAACCCCCGAGTAACAAGTTTTAAGCTAATCTAAACACTTTTAACAATTTCGTACTTTCGGGTGAAATTTTGCAAAAAAATTTGAACTTCAGACTCCATTTTTGAGCCGCTATATTAATTTTTAATTTTCTCTGTAGTCCTATCTTGAAGCTTATATATTTTTATCACATTATTTGTATCATTTGAAATTATTTTTCTGCTATTTCGTAGTAGAAAAAATTGAAAATTAAACAAAAATTTGAAAAAATCGTACTTTTTACTAATAAATGAAAATTAGTTAAAAGAAAATAAGGGGCCGTTCAAAAAATACGTAACGCTATTTTTCGGAAATTTGGACCCCCTCCCCCCCGTAACGCAATGTTGTATACATTAGCGCCATTTTTTCTGCTGACCGTAACAAATAGATTGACCCCCCCTCCCCCCTAAAGCGTTACTTATTTTTTGAACGGCCCCTAAAATAAAATCACTAATTTATGTAGACATAATAAACTTACCAACTGAGCTAATTTTGCCTTAAAGTCTGGAGGATAATTTTCGTTATCAAGATTTTCTTGTTTAACCGAAGCAAGAGATTCACCAGGAGTTTTTACAAAAGTTTTATTGCCTCTTCTACCCAGAGGTTTGCTCACTGAAGCGGAAGTTGTGACGATTTCCTCTTCCAATGTCACCAGCGATGATTCAGCTCCGGTATACGGTCTCCTGTGCAATGACCACCCAGGATTTCCTCTCGCCTGCGACTCTTGTGGATTCGTTGTTACTCTCTGCGGAACTTCTGTGGTTGTTATTGTTCCTACAGTTGATACCGTCGAAGGATCAGGTAATGGTCTTCTGCCCCTAAATCCAAGGCCATGATTGTAAAAGTCCTCTTTGGAGGCTGTTCGTCTCGAAGTACCAGTTCGCGTCCTCGATCTCGTTGTTCCTTCACTTTCTCTCCTAGAAGCTCTTGAGGAGGTCGTTGTTGACAAGACCCTATTGCTCGGAGCACCTGTGGTTGCTGATTTCGAGCTTGCTGTATGAACATTGGCAGTCAACCCGGAATCGGAATCAGATCTTCCAGAGGAAGCTGTAATTTCTGGAAAAACTGTCACTATGTCCTGTGATAATGTTGTTTGTTCAACCCTCGGTCTGGTTCTAGATCGCTTTCTTGAATCAACTTCCTGGGTTCTTGATCTCGAATCTCGACCTCCATTCCTTCTCTCGAGAACTGCACTAGTAGTGCTTGGGGTTTTTGAATCTCGAGAATTTGCTTGTGCATCCTCTGAAGTAAATCTTCCCCTGGATCTAGAATCTGCATCACTAATTCTGGATTTTATTTCCGAACTTCTCAGTTTGATGGTATCAACCTCGACTTTGGAGAATCTATACTCATTTCGTCTATTAAAATCCGTTTGTTCGGTTCCTAATTGTTCTGATGACCTTGAAGAACCTCTTCTTGAATTACTTTTATTGGATTCGTCAGTTCGGATATTTTCTGCAAAAGACGTTTTTCCCCTTGAACGAGATCCTCTATCTGATTTCCTAAAATCAGTCTCTTCTGAAATGGTAGACGGAGTCGATGGTGCTGATCTGCGAGTGACCTCGAGAATCGCAGGAACGTTAATATTTTCCGATTCAGCCGGTAATGGATCCCGTTTTGTAAGATCGTGAGTTTTTCTCGTAGCATTTTTGGTTCTAGAATCACTTTTAATTTCAGATTTCAAATCATCAATATGATCATCACTTCTTCTCGATGCAAATCTTTTGGAAGCCGAAATTTCACTTCTTAATTCGCGTTGAGTAAAAGCAGTTTGAATTTTTCTTCCGGTTCTTGATATGGATTCATTCGAGTTGCCTGGTGCGGAAAAAACTGACGGGCCATTTTTATCTAAAAAAGCTTTTTTCACTTGATCTGATGGGACGCTTCGACTCGATTGACGAGATACTTTTTGAAATTTTGCAGCTTCTGGTGCTTCTTGTCTTGAACCGGTTGATTGTCTTCCACCTTTTTTATTGAAAATCGCTTTTGGAGTTGTACTAATTAAATCAATTGAGGAAGATGTACTTCGGTTTTTATTAATGGATTTCTTGGGATCGAATTTTCGATTTCTGGAATTTGATTCAATTTTTGTGGATTTTAATGTCGTTTCCGGCACAATGGAAGAAGTGGGGAATCCATTGGCTTTTTGATTCGATACTCCTCGTCTGTTTGATGGTTTTCGAATGGAAATTGGATCAAGAGTGGTTTCAATTGTTTTCGCAGTTTGAGTATTGAATCTCGAACTCCCCCGGCTCCTTGGTGCTGGTAGCCTCGGTTCGTCGACCTATAAAATACAAAGCAAAAAATTTATGACATTAAAATTAATAATCTTATTTAACTATAAATATACATTTATTAATAAATACATTCAAGGACGTTAACTAACAATTAAAAATTTTATTTTGAATTTACTTATGGATGACAAAATGAAATCAATATAATCTATTATTATTTAATACAAAAAATAAAAATAGTCAAATAACGTAAATTTTAGATTTTAAATCTAAACCGAAAAGAAAGTAACTATGTTAAATTCGATTTCGTTTCTCGCCTTCTCGGTGAATGTCGATGAATGAATTAGTGAAATAAATAAGTAAATAAATGGAGAAAATAAGAACGTCCGCTTTCATGGCTGAACCTGAAAGTAAAGCGACATATATTTGACCCTTGCCTTTTTATGTCTTTGCGTCTTCCGTTGCCAGTAAATTTCGATCAGATACATTTTTCAATTTCAAAGGATAAATTGTCCAGGTAATCTGATTACTTGCCAAGGTAATCTAGATATTATAGGACATTAACAGAGCCCAAATAAATTGATACCATTCTCCCCACATTAACCGGTTTACCTTTTCCTTTTTACTTTCATACGAAGCAATATAAGTATCGTTTTCTTCAATTTGACCACAACACTAGACATTGCTAATGTGTCTCAACATTCATTTCTTAATAATTAATTACCTTATCATATATAAACAACATATTCAATTTTTATCATCAAATTTTACCTGAAATAACCGAAACATCCACAAAAAAAGCTATACATATATTGATACTTTAGCATTGACTTTCTTAAAAATGTTACATCTTAATGTAAGACTTCCTTTCTACCTCAGAATAAGACTTGAATAATAATGAGTTAATTAAAATGCAAATTAAAACTTTAAATTTAAAGGAAGGTTCCTTAATGAACAATTTCAATCGAAATATAACCATTTAGATGATGGATAAATATATTATGATGAAAGTGCATTTTTTTTCTTCTTAAATGACTTGAAGCTAGGCCAACTGTCAGAACACACACTTATATACTAACTAGTTTTGCGTTTCTACAGAACGACTTTTTGAGGTTAAGAGTAGGGTAGAGCGGGGCTAGTTGAGCATAGGGGTAAGTTGAGCAACCGAAATATCTCAGGCTCTATAAATTGGCCGCTAAATTTTTTCAATGCCAGAAAGAAGCAGGCACTTGCGCAGTTATGTTCCCTCCTGCGCCTGCTTCATTCTGGCATTAAAAAAATTAGCGGCCAATTTATAGAGCCTGAGATATTTCGGTTGCTCAACTTACCCCTATGCTCAACTAGCCCCGCTCTACCCTACTCGCATTTGCCTGGACCACCCGTCAATGGGTTTTCTCGCCAGAGAAGAGGGAAACTGTAGAAAACCTCTCTGAGTACAACCGGTTTATCGACAGCCGAGTTTTAACGGTGTGTACTGGACAATAATCGACAGTACACATTATTATACCTCGACGTCAAACCTCCCGCTCAGATTATCTCACGTGCCGGAAAAATCCCAGACTAATGGGCGCGAACCAAGTACCCTTGGTCCGCCCACCGAGCCAGGCATTTATCCGACCGAGCTAATCTGTCGGTAAAATGCATTTTTAAAAAACAAATGGTTCAACTGATTTAATCTCTACTACCTGGGTAATTTTTTACTTCTCGTTCCTCTCCTGTCATAATAATGAGAAATTTAAATTATTATTTTTTTCTAAAAAACAAGAAATTACATAATTTAAAGCAGTTAAAAGCTTAAAAAGAAAATAACATGAATTTAAGTTGCTTTTGCAACTGGAATTACTTGGTTAAATAAGAAATTAAATAAGAGCAGGAAGAAAACGTCTTTGTATCAAAAAGGACGTACATTGAAGAGATTGTAAGTGACGACTATCTTGAGAGTCTTGATGAAGACCTTCGATTTAAAGCAGACATAAAACTGAAACAAGTTGAAATATCAAGAAAGTCCATCTGGTTAAAAAATATTGCAGATATAAATTCATGTAACAGGACACAGGCACTTATATACGTCACAATATTGACCACACCCAGCAAGAGAAAAATACATTTTTTCAAAGATCTCATCAAGGCTTTTGAAAATATTATCGCAAGTATTGTTTGCATATCTTTTTACAAAAAAACATTTATATATCAAATGAAGACCAATCGAATACACAAACTTTTTTATTTGAAATAATGTATTGTAATTAAAAAATCGAAATTATTTTTTTTTATTTTCGTAAATTATATATTTTTTGAAATAATATTAGTTAATAATTTGTAAATTTTACAACGTCAATGATGTTAATTATTATAAAACAAAATGTTTGATGATAATTAATTTTTAAATTATCAAAGTTTTGAACGTTAATGCTCTTATCTTTTCACAATTTAGAGCTATTAAAAAAAAACAAGCCTATTGAATATTTTAAGAGAAAAGTAGACAACAGAATTAACATTGATGGGGACCTCACAGTCACATGCTGTTTTAATCTCAGAAATTAAACATTTCCTGTGTCAAATTTTTAAAGTGCATTATATATATATATATATATATATATATATATATATATATATATATATATATATATATATATATATATATATATATATATATATATATATATATATATATTTAAAAAATAAAATATATAAATAAAAAGAATTTTTTTTAAATTTTTCAAATACATCTTGAAATTGTAAATTACTTGCAATAGTTATAAACTTTACATCCTTTGGCTTCTTATATGTAACAGGAAATAATGAGTTGGAAATCTGAGATTTTTTGCAGGCTAAAAAAACAGCGGTTCAATAAAAAAAGAAATTCAACCGCATATGTTAATTTTAATGCAAAAAAACCAATAGCCTCTTATTTTAAATCACAAAGAAAAACCTTGAAACAACTATACAACTATAACCCTAAGAATGCGTTCATTCCAAAAAGAATCAAACTTTTCTGCAAACAAAGAAACTACCACGCAAAGTGTGCGGTTCCAGTTTCGCTCACACGAAGATAGAGTAATCGCTCATAGCGATCGATTTATTGCACATCCAGATTTTTAAAAGATAAAAATGCAAACATTCCATATATTTACGAACACAAAATAAATAGGTCGTCATTTTAGCCGGAGGTAAAAATTTATGTAAAAGGATTTTAAATTATTTCCCTGTAATCTTTGATACAGTGAAAGTACATGTTGAAAATTTTTACTAGTAAACTTAATACGATATAGGATAACATACAGGAGAAAAATATAAAATTTGCAGAATTCCACAGATTTATGTTTTCTGATTAATCGAAATTTTAGACGCGTACAAATAAACATAGTTCAAGTTTCCTACTTATTTAATTATTATAAAATTTTTCAAGTAAAGTAAGATTATTATTGTGATGATTAAATTAAAATTGACCACACCCTAAAAAAAGTAATTTTCGTTTTAGCGAATTTTAGTGAGTCGGGACTGGCAGTAGGTCGCCAGTTTATTAAACAAAACAATATATTTTTTATTCATTTCTTTTTATTATACCAACTCCCCTAAGGAAACAAAAATTTTTAATAAATTTTCACCGAGATTTTCATAAATTGCTGATTATTATACTTAACCAAATTACAGTTGCTAATTATTTTTTTTCTCACTGAAAATTGCAAAATTGGATATGCTTGCAAGTTTTTGAGTATTAGAGAATATAAAGATATAATTTTAAATAAGGTTAATTTTTCTGATAGGGTTCATCAACGTCACCTCCCCCTGTTCCACAGTCGGCCGGAAACCTACGTTTGTGAGGTCAAAATACAATTTTTTAAAAGCAATTTTAATAAAATATACATAACCCTATCTTATTCTATATATGTTTTTACACTAAATATTGTAGTATTGACGATTTATATTAAAAAAATTTTTTTAAAGAATGTTTAAAGATTAAAATTGTATCCCCCGCTGGTCATTGTGTATTTAACGATTATTATTAGAAGTTAGAAACTCTTCGCCATCCAATTAAAAATCGCTTGTGGGCTTAAAACGGTCTGAAAAAAAAGTTTACAAATAAATGTGATTTCATCATATTATATAAGGTTTTTGAGATCACTGAATTCGAATTTGAGGTCAGTTTTTTAAAATTCAAAATGGCGGATCCAATATGCAGGATAATTTTTAAATTAATGCGTTTTGGCCAAAATTCATTTCTCGGGGATTTCGGGGTCCCCTATTACGAATCTGATGTTAGATGTTCATAATTGAAAATGGCGACAAAAGTTTTTTAATTTGACGGATTTATCTACACATATTTACTCGTGAATTTTTCAAGTTATGAAATTCTAATATAATGTAAAATTGTAAAATTTAAATTTAGTGACCCCAAAAACCCCCGAGAAATAAATTTCGATCAAATCGCATCAATCGTGAAATTGTCCGCCATATTGGAACCGCCATTTTAAATTTTAAAAATCTGACATCATATTCGTAACCTGAGACCCTGGTTTATTTATAATTAAAATCTGTTACATAAGTATCTGTATCATAAGTATCCCGACAGTCGGCCCTGTATTATATGCCATAGGGATCGGCGTCAGTTTTGCCAATACTGGTCCAAGTTTGAGCCGTTTTTATTTTCGAATTTGAGTAGGTACATATATAGGAGAGTATAGTTGAGGTTGGACCCAGTGCGTCCAAGCTGCAATGGAAACAAGCGATATAGTCGGTAGTTCGGCATCTCGGGGATTATGGCGCGTCGATCGACACAAATACATAATTATATTGTGTATACAGATATACAGTGCCGCCCAGCAGGATTTGCCCACCCTATCACAGTTGAAGGTGTTACAAAAAGTTTTATATTTTGATTTCTAATAAAGATATCGAGGTTTGTAAGGTCTCATTTTAAAGCTTATATCATCTACTTTAACAATATTTAAAGAATAAATTTAAAAAAACAATTTTATTGTTTAATTACTGTTTAAAAAAAACAAAATTTTCAAATTTTTTTTTGCTAATTTCAAACAAATGTAGTTTTTTAACAAGTAATCGTAAATTAATTATGTATAACGCATTTTAAAGATGATTTTATCACCTTTAAAATGCATTTTTAAAAATTGTCGTACCATTTTTTTTAAGAAAGTTATTATCATTTGTTTAAAAAAACAGCCCTTTTTTAAATAATTCGTATTTTGAAAACGGTTCATTTTTTTCGAAAAAGTTTAAGACAAAAAATGTTCATTTATTTATGTAGATTTAAGAAAAAAATATAAAAAATTTTTTTGAACAAATTTTTTTTTTACCACATTTTTACCTTGTACTTGTAAAAATATTGTACAAGGTAAAAATGTGGTAAAAAAAAATTTGTTAAAAAAAATTTTTTATATTTTTTTCTTAAATCTACATAAATAAATGAACATTTTTTGTCTTAAACTTTTTCGACGCGCCATAATCCCCGAGATGCCGAACTACCGACTATATCGCTTGTTTCCATTGCAGCTTGGACGCACTGGTTGGACCACTGTCTACGTAGGCCATTCGCGATTTTTTGGACAAGTTCACTAGCGCCATCTACGCGCATGCTTGTCGAAGCTTGTCTTAGTGAAACCTAACTTTTTGTTCAATAACATTTTCGGTCATTAATAAAAAATAAAAAAAAATTTATTCGTCAAGGCAAGCATGCAGAAATTTTGTGGGACTCATGGTTGAAAGGAAAACAAAGTGAAAAATCGAATTTCGAAACATATTTCTTTATGATACAACAATTCGGAAATGTTACTTTCTGTTAAGGTTGGCCTCTTTGTACTTAAAATGCGCAAAGATGAGGACGAGCTACTACTACATTTGCAAAAACTGCAATTCTGAATAACTCATAATATAATTGATAATCTTATTAATATTTTTATTTAATTTTATTAATATTTCAGTGCAACATTTTTTTATTTATATTTATTTTTTTATATTGTTTATTTTTATTGTTTTATTATTTCATTAACTTACAAGCTTTAAACAATAAAGAATTAATTTTCCGTAACTCTAAACATGTTATTTTATTTTTTATAACGGTAATGTCCTTTGAATTTCAAACATGGATCGACCTTGACTGTAAGGGCCAACCTGGACTACAATTTTTTTTTTAATCTTTATAACTTTTTCATTTTAAAACCAATCAATTTATTTTGTACAGAAAAAATGTTCCTATTAAATAGGACTTTCCAACAATATACTTCAATTGACCAAATTCATTTTGAAAAAAAAGTTATAAACAAAAGTCAAAAGGTGGGCCGACCTCGACTATACTCCCCTACATGAAGAATTTCACGCTATAGATTAAATAAATAACATCCATTAAACATATATATTCAAGATATATAGATATTTCTTAATTATTTTCTTTAGCAGTAATTTGAGACTAACACGACTAAAGTGAGAAGTTAAACTCCATTTTCCAAATGAAATTCCACCTACTTGTGTGGTTACGATCACTTCATTACGTCACTTTCTTATAGCTATGATCTTTAATAGAAAATTATAACTTGTAAGAACGTAAATATAAGTATGATTTTTAAGAAAGAGATATTTAACTGTACCTACTCTAATATTTATTATTATCAGTTCAATAATAACAATTAATATTAACAATTTAGGAAAAAAAATTGAAAGAAAATTTATATACAAGATTAATAATAATTACTGTCCGAAAAATGTCCGGAGCTAAGTAGGAGTTTAACTTCCAAACCGAATCAGTACTATGTCGGAGTTAAAAAAGTATTAAAAACAATACTGTCAGAAAATTGGGATTAATTATAATAATAATTTTCATTCACCAAAGCGACCACAACTTATGAAAAAAATTATTTCATTTATTAACTCTCATAATTTTTTTCCAAATTTTTTAAAAACATTTAAAATAATATTAATTTGAATTTATCACTCGGTGTTATTTAATAATAATGATGACTTTATCGATCACTCCGAGTCATTTAATGACTCGGAGTGATCGATAAAGTCATCATTATTATTATTAGCATTTAAAATATTTTAACCATTTAATTATTATTAACTAATTATTGAAAATTTGTTATTAAATATTCTTACACGGAGAAAAATCTGTTGCTCTTAGCGCATGAACAGGCCGTACTAAAAGCGCATACACACCACCATGCGTAAGTTGCAAGAAATCCATGCTGATTTTTCATGGATTTGAGCAACTGTGGCACAAGTGGAAAAAAGCTGTGCAAAGTTAGCACCGGCCTTTGCAAAATTAGGTACAGACGTCTATGCGAAAAGCGAATCAAAATGTCTCTAGCGTTATTCGTAACACATTTCTCTCCGTGTAGTAATAAAATAATAAAACTAAATATTCTTAGAAAATAAAATTTCATTTAAAAAATGTTGAAGTCATAAAATTGTCATTTTACATGTTATTTAAAATAATAATAATTATTATTAAGTGTAAAATTACAATTTATATAATCAATTTATTAGTATAGCAGTGTATACCTAAAAAAAATTTTATCTCGAAAACAACATGGTGGATGCAGTTGAAGTCGACTTTGTTAAAATGAGAAGGATTATTTGCTAAATTAACAATATAAGTGTAAACCTATACCTAAACTAACACGGTGAAATTGTTGATTCCTTCTTAACAGGTGTAATGTACAAAGGAGCAACTCATTGTTGTCCCATTTTTAAACTTTACATAATTTTTTGCATAAAATCTCAGTTTTCCAATGAAAATGACAAAAAATTAAAAAAAGAGGTATTTTTGTAAAAATTGAAAATTAAGGTATATTTAAAAAAAGGGGTTAAGAAATTTTTTAAAAGAAAAAAGTGAATGGTGAAGGTCGTTAATCAAATTTGACTGCATATTTGTGGGGGGAGTAGTAGTGCATGCCATGTTTGTCTGACTGGCTGGAAGGGAACGGTACCCTGTAAAGTGGGTAGAGGTGATGAAAAACTAGGTCTGTTTACATTAATGAAAGAAAATAAAAAAGATTTTTTTAAAACATACTTCAATAAAATCAACTTTTTAAATCGTTTGCCGTCGAAAAACATTTTTTCAGCACAATTGAATGGTTGGGCACAATAAGGGGACGTACGCGCCGCAACACGCTATAACGCCAGTCAAACGGTAGAAATTCTGGAAAAATTGGAAATTGTAAATTTTGATTTTTTAAAAACAGTATCTTATAGGAAATTAAAAAGCGCATCTTTTTTTCCTTTGAGATTTTTTTCTAAAATAAATATTTTAGAAAATAATGACCAAAAACTAACAAATTTAAATTCTCAAAATTGATTCAATTTTTAAACATAACTCGTTGTATCTTCTGTAAATATTATTGAAATTACTTGTAATTTGGCATACAAACGCATTTGGGTCCACAGAAGGCGACAACATAATTAAAAATTCAAAAAAAATGAATTGTTTATTAATTTTTAATTGTTTATAGAGATCCGTCGATAATCACGTTTTCTTATCTTTGCCGTCAAAAAGTCTGTGGGGAAGTTTAGAGTTGAGCAAACTTCCAGTGAGACATTTGTTTATTACTATTTGAGGAAGTTTTCTGTAAAGTTACAGAAAGATTCCTTAATTATTTATTGAAATATTTTAATTTTAAGAGAAAGGGCGGCGCGCAGTGAACCTTCGTCTACGTGCAGTCGCAAGTGATATTTGTTCACTGGCTCAATAAAACATGGTTTTTCTCAGAAAATTAATTTTTGAAAGATTTTAATTTCGTAAAAAATATTTGTTTAATAGTTTGTGAAAAAAGTTTTATTGACATTTCATTATTTGTAATTCTTATCCATTTTAGCAGAAACGAAAAACGTACATTAATATTTGTAATATACATTACTGAACGCTTGTAAGCATATTTTATAATACTTAATTTTATTTAGGTTAATAAAATAAATAATAATGAATACAAATATTATATGACGTTAATTTAATTAAAATTAATTGTAATATAAATAAATTATTATTTCCTTTTATTTTTCAAATGTTTATCGCTAAATCATATTCAAGAGTGTGCAAAAGTTTGTAAATAATTTCAATGATCAAAATATGAAATACTTTGTAAATAAACGATATACTAACAAAAGTTATTATAAATATATTGCAAATCAATATATTTATATTCTGTAGTTAAATACAGTTTGTATTATTTCTCAATATATAAACATTTTCAACTAAAAAATTTTTTATTATTAATTAAATATTAATTAGACATATAATTTTAACATAATTTATTTATAAAATTATATTATTTATTAGTAAGATTTTCTGAGAAAAAACCATGTTTTATTGAGCCAGTGAACAAATATCACTTGCGACTGCACGTAGACGAAGGTTCACTGCGCGCCGCCCTTTCTCTTAAAATTAAAATATTTCAATAAATAATTAAGGAATCTTTCTGTAACTTTACAGAAAACTTCCTCAAATAGTAATAAACAAATGTCTCACTGGAAGTTTGCTCAACTCTAAACTTCCCCACAGACTTTTTGACGGCAAAGATAAGAAAACGTGATTATCGACGGATCTCTATAAACAATTAAAAATTAATAAACAATTCATTTTTTTTGAATTTTTAATTATGTTGTCGCCTTCTGTGGACCCAAATGCGTTTGTATGCCAAATTACAAGTAATTTCAATAATATTTACAGAAGATACAACGAGTTATGTTTAAAAATTGAATCAATTTTGAGAATTTAAATTTGTTAGTTTTTGGTCATTATTTTCTAAAATATTTATTTTAGAAAAAAATCTCAAAGGAAAAAAAGATGCGCTTTTTAATTTCCTATAAGATACTGTTTTTAAAAAATCAAAATTTACAATTTCCAATTTTTCCAGAATTTCTACCGTTTGACTGGCGTTATAGCGTGTTGCGGCGCGTACGTCCCCTTATTGTGCCCAACCATTCAATTATCAATTTTGTTTCCAATAAATGTACTCCGTAAAATTTTGAATAGGCACCCCAAAAATTGTTTTTGACTCTTAATTAATTATCAAAGAAGGCTTTTGAATATACAAATAAATGATTAATAAATAAAATTATCAAGTTACGTACAATACTAAAAAAAATTACAATATTGTATCAATTAACGCATTTACTTGAAATTCGTGCGAATTTCGTTTGCAAATACGATGTTCGTACGGAAAAGTGGTTTAACATTTTTAGAAAAATTTACATAAAATAGTACGAACAGAATTCCTTTTAAACTTCAATGCGCAGCTTACGACTAGCCAACGAGTTCTTGCATTGAAACGTTGATAATAGATATATGTGATTTCGAGGGAAATCATCATGGTTTTTTTCGTTTCATCGAAATAAAGTTGGCTATACTCTTCTATTAAACGTTTAAACTTGTTTAAATATATTATCTTATATATAAACAAAGAAACCATAATCATAACATATTAAGAATAGTTACTAAAGTACTTTTATTTTCTACACGTAATGTATTGTTTAGTAATTTATAGTTGAACGCTATTTTAAATAACAAATTGAAACAGTAAGAGCATGCATTCAACTTCTTTTTCTGAGAAATCTTAAATTGCTTTGTCAAAAACATTTTGCACATAATTTTAAAAAATATGTACATTGTATTTTAACCATAGATTATGAAGCTGGAAAAATTCAATTTAGTATATAATATACATTTGAAATAGCAAAATGCAAAAGTAATACTTGAAACTAGTGACTCGTAAAATGATCTAGCTTGCTCTGACATTAAAGTCTTCGAGCAATTCTCATTCCACGATCACTGTATGCAACTTGTATACATATATAGTAAGTCTAGGCAATGAGTTGGTGACTGAACTCAGAAACGGAATTGCCAGTTTTATCGTTATCTTTACTTAGCAGTGGTACACAATCCGCGTTGAAAAGTAAAAGTGGGTGTTACACGTCACGTTTAAGACCTAACTAGAGCTGAACGTTTTGCGTACATATTCCTAGCTTGGCCATGATATATCGACAAAACATTTCTGGTTTCTGATTATCTTACATTCAACACAAGGCAACTCTTCCTCTTTTTCTTCCTCTTCAATCGGAGACAGAAATTTTATACTCATTCCAAAAATTGAAAAAATTTATTTCAATACCTTTATTTATTACATTTAAGTAATAATAATACTTTTTTTATTTAAACCATCATCTAAAATTAATATTACATTATTATTTTGTTATCTTATCACTGTTATAATTTATTTGTACACTTCTATTTGAGGTATAAGAATTACTTTTGAAATTATAATAAAAAATTTTTAATTAATATTTCTTCATTCTTTAATATTATTATTATATGAAAATAGACAATTTTAATATTTCATTGTAACATTTATCTCCTGATTTATGATTTTGTTATTAAATTCATCAATTCATTGTAACTTGATATTCATCTGGAATTTATTGTTTACAACTGATTGTAATTTCTCAACTTCATAAAGATCAAATAAAAATTAACAATAAATGCAAATTTCATTCAATGTACATAAAGTTTTATGCAATCTTAATTAATGTGTATTTCCTATTGTAAAATTATATTAAAATTAACTTTTACGCATTTTACGCATTTTACGCATTTTACGCATTTTACGCATTTTACACGGTCAATAGATTTCCCATGATAGGCGAATTAATTTGTTCACGTACATTCTATTTATATATAAGTCACGAAATTCTCCTAAGTGTGCACTATGTCATAAGGAAACGTGCGTTAATGTTGTAAGTTTGAGAAAAATTCAATTTGCTTTTTCAGAAAAATACGATTTGATATTTTTTAAATTGTAAAAAAAACACTTTTGAAATTATACCGTTTAGAAATTGATCCTCTTTGTTATTCTTTATAAATATGATTTAGAATACTAAAGTACTCTCATGAAGAAAATAATATAGTTACACAAAATTAAAAAAAATACATAACTTCAAAAATAATTTTTAATTTGAAAGTATATGACAACTTCTAGAACTCTTAGTTTATCAAAATTAAATAATATTTAAAATTCAAAGCCTTGTATTTTATTTGATTTTATGCTATATCTATTTTGATACCATATACTCTCTAAATCTAAATCAGTGAAATTTGACTGAGAATCAGTGACTCTATTCTCGCAATTTGAATCAGCGGAATTTCACTGAAAATCAGTTAAAAATAACTGAAATTTCAGTCAAATTCCACTGATTCATCTTCAGTGAAATTTCGCAGATTCAAATCGTGAGAATAGAGTCACTGATTCTCAGTCAAATTTCACTGATTCAGTTTTAGAGAGTATAAAAATCTATGTATATTCCCATGGGCTTTCATATATAGAAAAATTTTTACTAGATCACTAGTACTTACTTATTGGGGCAACTAGTAGGAACTTCTAATGCACAAAAATTTTTTTGAAACAAATGTATTTTCTCTATACAACTAATATTGCCTTCGGTTATCACACAGTTCCTAGTTTACTAGCATACTTTATTTAAAGGGTTAGTAATTTAATAACATTTGCAATATTTTACTAGATTGTAGAGCTACATTTAAAAATAATTGTGCAAAAGAAAATAATACATAAAACATTTTAATAATTTAAATATAAAAACAATATAAAAGTTGCTTTTTCAAAACTTTCAATTTTTAAAACTTTTGCAACTCTGATTAGAAAAACAAAATAGTATTTTTAATATTTATTTGAAACAGGATTGAAGATAACAAGTAGAAATCAAAGATCACCCGACAGTAAATAGAAAAACAAAAAATCTAGTAAAAGAAAAATAAAACCCTAATTCAAACATTAAAAATATAATAGGACTATTAACTAAGACATATTTCTTATTACATTATATGTTTATGTGTATGTATGTATGTATGTATGTACGTACGTAACACTATTAAAAAATAATAGTCCTTTTTCAACTAAGATATATATGTTTCATGCGTAAAAAAATTTTCGCAATATATGCTCTCACCACAAAGTAGTGAGTACGGTTCATTAACCGTTGCCGTAGCAAGAGTTAAACAAGTGCGACAGAAACTATAAGGCTCTTGACATTCTAGGTTTCCCTTGATAAAAAAAATTGTTCCACTTCAAGCTTAACAAAAAATAAGATGATGAGATGCACGTTTTGTTAGTCAAAGTTCATTTTATGTTCATTTGCATTAACAAATGAATATCCGCTTACTATGCATACTTGATCTCTACTCTGCTTTCTTCACTTGCTCATAAATATTAGTTTTTTTGTTCATTCACTTCTGTTAATAGCAAAATAATAAAAAAGTAACTAATAAATATGCAATTACTAACTCATATAGTAAGATATTTTTTTCGTTATTTTTTATTTTATTTTTTTAATCAATATACCTAAACAGAACGTCAATTTGCGTTAAATTGATCAAATAAATCAGGGCTCGAACCAGTCCAATACGGACTTTACGGACCAAAAATGAAAAATTACGGACCATTTACGGACTAACTGACAAAAATATAACCAGTCCGAGTCAAATAAGAGAACATTTTAATTAACTAGCTCCTCCTCCTACGGTGCTAGTTTTTATATGTCCATTGTCCAAGTCCATTATTTTATTAATAATAATATTCATATTTTTCAGTTAATAATTTGCTTATTTATATTTGAAATGTTGACGTTTTTTTGACAATGCAAAATAAGATTTATTATGTGTACTTTCTCTTAACAAAAATAAAATTTATATATTCGCGATCTTTTTAAATAACATACGACTGCAGCGCCACCTTCACATGTACAAACAATTTTAAAAACACCCTTCTATTAAGATTTTACATTCTCATTGTCTATTCTTTACCTCGATACTTTTCGATACATTCGACCTTTCCACTCCATGTCTTTTTTAAGAAAGGATTAAAACTAGAAATTAAAATTTTCATAACCATAAAACATGAAGATATCGATAACTCTGAGAGT
This sequence comes from Leptopilina syphax, assembly GCA_032872505.1. Taxonomy (NCBI): domain Eukaryota; kingdom Metazoa; phylum Arthropoda; class Insecta; order Hymenoptera; family Figitidae; genus Leptopilina; species Leptopilina syphax. Next base: position 10,062,106 of record CM065469.1, on the reverse strand, counting down.
GGCCGATTTCTTCATGTTTTATAATAATTAAAGATGGCCAAGTGATAAAATCATTATCAATTCAATTATTATTTTCAACAATTTTTAACTAAAATTCTTCTTAAAATCGATTATTTTTAATAATTTTCGAAAAAGTTTTTTGACAATTTTCAAATTCATTTGTTTACAATATTCAATTTTACGAAATTCCAATTATTCGTAAATTCTTCAATTAAATATATATGTGACAGGGGCAGTTAAAAGGGACCTACGAGTCGAAAAATCGATTTTTACTTTTTTATTGATTCTTATAGTAAACGGGCCGCTCTTTCATACGCAATAGACCGCAGCTGTCTAGCTGCATTAGTTTTCTCACAATTTCATTTTAAAGTTAGTTTGACAATAAACAGTGCAAAAAAACCAACTTGGTAAACTTTGAAGCCGTTTTTCTCGAAATCTTTTTTTCGGACCGTAAGTCCCTTTTAACTGTCCCTGTCACATATTAAAAAATAAAAACTTCAAATAATATAAAAAAATCAGCAATTAAACTTTCTCAAAAAAAAATTAATTCCACAGCATTGTTAGTTAAAAATATGAAAAATTCAAATTTTCATCTGAAACCTCTTCAAAATTCAATTATTTCTAAAAATTTACGCTTTAATGCTTTTAATATTCAATTATAATCTAAAATTTTTACTGAAATCCATTTTTAAATCAATTTTTATGAAAAAATTCTAATAGAATTCAATTATTTAACCCTCCATCCGTCGCAGGTGAGCAAATTCTCACCCTCATAAATTAGTCCAAACTTGTTCTAAAATGACAAATTTTTTTTTGAATGTTCATTAGAATTTCTAAACAACCTATTGGCAGTAAAATTAACTTTTATTTTCTGTTAATTATTTAAATAAAGAATTAATGACAAATGAAATCTAGTATACGCGGTCAGTCGCATGGTGAGAACTAATATTGCTTTACCAGGGACAATAAATACTGATCTGCGTGATGACACCATGGTACAAGTTTGTGATATTCTAGAAACATGATTACTCGAGAGAAAACAAAATTCCCTAAATCGCTGACATGATTTTTATTTTAAGTAAAATTCCATTAATGGTTAAAAATAACACCAAAATAGATTATTTTAATCTTGTATAGTATTAATTTAATCCGAATTAAATTACAGTTTACTCCGTGGTAAAAATTTCGGACTAATTTCGGATTAAATACGGACAGATTAGTACGTATTAGTCCGAAAATTGTACGAAAAAGGTCCGAAAATGATCCGCGCTAGTCTCATATCAATCCGAACGAAAACCTGAATCCGAAAACACTCCGGAGTAATCCTGAATATCTACGAATTCAGTCCGCAACAATCCAAATTTATGACCGGTGAAGAATTCTTCTAAAATAAGTACGAAATTATCCGATATCAATATGTAAAGAATACAGAATCAGTCCGCAACAATTCGAGTTTAATCTAGTTAAAAAAACTTAATCCGCAAAATGTCCAAAGCAATCCGAACTCTGTAAGCTAGAAATCCGGTATTAGTCCGCAACAATTTGAAATTAAATGTGGCAAAATCCTATTCCGAAAGAAGTGCGAAACAATCCGAAATCTCTATGCTAAGAATCCGAAAATTGTCTGCAACAATCCGGATTTAATCCAACTAAAAGGTATAATCCGAAACAAATACGAAATAATCCGAAATATGTACACAAAGAATCCGACATTAGTCCGCTTCAATTCGGAATTAGTGTGGTAAAATCATATTCCGAAACAAATACGAAACAATCCGAAATATGTATGCTAAGAATCTGGTAATAGACGGCAACCTGAATCATATTATATTCCTGGTAAAAATTTCGGACTGATCCGGATTAAATGCTGGTATATTAGTGTAGATTAGTCCGATAATTGTACGAAAATGATCCGCGTTAATCTAACATCAATCTGAGTGAAATTGTGAATCCTAAATCAGTCTGGAATAATCTTAAATGTCTGAATTAAGTCCGTAATTATTACGCAACAATCCGAAATTATGTCCGTCAAAAAACTCATCTAAAATAAATGCGGAATAATCCGAAATCAATATGTAAATAATACGAAATCAGTCCGCAATAATCCGAATTTAATCCAGTTAAAATATTTAATCCGAAACAAGTATGGAACAATCCAAAATCTGTATGCAAGGAATCCGGTAATAGTCAGCGTCAATCCGAATAATACTTGATCAAAACACCCCTGTCCGAAAATAAGTCTTATTATTATAAGAATTTGTAAATATATGAGCGGATGGGAAGAAGAACTCGCCGAGCGCGTGGTTGTAAGGGATAATATCAGTCAGGTAGCAGTGAGCGCCTCTGGGCCATACACTGCTACCTGACTGGAACTATCCCTTTCGGTCGAGCGCTCGGCGAATTCTTCTTCCCAGCCGCTCATATACAATCCATATTCAATCCAATTCAAAGACTTAATCCGGAATGATTTTAGAACAAAAACCTGTCCATAAGCAGACTGTTCGGATTAGCTGCGGATTCACTGGTTAAGCCAATCGGATTACTTCTGCATTTACTAGTTGTATGTGATCTGACTAACTGCAGACTAAACCGGACTAATTACGGATTCAATAGTGATAAAAACGGTATTGATTTCAAACTTAATTCATGGTGAAAAAACTCCACAATAAACCGTACTGTTGCGGACAAATTCCGGATTAGTCCAAAATCGGTCCTACTTTTTATTCAGGGTATTTACTTATGGTAAATGAAATATTTAATTCTGCAGTCATAATTTGTTTTATCAAACTTACTAGTATTATTAATTATCTTGTTTCAATATTAAAATTGACACTGATTATGTGTTAGTTTCTTATCATTTCTTTTCGTGACACTCTATAAATTTTATTATGAATTTGAACTCCCATGCGAGCGTGGTATAGTGGTTAGTGTATTCGATTTCGGTGCGATATAATGTTAGATAGGTGTAGGTTCGAATCCCCAAGCGTTAGAAATTTTAAGTTAATGTAAATCAAATTGCGATAGGTAAATCGAAAAATATGTTGAATGTACCATAAAGTAATAATAATTAATATGTAAAACTTGTATAATTATTTTTTTATTAACATTCACTAAATTGTCCGGACTAATTTTTGATTGCTTCGGACTAATTCCGGATTCACTAGTTAAAATTAACTGATATTAATTTCGGTTCATAAACCGTACAGAGTTCGGATTTTTCCGGATTAATTTCGGGTGACAAAAACCTGACCATAAACCGCATTGTTTCGGACAAATTTCGGATTAGTCCGAAATCTGTCCGGTTTTTTAACGAGGGCTGTAATTGCTTCAGATGCGGTTGTCGTGAAGCAGAACCTTTTTATTTTTTTCCAAACTTGCCTGGATATTGCAGTATAATATTGCCAAGATTGCAATGCAGTGCCAAGTTCCATGCAAAAAGTTTTACCTTCTGGGTCCTTTTTAATGAAAATGATTTATTATTTTAAAAATATTCGTTTAATTTCCACTTTAAATAATGAAGAAACAATAAAGTTAATCTTTTGATGGGCAAAATAACATAATGATAGGAGAAAAGAATTATTTGATTATTCTTTAGCATTCACTAGGTGATTAATTTAATATATAATAATTGTTGACAGTTGTATAACGCAATATTCATCACAACGACTTCAACTTTCAGATTAATGATTTTCAGCACGTAAAGTGCACATGTAGAAAGTAAATCTTCTCATTATTTGTGTGTAACATAAAAAATATTGTTTAAATAATATTACTTTTAATTTGTTTTAGCCCAAAACTTTTTGCATTTTAACTACATTTGCTTTATTGGTAAATATATTCAGAATTTAGAAAAATATCCCTGTGTATTTAATAATTTGCTATTTATACTAAACACATATTTTAATTTTAAAAATATAGACTATAGTGAATTTAAATATAAATGTCATTAAAGCACTTTAAAATGTATCTTACAATACATTATTGAATAAAATATATTCTCAGTATTGGAATACTTTTTCATAGTGTACTTTATTGCAATCTAGCAAAGTATATTCAGAATGATGGACATTTCTTTCACCTGAGAATTATTTAGAGAGTATTATTCGTATGATGAAATCGTAAGTTAAAAATTCGTTCGAAATCGAGGGCGCGGTCCAGTTCACTTAAAAAAATGTGAATCGTCCTTTCACGAGTGCTTCAGGCCTAATATTATTATATTTATACAGGTAATTATTTAAAAGTTTTTTCTTCCAATTTCACGTAAAATTAAAACAGATTAAAAATGACAACAGTTTGGAAATCATTTATTTCATAACTTAGCGCACTTCTCTTAAATTTTAGTGTCCACTTTCAATTACAAAATCACATTTCCAGAAAATTTGTATATCTTTAAGATTTCCACTCAAAGAATTATTCTATTAATCTTGTAAAAATTTGTTTAAGTTAACGTTGTGTCAAAAAATATTTCTTCATCATTTAAAGTGCTTTCGATTCAGAGACATTTTTTTAATCTAAAGAAAACACTTTCTTACAATCAAAGAAAATACTCTTAAAACTAAATAAGAATTTTGTTCGTAGTAAAAAATCTTATTACATATATATATAAATAATTTATTTTACAGTTAGGAAAATAATTTTTTCAAAAAAAGAAATTTTTATATCCCGGAGGAAGTTACTGTATTCATTATTCAATAAGATACACAGAAAATTTTAACGTCCTTCAATGCAGCCGAAGGACTTTTTTGAGTGGTTAGAGCTCAAGGAAATTACTATCTACAAACTTTCCGCCCCAGTGATAGGTGCCAACCATGCTCGACCACGTAATGACCAGGAACCAAACTAATTTATTTTTTTTTGCACATTTGGCCTTCGTTAAAAAAATAAAAATATATTTTTTTTTACAAATATCACGCCTTATCTCTATATTATATCATCTCTTTATTGATACGTTGAGAATTTTAAATATGTTACAAATCGATCTTTCAAAGTCCATTATACAATAAGTTATTACAGAATCATCAAAGAAGAAAAAAATTTATAGACGAATCAAATTATTAAAGTCCAATAAAAACTTTTTATATTAGGTAGAAATTGAAAGTTTCACAATCTCAATTAATTGTATAGAATATAAAATTTTGATACAAAAAAAATTGAGATCCTTTAAATGATGTTAAAAACAGAGGAAATGTTCGTCATGTTTCAACACATTTGTTAATTGGTCCATTCGATTTTTTTTTGCACTGGAATTATATTTTTTAAACCTTCCTTTCACTTGGAACAAAAACAGAATTCTTACATAGGTACCTACATGACGTATATACATTTACAATATCTACACTGAAACAAATGATATTGTTAATTCTAACATGCTAGTATGGTTAGAACTGATCTAAACATACAGTATTCGTCGAGTAAACTACTTATAATTTTTAAAAGAAAATTCACTTCTATTAATGCTCAATAACAGTTGAGATTAATCACGTAAAATTATCGAGCAGTAAGTAATTAACACCTTTTAAAATAATGTTACCTAATACTTCAGGAATCAGTTATACCTACAAATTTAATACAGATTATAACGCCTACTGAAGCGCGAAAGAAGTTAGATTTCTTGGATTCTGTTTTCTGTATATAATGAACTTAAACTTTCAATTCCGAAACGTTAAGAAAATCATTCGGAACTGCAGAAAATGTTTTTAAAAGAAATAAAATAAATCCTTACGAAAAGTTATTGACAAATATAAAAATTTTAAAATAATAATATTATTTTTAAAACAATGTTAAAGATAAAAAATATTTTCATTCTTGACAAAACTCGTTTTGACATAAAAATTTACAACTTGACATAATTTGCATTTGATATAATTTTCACTTGAGATAAATGAAATTTTGGGCTTAGGAATATTGTAATATGAATTTTGATGAATAAAACAACATGAAATTAAAACCACTAACTTCAAAAACCAATGGATTTTTTAAAATCAGTCCTCACAGAACGGGATATCCCGCGAATATTCCATTTCCATCCCGTGATATCCCTATGATATCTCAGGGAGATCCCATGAGATATCTCACGGGACGGAAATTTGGATCAAGGACATCCACTGGATATCTCTGGGAGATCCCAGGGATATCCTCGGGATATGCAAAGTTTTCTTTCGTGGGTCATCCCGCGTGGGATATGTCAGCGCATGCGCAGGAAACGAAATGCAATCGTTCCAAGTGTTCAACGCATGCGATCTACTATCGCATTTATAATAATAAGAAGAAGAAGCTCCAAGTGTCAAAGAGTGTGTGTCAAAGAGCTGTGAAATATTATATTTAACGCATTTAAATTAGAAAAAGTTTGTTTAGATATTTGTTTGCATTAAATTAACGAAAGTGGAAAATAAATATATTTATAAATTCAGCTTAAAGTGTACAATTTTTTACTTACTTTTTTTGGTAGATGATATATTAAATTATTCAAATATTTATTCTAACTACATTCTCAACAAATACTGCATGAATTACTAGATTAATTACTGAAAATCCAGTATATTTTTCCCTTTAAACAAGAAGAAATAAAATTTTATATGTATGTACTCATATAATCTTACACGCGCATGCGTCGACCTTCCCAGCTGTTGAGTGTCATGGCGACCATGGCGTCGCGTCTTTAGATCAGAAGCGTGTGTTTTGCACTGTGTGATTATAAGTGTTGCTGTTTAATATGTTTAACTTTCACATTTTTTTAGTTTCTTGTAAATATCTTTAACCAATAAATATTTATCAGTAATAGACAAAATGAATTGACCAAAATTAGTGTTTAAACCCACACACAATAAATGTTTAGCGTTAAAAAGACATTTTATTGAATTCAACTAATCGTTTATTAAATCACAAAAAAATAACTTTGATATTAGTCAAATAATCTTTTATTTTTGAAATATTTTTTTTCTCATTCTGGTTATAATTTAATAATGGTTTTTCAACTCTTTATAGCTCTAATTATTTTTCAACATATTACTATTTCTCACGTGGCATATCCCGTGTGGAGAATATTAGGATATCCCGCGCGAGTCTCCCATGGGATGGAAATTTGGATATCCCAGAGATATCTCTGAGATGTCACAAATATCCCAGGGATGTCCCTGGAATATAACAATATCCCGCGAGATATCTCTAGGATATCCCTGGGATATCCTTTTGCTCAGAGGGATGCTATCTTTTTACAGTATCATTATGAAACAATATACTAAAAAGAAACTTTATAAAATAAAAATAAAAAATCGCCCTTTCTATAGAAAATATTCACGAGAAATGGGAATATTTAAAAGATGACTTAATGTTGCAAAGAAACTTTCACTGGTTTAAGAACTAGATTTAAAATCTCGGTGAACATATACAAAACTAGTACAGGAAAATTATACAGGTTTTTAATGTATATAAATGTTTAAGTATAAAGTCTCATCAACAAGGCAAAAGTTGTTATAATGATTTCCTAGAGGTGCATAGACGACCGACGTTATAATATATGTTGATGCATCCTTTCACAAGCGAGCGTTATAAATTTTACACGCACAAGCGTCAAAAATTTGCGTTTTAATAGTCATATATAAAGTTCCGACTTTATTTTATAACAACGCGGTAGTGCATTAACCTCATTGAAACACACTATTAAAACGCATTTTCATCTAATCAAAAAAGAAATACTTTGTCTTTAATTTTTAATTAAAGAAATATTTTATTTCGTTTTTAAATACTTAATACAACAGTACAAAAAGAAAAATGAAAATTATAATAAAAACCGCTGCCAAGTTGTACATTTCTATAATTTTGGTGTTCATGAAATGAACACTTTGCTTCCTCATAGAAACAATAATAATTGAAATATTAAGAATTAATTTTTATAAAAGAGTTCAAAATCATTAAATCTTGGTCCAAAGAATATGTTTTTATATATTCTATAAGATGGTTATAATAGTTTAATAATAATTATACATAAGTTAATAAACAAGAATGTTGAAAAAATGATATTTTCCACAATTTTTTATTTTTCAAATACACGGAAAAAATCTTGAGTGACGTGCCGTTCCAAGTAGACCGAAAATGTACGAATGCGATACGACTTTAGTTTGGAGAAGCTGCATTTCCAACTTGGGCGTGTAGAACGCCCAAGATGCGGCTATTGCAGTCCCAAGGTTTTGAGTCTCAAATCTTGGGTGTTCAGCGCCACCAACATGGGAACGTAGATTTCCCGAATTGAGAACGTAGCACATCCAAACTATAGTTCCCCCACTTTTCGACGATTGGGATTGCACGGTACTCAACATTTTTTCAGTGTACCAATAATTTGATAATTTTTGACCGAATCAGGTTCAAAAATAGGTCAATCGAAGCCTTTTTTAATGCTCTACGAGTTGGTAATAATACTTTTAAAGTTACTTTTATATTTTTCAACAAAATTTTCAAAAGTGTTATTTTCGAAAAATTTAGATTTTTAAAACTTTAACCCTCTGCCTACGCTGACTTATCCCCACTCTAGCACTTTTGAATGTAATTCCCATAGTCCCCACCAGGCGTCCAAATAGACGATTTAAGACGATAACGGTCACATGAGTAGATCAAAAGATGCATCTGAAAAAACTCTACAAAACTAAAGAAAAACATTTATAGGTGTCCTAACATTTTTTTTAAGTTATGGCCAAAAAACGTTTTTTTACAAAATTAAAAATGCAAAAAAATATAGTTAAACTTTGTGCATCGGGCTGAAAATACTCTTATTTTATGTCTCCTGGGGAGACCTACAATTTAAAAAAAATTGAGGCCTTTAGCTCTTACTCGTTCTGAGATATTGAGGCAAATGTAATGTTAGTACACACACATCGGGACATTTTTTTAAAATCCGTTTTTTGGACTTCTGAGATAAAATTACATCAAAATTTTTTTTATTTATTTATAACATTTATACGGGCATTGCCCATTCGTGCATAAAGTACTAAAAGATTAGGTATGGAGTATAATGAAAAAAAGTTTATAAATATGTCAAAAAATCAGTATCGAAAATTTTGCTAATACAATCCTTCCTCTATGAGGAAGCAATTAACCCCAACTTTTTAGAAATTTTAGAAACTCTCATATTTTATTTTAATAGAAAACAGAAAAAACAATTAGGGTCAGATGGGGTAAATGCAAATAAGAGGTAAATACAAACAGTAATTATTTTACAGGGTTCGAACCATGAAAGTATTTAAAAATACGGACTTTACGGACCAAAAATGAAAAATTACTGACCATTTACGGACCAATTAAAATCTTCATAATTATAAATTCATTTGTTTACAATATTCAATTTTACGAAATTTCAATTATTCGTAAATCCTTCAATTGAGGCCTTGGATCGAATAACTCGCCCGACGCTCGAAGACACGCGCTAATACCAGTCGGGTAGCAGTGAGTGGCCCAGAGGCGCTCACTGCTCACTGACTGGCAGTTGCGCGTTCCTCCGAGCGTCGGGCGAGTTATTCGATCCATGGCCTTAATTAAATATATATTACAAAATAAACACTTCAAATAATATAAAAAAAATCCGCAATTAAACTTTCTCAAAAAAAAAAAAAAAAAAATTAATTCCACAGAATTGTTAGTTAAAAATATGAAAAATTCAAATTTTGCAATATATTAATTTGAAACCTTTTCAATATTTAATTTTTTCTAAAAATTCATGCTCTAATGCTTTTAATATTCAATTATTATCTAAAATTTCAAAAAAAATTAATTTTGAAATCAGTTTTGATTAGAAAATTCTATGAGAATTCAATTATTAAAATACAAAAAAATAATGTTGGATTATACCACCACAGCACCGAAATTTTCCTAAAAATGTATTAAATATGTACTTGCAATATTCGGCATATTTAACTAAAAAGTTTAGTGAAAATTGTGTAAAGATTTAAATGTCCCGATTAAATAAATGTTTAGTGTGAAAATTTCCTGAACATTTAAATGATATTTTCGCCTAATTAGAATTATAATTATAATTAGGCGAACATTTCATTGAAATGATAAGAAAAGTTTCGTGCTAAAAATTTATTTAATCGGGACATTTAAATCTTTACACAACTTTCAATAAACATTGCAATTAAATCTTCCGAATATTGCAAGTAAATATTTAATAAATTTTTAGGAAAGTTTCGGTGCTGTGGGGGTATATATGATGGATTATTATAATTTATTTGTTACATATATCTTGTACAATTTTATATCTAATTCTTTTCTCCTCTTGACATTTGCACAGGTACTTGTAACTGATTTTCTCTTAATTTTTTAAAAAACAATGCCTGTTTTCATTTACCCCTAAATTTCTTAATAGTTGAAAAATTGGGAGTAAATACAAATAGTTTTATACGATTTAATGTTACATATATTTTCTACTACCCCATAAAATTGTTCCAGAGAAAGTGAAATAACCACTTAATGCAAAAAAAAATCGAAAATATTGTTATTTAAGAGAAAAAACATGCGCACTCTATTGGTCAAAACTTAATAATTCTGTTTGCATTTACCCCAGCTGACCCTATTTAAGTTTATTTTTTTAAGTTAATGCCAGTTTTTATGAAAACATCCTTGACGAATAGAACTCAAACTATTATGAAGTGAATTTTATAAAAAAAGACTTTTTAGATTAAGGAAATTGTTGTTTCTTTTCTTTAGGAGGTTAAAGTTTTGAACGTTCAAATGAACGAAATTTATTTATTTCTTCTTCAAATTAAATTTTTATTACTATAATTTTGCGTCACTATTAAGCAATATTAATTATAATGTTTCTAAATGTAAAATTTGAGTTTTTAATTTGAATTGTAATCAATAATCTATGAAACTATTTTTAACAAAAAATATTTCGTTCATTTGAACGTTCAAAACTTTTTGTTCATTTTTCTTTAACGCAATCTTCAAAGTCATAAAATTACAGGTGAGCGCCTAACTACGCTACTTTTTCATAAAAAAGAAAAATAAGTGAAAAATTATTATAAGTAAGAATTATAATAATGTATAAAGTGAAAAAAGTGGAATATACCCACATTTTTTGAAATTTTTCTATCCAATCGATCTGCATGTTACAAAATATAATATTACTTTTTTTACACGTGTTACCGTTTGTTAACATAAGAATATTTTAAATAGTTAGCAATAGATTTTTTAAAGTTAACTATTTTTTTATTGTTAATAATTACAGCTTCCAACACATAGGGGAAAAAAGGTGAATTTCCCTTTTTAATTTTGTATGGATGATAAATTAATGGAACTAAAGATTACAGCATATGGAATAGGTAATAATTTTTCCCAATTATGGGAAAAATGTGGTTAGCGAAAACAATTTATTCTATTTTTAGAAAACCTCCAATTGAAGTGTTACTACTTATTTCTATATTTTTTAAACGCTGTCTAATTATAGAAAACGTAATTTCTAATTTTAAAAAATGTTATTTAAATATTTGATCACAACTAAATAAGTTGAAAAAAAAAATTTCATAATTTTTGCATATATTTTAAAAATAACTTTTCTTTATTTGAATCATTTTACCTTATCAACTTACATAAATGTTCTTATAATATTAGGAAATAATTCTTATGCAGAAGTAAGAATTAAGTTTTTCGCAAATTGTCACATTGATTGTATTTAAATCGCACGCTTTATAGGTACTTAAAGTATTTATCTAAAACGAAGCTGGAGTGAGAACGAAGAAACTTCGATACTTACGCTTCGCTTCTTTTTACAGTGAAGTATTTATTAAGTATAAACTATATCTTTTGCAAATTTTACTTGACATTATTTTTGCATGTAGATTTCATTAATTACAAAATAAGTGTTTATCATAAAGTGCTCTTGTTTCATAATATTTTGCCTCATCAGAAATCAGTAACATACATTTACTATAACCTACGAGGATAATTAACCTACGAGGTGTATAACATTTCAAGAAATAAACAAAATCAATACGAACTTACTAATAAAAAAAGATCATGATTAATCATAAAGGAACTTATGGTGATTCTCTCATGCAATAAGACTTTAATTATGTAAATTATAAATTCCTTTCCCTGTTGCATAATGTTATGCATAAAACTAATTCAAGTAAATAGCAGATCGTGTAAAAATAAAAGATCATACCTCCAAGTAGGGCATGGCAAAGTTCTTTGAAGCATTCCAATGTTACAGTAAAGGGAATAATTGGAACGACCGGTCTTCCGTGATGCAACTTGTTAGGCACCTGTAAGCGGTAGTACAGGATAGCCTTACAGATAGGTGGAAGCACTCACGCATTTGTCAAGGAGGGAAAAACAAAAAATCTTACGAATATAATTTTTTTAGAGTATTAAACTCGTTTCCCAGAGAAAAATGAATTTTGCAAGGAAGAGACAAGGACTTCATAATAATTTAAAACCTTCTCTTGATTCAATCTCTTGAAAGTTTTCCTTTCGGATAAGCTAAATATATTATGGTTCATATACTTTACGAAGCGAAAGTTTATATATTTTTTATCTTTATAAGAGGAGTCATTATTTCTTGCAGTGACACATGAAAAATTTTTGTACATTAGAAACCAGAGAAGAGAAGAATGTCAGAAAAATTCGCAATTTTTTGACGCGATGAGTTCAATATTTTTTAAAAATTTTATATTACAATAATCAATTTTTGTTTAGCATTTGATTTAGTAGCAAAATATATTTTAGTTATTACAATATTTAACATAGTGCCTAAAAAAATAATTACAGCTGTTGTTAATAATTAAAAAAATCAATTAAACAAATCCACTCATTCATCAAATAGTTAATAATGCACCTATTTAATAACCTTGGAAAACGAATACATAAATACCAGATCCTGGTTCCTAAATTACTAAAGTGATTAATAAAAAAGCTCTAAAAAAATTAATAATTGTATCCTTTCTTGAGGAGATCTCAGTTGTAAAGTGTGCCAATCATAATAACACACATCCTGTACTCGTGCCGCTTGTAAATTACATCTCATGTATAATTGTATATACATGTCAGGGGGAAAGGATCCAATTGTACACACTTGCCAATATGATTTTAAGGATTATGAATCAATTTGAGTAAAATTGACATTTAATAACTCGACACAGAATCTAACACTGAAAAAAGGATTTCAAAAAATTGCAACATAATCTATAAATATTTTTAAGGTCTTCTAAGTGCAATATTACGATGCATAGGAAAGCAAAAAACAACTAATTGAACTAAAAAACTCAAGGTTTTCGTCGTCAAATGAAACAGAATCATAATACAAAGTTTCTAATACAGTACTATAATTTTTACTAATGCAGTATTTTGCGTTCTGGTTGAATAATTATTATTAAAGACCGAGTGAAAAAGAGGCCATTAATATTGCTTTTACGAGATTTGTATAGTTTTCACTTGTTACACTTTTACCCATATAAGCAAAAACTATATTATAACATCCACAGTGTCAAATAATAACTCATAATCCATAAAATAAAACATTTTTTATTTGTGCTTTAATGTTATATACAAAGTGTAAATAAACATAATTAATTATTTATGCAGAAGTGCAGAGGAAAGACTTTTCTTAATTTTATAAATTATTAATTTGGTGATTTTCAGGAAAGCTTTTATTTAGCTGGAGATACCCAGGAAGAAATCGACGACGGTAAAATCATTATTTTATTATTATAAGAATATTGTTACTGTAATTTCTTCAAAATTATTTGCATCATTTCAATTCAATTAACATTTTCTAGAATTTTTAACTAAAATTCTACTTTAAATTAATAACATATCAATTATTATTCAATCAAACTTTTTCAAAAAAATTAATTTTACAGAATTGTTAGTTAAAAGTACGAAAAATAATTTAATTCTACGAGAAATCAATTATTTAAATACAAAAATAAATAATATTGAATGTTTCTTAAAATTTAATTTTTACGAAGAATTGTACTAACAACTTTTGAAAATATTTAATTTCTTTTAAGAAATTTAATCAAAATTTTAATGAAATTTATTATATTAAAGAATTTTATAACAATTTTTGAAAATAATTGAAAACTTTTTAAAGAATTTTATTACATTTTTTAAAAATAATTGAATTCCTAAGAAGAATTTCAATAATAATTTTTGAAACAATTGAATTCATGAGAAGAATTTGATTAAAATTTTTGAAAATAATTGACTTCTTGAGAAGAATTTTTAAAAAAAATTTGACAATAATTTAATTCTTAGGAAGAATTTCCCTATCTATTAAATTTATAAAGATAATTTAATTCTTGACGAAAATTTTTTAAAAATTTTGAAAATAATTTAATTTCTGCAAAGTATTTTATTACTTTTCAAAAGTTTTGAATTCTTGTAATGAATTTTGATATTTATTAAAATAATTGAATTTTGGAAAAGAATTTTATTAAAATTCCTTAAAATAATTGATTTTATGAGAAGAATTTGATTGTTTATCAAGGTAATTGAATTTTTTTTGCAAAATTACTTAAAAAATTTTGAAAATAATTAATTTTATGCGACGAATTAAATGTTATTTATAAAAATATTTGAATTATTGCCACGAACTTTATTGTTTTATTGAATAATTGAATGTTTCTTAAAATTGAATTCTTTCCTCAAGTTTTAATAAAATTTTTAATTATAATTGCATTTTTCAAGGAATTTATATAAAATTTTATTAAAAATATTTGAAATTCTGTGATGAAAATAGTTGAATTCGTAAATGAAATTTTATTATTTATGAAAATAATTGAATCTTTTTCGTAGAATTGTATCAAAAAGTTTTTTCTATAATTAAATCTGTTGATAAATTTTATGAAAATAGTAAATATTGAAAATTATTGAATTGCAAAAAACTTTTGAAAATAATTGAACTTTTGCAAAGATTTTTATAAATTTTTGAAAATATAATTGAATTTTTGGCGAAAAATTTTGCTATTTGTAAAGATAATTGAATTCTTTACGAGATATTCGTGAAAATTTTTAAAAATAATTGAATTTTTTTGAAGAATTTTATTACTTTTGAAAATAATTGAATTCTTGGGATGAATATTGTAAATTATGAAAATAATTGAATTTTGTAAAAATTTTTATTAAAATTGCTAAAAATTATTGAATTTCGGTAAAGAATTTTGTTATTTATCAAGATAATTGCATTAAAACTTTTGTAATAATTAAATAATATTAAAAAATTCATTCTTGTCAAAAATAGAAAAAATTTTGAAGGTTTCGTATTCGAATTAGTGTCAGTTTCATAGTTTACGAGGCAAACAAAAAAGAAACTAAAAATTCTGAATTTTCTTATGAATTTTAAAAATTTAATTTTTTCCAGTACTTTTAATAAAAATCCCTGACTTTCCCCTGATTTCCCAGACCAATTCTACTTTCCCTGACTTTTCCCTGAATTCCCTGATTTCCCTCACCTGTGGTAACCCTGTTATAAGATAAGAACACAAACTTTAGTACAACTTTTAAATACTGCTTTGAGAAATTTTAGTACAATAAGGAGTACAACGGTAAATATCAATTTACGTTTAACTAGTCTTTAAGGTGCAAATATAAATTCAAAATATTTATTTTTTACAAAAATTTATTTTGTTAATTTTAATTTTCATAAAATTTTGTTTTCAGTTTAATTATTAAACTAAGAGTCTTTTTAAACACATGAATTAAATAAACAAAAAACAAGTTTTTAATCTATATTTACATCTTAATTAAAGAACATCTACATAATCATAATTAAATTGAACCAATTATTACATTTTAAAAAATAATTTAGTCTTTTAAAAATAAAATGTATGTCATAACAAGTTTGTGCAGATTAGAATTTAAAATACAACCAACTTCTAAACATAATTGAGACTTAACTTCAACAAAATACTAATCTTACAAATTTTATAAATTTCATGAAAAATTTCATCGATCATAAATTTTAAGATTTGAAACTTTCAAAACAAAAGTTTCCAATTGAAAGTTTCAACGGCACTTTGATAAATTTGGTGTGAATTCATCAATTAAAAGATAAAAGAAAAAAATAGGGGAAATTTAGGGGAATTTTTAAATTAGGGTACGGTTAGGGGCCAAAATTAAGAAAGGGGACTTTTAGGGAAATAGGAGACAGACTGTGAAGCCTGCACACGGGCACTTCATACGCATATTGTTTTTAAAGCTATTTTTCACCGTGCAAAAAAGAACTAGCTAAAAATTTACAAAATTGAGAAAATTCTAAATAATTACCCATTATATTACAAAATATAGATGCACCTATTTGATCTAAGTAATTCTTATATGAATCAAATGAATTCAATTTAATGAACTCAAAGAATAATAGTATAATAATAGATATAAATATTTATTTGTTGAAATAATCAATTTACCCGGTAAAATATGAAATACTTTTTTAATTAAGTATAAGAGTATAATTAAGTTAACTTTAAAGTCTATATATTATATATCCACAGTAAATGTAGCAAAACATGCTACTGATATAAAATTGGCAACACTAATTAGGAACATATACTTATATGACACTCTTAGAAAATTACTAAAGTTGTTCTTAATACATTTCAAATTATTAACTCATGAGTACAAATTTATTGTTTCTGCTCATGATTTGTTTTTGGTTAAACACGAGATTATATTGCAGAAATTGAAACTCTATAGTATAGTCTCGATCATTCATCTTACATGCATGATTGACATCCACAATAGTACATGCGTTCTTTTAGGAACTTGTTACTCTCTATATTACAATTTATCTAACGGGTGTTTCAACTCAAGAAAATAAATTCTCTGTGAATATGAAATATACTTCTCGTAAAATGCAATAGCAGACAAGAGTGATCATAATAATTGATTATAACTTATAAGTATTGACAATTAATTGCCATTATTCTAAACATATATATTATGGTCGTACTATATTAATGTTATCAGACTTCAAAAATTTCTTATAACGTTGTAGGATTAAATATTAGGAAATATTTGTAAATATTTGCCTATAACTTTAATGTAGGTTCGGTCACGTGTTGTTTTTATACACACACTAAAATGGTTTACTTAAAAATAATAATAAACTAACATTCAATCTAACCTTAAGTTAAAGCAGTAACTAAAAATATCCTAGTGCGAAATGTCAATACTGTCAAAATGGTTCATTATTGGTACAGTATTGTCCGCCGAGAATTGGCAATAGTTACTGAGCTATTTCTGGTGCTCAAAACATCTTATTGTAATCTGTGACCCCAAAAAAGTATTAAACCACGTTGAGTTATAAAATTTGTATGCAGGGTAAATTGAACAGCATTAGTACCTATGTATTTCTGTCAGTTAATCAAACTGTAGGAGAGTTAAACTTTTAAAAATCTAAAATTTTGAAAATTAAAAATTTCGGTCTAAACACTAGATTGGAAAGATTTCTCGGGACAGTATAGCTTCTATATAGACTTACTAGACGGGTACTGCACAGCACTATTACAATTTTTGCACAATTTTTTACAATGTAAAATCTTAAATCAAAATCTTGTGCTTTCAATTTATGATTAGATGTGTATTCTTCACATGGAATCTTAATTGTAATGCTAAAACAGGAACCTATTCGGCAGAAGCAAGATGTATTGACTCAAACTTCCTAATACCGTTTTTACAAAAATTCGTATTGGCTTATTGCTTACTACAAATACGAAACGACTCCATTGAATACTTTCTTTTTTACTAGGTTGTATAAGAACCCACGTTGTATCCCAATTGGATCACATTTTGGATTTTTCAATAGGACTAGTTCTATAAATAATATTTCAATTGAGGCCTTGGATCCAATAACTCGCCCGACGCTCGAAGGTACGCGTTAATGCCAGTCGGGTAGCAGTGAGTGGCCCAGAGGCGCTCACTGCTCACTGACTGGCAGTTGCGCGTTCCTCCGAGCGTCGGGCGAGTTATTGGATCCAAGGCCTCAATTAATTTTTTTAATAGACACTATGCCACACTGCACCGAAAGTTGTCTAATAGATGAAATTAACTTAACTGTAATCTTCGGAATCTTCAGTTGATAAGCTTATAAAACTTTAAATAGGCATAGCATGAAAGTTTAAGAGATTTTAAACTTTTATGCAAAACTTAGTCAACTTTCGCGTCAAACTGACTACGCATATTATATTTCTATGTAGATATCCTTATACACTGAAAGAAAAGCTTTGTAAATATTAGCTAAAAAATAGTTTGGCTAAGAAGATTTAACTAATCTAGAAATCAGGTTCTGCTATTTTAGATGTATACAGTTGGATTATCCCAACTCGTGGGTTCAAAAAAAAACATTCTAAGTAGAATAGACTCATATTAATATCGTTGAAGTACTTCAACGATATTAATATGAGTAAAATAGTGATTTTATATGGCAATTATAAAAAATCAGAAATACAATATGGTACACTGTAAAAAATAAGTCTTGTTTTAAGCCTGATTTTGGCTAAAGCACCTTACATTAGTCTAAATATGGACTAAATTTTTCAGTAGAGAACTGATTTTAAAACCTAAAATTGTCTTATTTTTATTTTAAGACCAAAAATGAGTTGAACTTAAGAAAAAACACGTTTGAGCTCTAAGTACTTTAAAACTTTGTTTTTACAGTGAAAGTATTTAAAACTTTCCCAATTCAAGAAATCAATTATATTGGAATTTATTTAGGTCATCCAAAATTTAGTTATATAAGTGCAACGAAGAATAAAGTGAAATTGTCTTTAATGAAAAATATTATTAACTGTGAATAATGAAAAACGTATAATTATTTTCTTGTTTTTTAGACGGATGAGCGAACTCCTTTCCCTAGAAAGATTCCGGAAAGAAATTATAATATATATGTTTACACACAAATGAAATACGTGTACATCGTTCAGTTAACTTTTATTTCTACATTGAAAAAAAATTATATTTTCAGTGACAAAGGAGTATGGTTAGGATTTTTGTTTGAAATAAAAAAACAGTATTGCTGTTCTTCAAATACAGTATTGGTGTTATTCACATACACATTACTGTCTCTCACATATGGCTAGTCTATATATTGCGCTGCGTATACCAATACAATATGTGAGAATTAGCCATATAATTATGGTAGTAGGTAACAAAAATATATTTTTTTGAATGTACTATTTCGAACATTAAAATTTCATAAATGAAAGTATAATTTTTTCTAATCATAAGATAATAACAGTAAAATAAAAATTTCCCTTCCAAAAATATTTTTAAAAATTCAAAATAAACATTATATAGCATATAAGTCAGTAAAAGTCAGTTTGTTTAAAAAAGGTCCGTAAATTCCGTAATTTGATTAAAAGAGAACAGAAAGTTCGTAAATTGTACGATATAATTTGGAAAATTTTAAAGAAATTACAAATGATTGCAAAATTCAACTACTTTTAGAAGTAATAAAATTCTTAGCAAAAATTCAATTCTGTTCAAAAATTTTTAAAAATTCTTGTCAAAATTTCAATTATCTTTATAAATAATAAAATTCTTCTCAGTAATTCAATTATTTTCAAAAATGTTAATCAAATTCTTTGCAAAATTTCAATTATTTTCAAAAATTTTCCTCAATTTCATAATTTTCAATATCTAATATTTTCATAAAATAATAAAAATTTCACAGAAATTCAATTATTTACAAATTTCTTACTTCGCAAGATAATTCAATTATTTTTCTAAATAATAACATTTTTATAGGAATTCAATTATTTTTCTAAATAATAACCCAAGTGCGAAATGCCAAGACTGCAAATACGGCCCATCATTGGTGCAGTAATGTCTGCCGAGAATTGGCAGTAGTTACTGGGCCATTGTTGGTGTTCAAAACGTCCCATTACTGTGCCAATGATGGCGCCGATGGTCAGAATTTCAAATTTTTTAAGACTGGGCCAGCTCTCGGCTCAATAATGACACATTCATGGCAAAGTTGGTCAATCTTTAATGGCAAAATTCAATTGCCAGTGATATCACGAAGATCGGCCCATTAATGGCACTTTCATGGCAAACATTTTGTATCTTTGATGGCAAATTATAATTGCCAGTATTGGGGCGTAGCTTGGCCCAATAACGGCACATTCACGGCAAAGTTGATCAATCTTTAATTGCAAAAGACAATTGACAGTGATGTGACGAAGATCGGCCCATTAATGGCTCATTAGTGGCACTTTAATGGCAAAAATTTTGTATCTTTGAAGGCAAATTATAATTGCCAGTATTAAGGCGCAGCTTGGCTCAATAATGGCACATTCACGGCAAAGTTCATCAATCTTTAATGGTAAAAGACAATTGCCAGTGATGTGACGAAGATCGGCCCATTAAAGGTACATTAATAGCATTTTAATTTGGTAAAATTTTTTATAAGAATTTAATTTTAAGAAACATTCAGTTATTCAATAAATTATTTATTTTGTATTTAAATAATTGAATAAGCTTGCAAAAGATTCAAATTAAAATATTCGAAACTTTGAATTTTCTATATTTTTTACTGTCAATTTTAAAGAATTAATTTTTTTGAAAAAGTTTAATTAAGTATTAATTTTAAAAAAAAGTTATTAATGTTTTCAAATAATTTTACGATTAAAGAAATTCGTAAATAAATGTAACAGAAACCTTTTTTTGAGTAAAATTTTTATTTTGTTATCTAAAAATTAAGAAATTTTCAATTTATTCAATAAATTATTTATTTTTACATTTAAATAATTAAAATCTCGTAGAATTTTGTAGTAAAAATTGATTTCAAAATGGATTCTAGTCAAGTTTTTAGATAATAATTAAATATTAAAAACATAGCATGAATTTTGATATTAAAATTTTTTTATATTCAATTGCCAATGATGTGACGAAGATTGGCCCATTAAAGGCACATTAATGGCACTTTAATGGCAAAAATTTTGTATCTTTGAAGGCAAATTATAATTGCCAGTATTAAGGCGCAGCTTGGCTCAATAATGGCAAAATATTGGTAAAGTTGATCAATCTTTAATGGCAAAATTCAATTGCCAGTGATGTGACGAAGATCGGTCCATTAATGGCTCATTAGTGTCACTTTAATGGCAAAAATTTTGTATCTATGATGGCAAATTATAATTGCCAATATTGGGACGTAGCTCGGCCCAATAATGGCACAGTATCGGTCAGTGTAGTGTAGCTTATAAAAACCCTTTTGCTTCCTCGACTTCAAGTCAGAGTAGCAGAGTGGTCAGAGTGTTAGGCTGTGGTGCGTCAGGTTCAGGTATCGATCCCCGCGAGAGGTAAGAATTTTTTAAATATTTGTAAGTTTGCGTTTAATTTAGGGAAATAAGCCGTAGAAATGTTATAAATTAATTAGTTAATTGAATAAAAAAAAATTTATTTTTTTCTAATTTTGTCAACTCTGGGGGAGTAATGGCAGCCAATATTGGGCCATTAATGTCTGTTGAGATCTGGCTGCCAATAATGGGCCATTAATGTCTGCCAAGATCTGGCTGCCAATATTGGGCCATTAATGTCTGCCGAGATCTGGCTGCCGACGTCCAACCGCTGTTAACACCACAAGAGTCGGCGCAAAGTCGGGCCAATATTGTCTGCCAAGTCTCGATGCCAGCTTTGCCAATACTGGGCCAGTGTTGGGCCGCGTTGGTTTTCGCACTTGGGAAAATTCTTTTTATGAATTTAATTATTTTCATAAATATAGTAAATCTTATCGCAGAATTTCAATTATTTTTAATAAAATTTTAATCGACTTCCTAGATAAATGTAATTATTATTAAAATTTTTATTAAAATTCGTCAAACGAATTCAATTATTTAAAAATTTGTTGATAAAATTCTTTATGAAAATTCAATTTTAAGAAACATTCAAATATAGGGGAGACTGGGGCGAAAGGTTAAATTTTGCATAAATGATTTTTTAGACAATATAATCCGCTTAGATGCAAATATTTATATATCAATATTGTAGGGCAACTTGTCCTCTACAACTTTCAATAAAAAGGTTTCTGATATTTTCGCATAAAATATATGTTTTGTGCTTTTTTAAAAATTTTGTTTTTTTTAACTTTTCAATTATTTAAGTTAAATGGCTGGGGATAAATGTTAAATTCTATTTCTAGCCTACTAAATCTATTTTCTATTAGGTGTTAAGTAGTAGATAAGTTAAAGTATACGTAAACAAGTAATTTAGTTAATAAAAGATCAGTTTTTATTTAATAAAAGCTTTAGAATAGTTATAAAGTTAATAAATTGAAATTTAAAAAAAAATTTTTTTTGTTTATTTCACGTGAACGGTTTTGTTTTTTGACAGAGTACTTGCCTAATGTCAAATAAATAATTTTTAAACAAATAATCCCAAGAAAACGAAAACTGTAAAAAACATTTTTAACAACATGTAAAAATACATTTAACTTTTCGCTCCACCCATTATTTAACACGAGGGGTAATTTACTTGTGTATTAGCGTGTACACGGAGAGACCGAGTTTACTAATTTTTGTATAAAATCACACTAGAATTTACTATTTTACATTGCAACCACCGGAAATAAGGGGACTTTTTGTATTTTTTACAATTTTCTACACTAAGTCACTAATCCGACAAATATTCACCAAATTAGCAAAGTTTCTTACTATTTCGTCCAATAGTTCCAAACAACTGTAGTAAACTCAGAAGTATTGTGTACGTAAAATTACTATAGTCGTTGTAAATGCAGAAAGAAAGAGTGAAAGAAAAAATAGGGATTTTTATCGCCGGTTTCCCGTCAATTCTTGACTAATGGAGACAAACTGGAAACATTTTTACCATTTTTACATACACAGACACACACACACACTTATATATTTGTTGGATAAATATTTGAAGACACACACATGTTTATTTCACTTATATGTATAGACGCGGTTAACTAATACACTGATACACAACTGCACGCACGACAACGAATTTCACTTAAAGCATACAACTTTGTTTCCTTATATTGGCAATGAAAATTACCACCGCGGGCTCGGTGCCGCTAGTGTTTTACACCAAAAATGGACGAAATGGGTGTACAAATTTAAAAAAATATAAACTTATATTGTGACTTTTCTGTTTTAATTTTAAGTAGTTTTTCAATAAAAAGATAAATAATGACCAACAATCTTAACAAATATTTCTTAAACATTAAAATACTTTAAATATTAACATTTTTTGCAACCTTGTACACCCACAGTAGCCATTTTTTTTAGTTCACGTTATGGTCACTATGTGTCGCATTGCAATTTTAAATCCCCAATATTGAATGATGAAAATTTACAGCACTTACGAGAAAACAGTTTACTTTTAACAACTTATTATAAGACATAGTTCTTGGGACAGGAATAAATGCAAAATTTATTAATTTATAATGGTCAGTTTCTGAGATAACGAACGACAATGATCGGATGGCATCGGCTCATTTACGGAGATTGACGAAGTTGGCAACCAATAGAAATGCAGGCGCCATATGATCGTAGGTTTTAGTGGAAAATGTTTTCATTTGTCAGATTTTGTCTAATTAAATTAGAGAAAACTATAATCAATTTTCGCTACATTTACAACTCTTACACAAAATATTAAAACTTGCTATTTCAATGTAGCAAATTTATCTATTTCTTTTGTAAATTTATCTAATTCTGTAGTACATTATGCTAAAAGTCCCCTTATTTCCAGTCATTGCAACCATTTTTAGTAATTTTTACGAATGTGGGTCTCTCCGTGTACGCTCCTCCCGTAATAGTCACGTAATTGAGTATAATAGAGCATTATTACATCAGTGTAATACCACATAATATAGAGGTAATATCCTGTAATAATCAGTAATACCTTGTAATAGTTCTGTAATACCCTATAATATTAGATAATACGCGTAATAGCAGGAAAATTTAGTGTATTAGAGTGTACACCATTTTAACCAGTAATTATCCCCTCGATTTAACATTACGCTCCAGGGTACATTTTCGGCTTTAACAACAAATATAAAAAGTTGATATTTTTTTTTACGAAAAAATTTTCAAAAGTAGGGTGAAACCAAACTTTAAATATGGACACCACAAAAATGAACAGAATGTCACATAACTCCGGACATTTATTTAGGGTGATAAAACCCTTCTATAATTAAAATTGCAATGCTCTAACTATTTCCGTTCGAAAGATAATGAATTTTAACTGTTTTCACAGTTTAACCTTTCGCCCCAGTCTCCCCTACAATAAATTATTTTTGGTATTTATATAATTGAATTTTAATAGAATTTTATAATAAAAATTTATTTAAAAATGAATTTCAGTTAAAAACAAATGAATTTGAAAATTCCAAAAAAACTATTTCAAACATTAATAAAAATAATGGATTTATAGAAAAATTTTAGTTAACAGCATGTGATTGTTACAGAATTCAATGTTAATTTTTTCGACCACTTTTCTCTTAAAATATTAAATAAATTAAGCTAGTTTTTTGTGAATAACTCTAAAATATCATAAAGAAGGGCAGTGATGTGAAAAAGTTTTAATATTTTTAAAATTATTTATTAAAAAATAACTTTAAAATTATCAGTTCTCAAAATCACTTTTAATCAATTTCTCGTCTTTTCCGATTTCAAAGTATTTTTTTATAATTTATTTTAGAATTATTAAAACTTTTGCACATCACTGCTCTTCTTTATTATATTTTAGAGTTATTCACAGAAAACTAGCTTAATTTATTTAATATTTTAAGAGAAAAGTGGTCGAAAAAATTAACATTGATTTCTGTAACAGTCACATGCTGTTAACACTAAAAAAAATTTAATTTTGGAGAAGTTACAAATTATTGCAGAAATTCTATTGTTTTGAAGAGTAATAAAATCCTTTGCAGAAAATTTAATTATGTTAAAAAATAGTAAAATTCTTTTTAGGAATTCAATCATTTTCATAAATAATAAAACTCAATGCATAATTTCAATTATTTTTAATACAATTTTAATCAATTTTCTCGGAAAATCTAATTATTCCTAAAAATTTGATTAAAAATCGTCGAAAGAATTTAATTATTTAAAAATATGTTGGTAAAATTCTTTATGAGAATTTTGAATTTTAAGAAACATTCAATTATTCAATAAATTATTTATTTTTGTATTTAAATAATTGAATTTTTGTAGAATTTTCCAATAAAAATTGATTTAAAAATGAATTTCAGTTAAAATCTTAGATAATAATTGAATATTAAAAGCATAATATAGCGTGAATTTTTAGAAATAATTGAATTTTTAAATTAACTTTTTTGAAAAAGTGTAATTGAATTTTTTTTATATCATTTTAAGTTTTTATTTTCTAATATATATTTAATTGAAGAATTTACGAATAATTGAAATTTGTAAAATTGAATATTGTAAATAAATGGATTTTGAAAATTGTAGAAGAACTTTTTTGAAAATTAATTGATTTAAAGATAAATTTTAGTGAAAAATTCTTAAAAATAATAGGTAGTTAATTAATATAATATAAATAATTTTGAAGAAGTACAATATTCTTATAATATAAAATAATGATTTTATTAATTTGACATTTTTAATTATTATAAAACATGAAGAAATCGATCACTTCGAGTCAAAGACTCGGAGTGATCGATTTCTTTGTTTTATAGTTATGAAAAAATTTAATTTATACTTTTAAGTAAAATGTTCTCTTATTTGACTCGGACTGGTTATATTTTTGTCAGTAATTGGTTCGTAACTTTTCATTTTTGGTCCTTAAATCCGTATTTTTAAATACGTTCACTTGTTCGAGCCCTGTTACTAAGTTAAATGAATTATATAGGGGAGAGGGCCCCAAGGTGGTCAGGGCCCTAAGGTGGTCACCCTAAGAAAATTTTTGTATATTAGTTAGTATCTTCGAATGTTTTTTGTTATTGTTATTATTTGAAAAGACAAAGATTTTAGTGAAGTTTTGAGGTAAATAGTCGTATGAGTCTCGTTGTAACGTGAACGTCGTAAAATTTCTGTTTTTAAATGATCGAGAAATTTTTTTCTCAGGGTGTTAAAATCATCGAAATTAACCATTTTAAATTTGTAAAAATCGTTATAATTATCTTTATATATCGTACAATAATATTCCAAATGAATATAATTAATATTCTGCTTTAAAAAATTTTTTCATTAACGTTTAAAAAATTGTGTCTTGGCCCTAAGGTGGACACTTTTTTGGCCCCAAGGTGGTCGCTTTTGATTTTTTATGAAAATGTGTTTATACGCTATATTTATCAACATTTATCACTGTGAATGTGAATTTTATCAATTTTTAAGTTTTATGATGAATAATAATGAAATAGAATTATTTTCAAAATTTTATCTGTCTAATACATACACAAAAAGTATCATTTTTGACGAAAGGACAAAGTGCAAAAAAAAATATGTAATATGTTTCTGTGATCCTAAAAAACAATTAATATTAAATAAACAACTTAATAATACGTTTTTTACATTTTTTTAAAACTTTTTTAGTGAATTTTTGTATGGTGACCACCTTGGGGCCACTTTTTTAAAAGTCGAATTTTCAACTTTTTTTAAAAATTGCCATAACTTTTTTTTTTATTAATGAAATGAAAAAAACTTTATAATAGGAAGTTAGGTAATAAGATAAAGTTTCAAACGCCGTATTATTGACCTTTATATATAATTCCATTTGAAATCTACAGTCGTTCAAAAGATGGGTGACCACCTTAGGGCCCTCTCCCCTATATTTAAATGTAAAATCAAATGTAAAATTTAAATACACAATAATATAAAGTTGAAAAATATTATTTCACGAATTTAAATTCTGTTTAATTAAAAATCACTAAAATTTAGTAGAATTCATGTAGAAATAAATTGTAAAGAATCGTTCTAGTGAAATTCTATAGAATTTCACTAGAATTTCTATAGAATGATTCTAGTGAAATTCTATAGAACTTCTTCAGCTGGGTTTTATGACGTTATTTAACAAAATAATTCTAATTGAAGTTTACAAAAATTTACTATAGAATTCATGTAGATGTCTTTTGTTTTTTCGCTTCCTTTCATAAAAGAAGTGAGATCGAGAATCGTTCGACATGCAACACTAGGATCGTTCTTGTGAAAATCAATAGAATATTCACTAGAATTTATATAAAAAATGATCTATAAAATGATTCTATAGAACTTTTTCAACTGGGTTACAAAAGAATAATAAATCAATATTTTCTTTCAATTCTTATCAATTTGAAAACTTACCGGTACTTCTGGTCCACGAACAGCATTTGCTGCAACGAATAGAAGCAGCAGCAGCAGAGCCACCGAGCATCTTGAAAACCTCAACTCCATTCTAAAAATTACATAATTAATTATAGTAATAATATAATATAAATAATTACTTAATTATGAAACGTTTAGAAAATTACAATTTAAAACACAAGTTAAATAAATATTAATCTTGAGTAAGATTAATCCATAAATAATCGGAAGAAAAGGCAGTACAACTCTATACTTTTATATTTGAAAATTTGAAAATAATTTTGCAAATATGAAAATTTATATAATCTAAACATGAATCTGAAATTTAATATAATATACATATTGTAAGATGAAGAAATAGAATTTGTAGAGATTTAACTTTTTTATTGTGATTGTTGACGTGCACACAGGAAAAATAAAACAAACAATTTACTTAAAATTGCACATCATCGACAAGAATTAATCTCACAAGACTTGACATTTTACAACACTGAAATTGATTGACAACCTTCTAGATTTTCTTTTCTTCGTAATCGAGGAAGATTGAATGGTCATTTCTCTAAATTATGAAACTCTGCACACTTTCCTCTATTTTATGCTTCTATAACGAATATTTTTTTATCACGAGACGGATATCCAAAAATTTAGAAATAAAAAACTTTTCAAAAAATTGCCTATTAGAAAAAAATTATTAAAAAATACTTATATCTCAGAAAAAGGAATTTTCTTTTAAAAAAATGCAAATAACTTTTTTACTCTTAAAAATATTCAAATAACCGAGTTTTTTTTATTGATATATTACTATCTAAGAAAGAATTACGTTAGTGACTTTAGAAAATAACTGTAATTACTCTAAAAAATTACACCTTCATTCAGAAAAAAGATTCAAAAATATATCAAATTTGTTGGAGTCTGGAGCACGATCAAATAAATTAGTTAAAGCATCTAATTATTGGATATTGCGGTATCCGAGCAAAATAAGGCACCCTACCTATTCACAAAGATAATAAACAGTTGAATGTATTATCCAATAAATAGTTGCCCCTTCCTACAAATTGTATCACGCTCCGGAGTCCAATGAATTAGATAAATTATCTCACTATTTTAATAGGTTAAGAATAATAATTTAAAAAATTATCAATTCTAATTCAAAATTTTTTAAAATTTATTCTTAAAATATCAATTGAGAAAAAGAAATTTAACCTAGAATCCTTTAAGGAAACTCTAAGTATAAAGAATAAGCAATAATTCAGGATGTAATTTTTATAATTTATAGAAAACTACAAAAAAGTAAAATAAAAAACATGATCTCTTAAATTTGTAGTTTTCCACATATTCTCACATTACATACGAAATTCCTTACTCCTGAATTTGTGATACTTTCCTACCTTCGATTTACTTTTACTTTTGCTTACTCTCTAACTGTCATGTTAGAAATGAAAACTATTTTGATATCAAGATTAGAAAATCTAAACAGATGATAGGAACCAATAAATTTTCTTTCCTTTTCTGTTATTAAAAAAACGGTAAACTTTAATTGTAACCAATATTTTGTTAACATTATTGTACAAATATCTTTTTGAATTCAACAGCCTTCACTTAAAACTGAAATCCACTTATGACTCAAATCATTCAGTTGAACAACTAGTTTACAAACATAACACCACGTTATAATTTTAAGTGAAAGCTATAGTATTTGCAAATTTACACTTATAAAAATATTATCAATATATACTTAAAAAAACTATGAAAAAAATATTGAATATAAAGATGAATTTAAAGAAGTAAGGACATGGTAATATAAATACAATATTAGTTTTCTAATAATAAAACAATTTTTTTAAGTGAATATTTTTTGAATAAAAACAAAATATTATTCAACAATAAAGTGTTGTACTCTCTATAGTTATAGAGTAAATCTAAATTTGTCAGTTTTGACTAATTCAACAGCGCCGATTTCGTTATTAAATTAATTATTTTGTAATAGTTTTAATTAATGTTAGTCGAAATAAATTACTAAATGATAACGTATGTTAAACTTTGATAATCTTATTTGATAAACAATTCTGATCATATAATTTAAATATATTTTAAAGACTAAATTTCATGATAAAATAATGCTATAAGTATTATTAAAAATATAAACAAAACATTACAATTTAATTGATCCTTGAAAAGTAGGTCGATTCTACACAAATCACCGTTAGCAAAACACGATTCCTTACAACGTGACTCATCTTTTCTTTCAAGATGCAACTTATACCACTAGCTAATACCACTCCAGCTCTGATTCGTATTTGTCTGTCTGTGTATATAAATGAAGCCATGCTGCTTTTAATATTTCATACTTCCTCTTTGCGATTAAGAAAACAAAACACCTTTTTGTATTAATAAATAAATAACATAATTGCAAAGCATATTTAAAATATTCCGTGTTTGGAAGATTCGCTTAAATTACATTATGAATTTTAAGGATGTATTATTCACTTTCATTAAAGTACCTATTTATTCATATTGATCCGAATCCGAGGTCCATTTAAACCCATCAGATCAGAGTTTTCACATAACGCCAAAAAACCAATATGGCGGACACCTTTAGGAAAAATTTGTCGGATTCGCTTGAAACTCGTTACTCCGAGATTTTAGGGGTCGCTGATTACGAATTTGAAGTCAGTTTTTAAAAATTAAAAATGGCGGATCCAATATGTCCGACCCTTTTTTGAAAAACTCATCAGATTCGCTTAAAACTTGTTAGTCGAGGGGTTTTCAGTGTCGCTGAATCCAAATTACATGTCAGTTTTCAAAAATTCTAAAGGGCGGATTAATATGGCTGACACATTTTAAGAAGAAATTCATATTTTTTTGAATCTTAGGATCAAAGAGTTTTTCTAGTCACTGATTACGAATACTATATTCTACTCTAAAAATCTCACAACTCCAATTAACACTTAACTTAATATGTAGACTATATGACATGCCTTTAGAATTTTTGAAAGCTAACATCTAATTCGGATTCAGCGATCCTGAAAACCCCCTGCCTAACATATAAGTTTCAAGCGAATCTGATGAGTTTTTCAAAAAAGGGTCCGACATATTCGATCCGCCATTTTTAAAAACTGACTTCAAATTCGTAGTCAGCGACCCCTAATATCCCTGAGTAACGAGTTTTAAGCGAATCCGATGAATTTTACAAAAAGTGTCCGCCATATTGCATCTGACATTTTGAATATTTGAAAACTGACTTTAAATTCGTAATCAGCGATACCGAAAACCCCCAAGTAACGAGTTTCAAGCGAATCCGATAAATTTTTCCAAAAGCTGTCCGCCATATTGTTTTTTGGGGTTATGTCAAAACCCTGATCTGTTGGGGTTAAATGGATCTCGGATTTGGATTCAGCGACCCAAAAAACATATGGTACACATAGTGAGACCTCCAAATCAGAACCCAACATTATTTTTTTTTGTGTGGCTGTGTAATATGGGCAATTCCACGTGAGATTTCAGTCAACCGATTCAGAAGAAATCAATTTTAATACTCTTGTTGAAGCTATTAAATTGTTTATTCGATAGTCATATTTTCACGAATAAATAGTATTATTTAGTATATAATAATATATAGGGGAGACCGGGGCTAAACCGGACGGATTTGGTCTTTGACCAGAAAACTCATCCAAAAAAATATTTTTTGCTAAAGAGTAATATACCGTTTTGAAGCTTGTACCTTCACCTACAAATCGCACTTGTTCGATTTTAAAAAACTACAGTAGCTTTGGACATATATTGCTTCAAAGGTGACTACCTCAAAAACAAAAACGTCAAAATTGGTGGGGCTAAACCGAACACCCCATGGGGCTAAATCGGACACGGCTAATTAATTAAAGAATGAAACACAAATTTTCGTTTTTTTGTAGAAAAGTCAAATCAATTCTTCATTTATTTATTTGTAGATAGTTCTATACAAAGAATATAATATAAAATGTAAAATCGGTAGTTAATATAATATAAAATGAATTACTGTTTTCAGACTTGTCTGTTTGTAGCAACTCGCTTGCGAATTCGAGTTTTAAAATAAATTCTTTATTTATTTATTTATGAAGTGGTTCTATGCAAAGAATATAATATAAAATAGTTAATTAATATAAAATAAATTAAAGAATTCAAAGATTTGGTTGTTTTTTTATCACGATGTCCGATTCAGCCCCACATCGTCATCTACTCTCTAAATCTGAATCAGCGAAATCTCGCTGATTTCCAGCTATAAGTATACCACTGATTTCTTTCATGATTTCTTTCAGCGTATATATACTGATGAATCAGTGAAATTTCACTGATTTTTCAGCTAATATACGCTAATTGAAATCAGTGGTATACTTATCGCTGATTCAGATTTAGAGAGTAATAATTGACCAGCAATATATTTTTTCTTCTCAAAGTTTTCCATTAAACTTTTTTTCTACTAAACTCAGTACACCTTGGGCTATAAGAAAAATTGACGTATGATATTTGCACTTTAATTATAACGATAAAAACCCCAAAAAATGAGAAAAAAAATTTTTACTTTTACCTCGAAAAATGACATTTTTACACATTAACGGCAACTATTATTACAAGAAAAATGACACGTCCCTAAAACCTCATGCAGCATATGCATCACGAAATTGCGCGTTGATAGGTTATTTACTCGATTTGAAATTCTTTACGGTTTCGGAAATATTTGACTTGTCCGGTTTAGCCCCGGTCTCCTCTATTATTAATATATTTAATTATATATATATATTATATATATATATTATTATATATATTATTATATATATATATTCTTATGTTATGTTTAATATATATATATATATATATATATATATATATATATATTAAACATAACATAAGAATATATATATATATATATATATATATATATATATATATATTAAACATAACGTTTTATGACAAACTTTTTAAATTTTAGCAATTTTTAATAAGTGTCTCACAACTGGACACATTTTTTTTACAAAAGCGATGTGCTCCGAAAATTGATCATAACTTTTTTTGAGTCCATCTGAACACTATACTTTCTTTGAATAAATGTTGCGCATTTAAGTTACTTTTCGAACGGTATATTATTTTTATTTACAATTTCGTTTACCCATTCACAGTTTATGGGTCAAAAACAAAACCCGTCTCATACCTAGACACACTCCTCTAATGTTGATTAATTTTTTTTTATTAATTTACATGAATTATTTATCTAAACCGGTAGATAATAATTTATATATAATACTTATACACTAGTTTGTCTAGTTAGAAATTAATAAGGTCTTGATAATTTTTTCTAGACTAAATTATCTAACTATAGCATTTGATATACACTACCGTCAGAAATTATCGGTACGGCTCCACGCGCATGGCCCAAAAACATACCAATTTTTAAATCTCGATTTTTCTGTAAAAACAAATGTCAAAAAATTAACAATTACTACACCATTCGGAAGCTTATAATATTCTACGTTAAATGATATAAAATAGAAAATTTTAATAAATTACACTAAGATTCTAGCAATCGACAAATTTAAAGAAAAAATTAGAAAATGAAATTTTTTTGACAATTCTGAAACTCTGGCATATTTTTTAATAATTACAGACAAAAAAGTTTTAAAAAATCGTAATTCTCGAAGTTCACGGCAGATTTCTGAAAAGTTCGGGAATTTCTTTTGTGCAATGCAGGAGTAGACCTCAAATTTGAAAAAACGTTTTTTTCCTTAACTTTTACATTATTTGACCTAATTAGCCAATATTAAATTAATGTATTATTATAATAAAATATATTAATATTGGTGTACAGAACCGGTCATTTCAATGCGAGTGCAACTCGCATTTGTCCAATTTCTTTATTTAATATTATTTATTTTATTTATTATTTTTTAATTTATATTTCAGTTTTTTAAAAAGTCTTTAAATTAAATTTGAAAATACATAATTTTATTATTTCTATTAATTAAAATTTTTCAACTACTTTTCAAGTAAATAGAAGTTATACTTGTATCCTAAAATACACTATAAAATAATTAACGTGTAAAATTTTCTTTAAAAAATATATATTAAAAATCAGGTCGCACCCACAACTTTCCTAAAAATTTATTAACCCTCCTACGGTTTAATTAAATTGCAAAAATCGGTACCAAAATGATTCAATTTACCCTGCATAGAAAATTTTATATCTTAACAGGCTTTAATAGTTTTTTGGGCCGCTGATTACGAATCCGGTGTTCATTTTTAAAAATTTTAAATGGCGGACCTTTTCAAAAAATTTTATTAATTTATTGGATTCGCTTGAATATTGTTACTCAGGGGTTTTCGAGGTCGCTGATTACGAATCCGATGTCTGTTTTTAAATATTCAAAATAGCGGATCCAATTAGTGGATAATTTTTCAAAATTTTTTATTTCACCGAATTCGCTTGAAAATTGTTACTCGGAGTTTTTCGGGGTCGCTGATTATGAATCTGGCATCAGATTTTCAACATTCAAAATGGCGGATCCAATATGGCGGTAAAAAAAATTTAAGAAGTTGTGTTAAGCTTCTGGAAACATATTGAATCAGACATTTTGAATTTTGAAAATCTGATGTCAGATTCGTAATCGCAGCGACCCCGAAAAACACAGCTAATATTAGCTTTCTGTATAATAGCAAACTCATTTCTCTCTGTGTGTGTCAATTTAATCATAATTTTGTATCCAACATTAGTATTTTAAAATATATAACACCTAATGCAAAATAAATAATTTATCTGATTAAAGATGATTTACTCCACACTAAACAAATATAATAATTCGGTTTCAATAAATGTAATTATAATTATTTAGCATTGGATTTTAATTTTTAACTTTTATGAAAAAAAAATTGTAGGTGTCTTGTTATAATTATTTACATATATTTATCATCTTCTTAAATTTTTTGTCGAAAATAACAATGATTTTAAGGCTGAAATTATTAAAAACTGATTTTTCATAAAAGAATAATATCTAAATCAGCATAATTAAATAGAAATTTACTGTTTTTTGTTCCAGCTGTGGTCTCTGATTTTACGTAAGTTAGTAGTGAATAGTTATATGTATACGTGAAAGTGGTTTGCCGACAAGCAATGGTCAGTTTATTCTGATACTGTTCGGTTAATATTCTGCAATTCTACTTTGTCCCGTAACAACACTGAATCGCTTCAAACAACTTTTTCAATTTAACACTTATAAACCTCTTTTCTTTAAAATGTTCTCACGTGTTTATCACTCATGGAATACAATTGCCTATACAAGTTCCTAATACATTTTCAATTCTTTTTCATATATATCAACAGTTGCAACTTATAAATAAGTTTCAATTTTGAAAATTATAATATAAATGTATTAATAATAATCAATTTTAATTATATAAATTATCGTTTATGTAATATATATACATATATATGCAAATTGAAAATTTCATATTATGTAAGTTGTGCAATTTAATTAATAAATATTAATCAAAAATTATTTACCCCGTAAATACTAATTTTTAATGTTAAAAATGACTAATTTAGTTAGTAAAGTTTAATAAAATAGTTTAGTAAATAGTAGCTTTATACTAACATATAGATGAAATAATAATTTTCTACTACCAATTATTATAGAATATTATCACTAATTAATTAAATGAATGAATCCGTATTGTTCAATTAGTCGTAAATGACTAATTAAATTTAGAATTAAAAAGTAAATATATTATTCATTTCTTAAACAAATAGAGAATATTTATCCTCATCATTATTTGAATATATAATTTTTTGTTTAAAAATTTAAATTCTGAAAATATTCTGAATACTATTAAAAATATTTAATGAATATATTAATTAATATATTAAATATATTAAATAAATAGAAAAGAATAAATATGTTTTTAAGCAGATTATTAAATAATCAACATATTTTGTATACTAATATTTTAAAGGAGAAAAAGTTACCTATATTCGCCTCCTAATCCAGCGTAACATGCATCACACTCACTTCATAAATCCGACAGGGAATATAGAAACCACCACTTCACAAATTAATAAAATATATAATATAAATCACAGCACGAAATTCACTATTTACAAATATGCGTTTACTAAAAAAAATCTCAAAAACCGAAAATTACTTTTTATAATTTTGTAAAAAAAGATTTTTGGCGGGCCAACAAAGGACACGCAATTTCCGGTCATCAGGTGAGATACATCTTTTTCCGCGATTAAGAATATTATGGCGAACGTGCAATCTGGTAGCGCGGCCAGTGGTTGAGTGTCGAATGGACAAATGAAACTCGATCGAATCGGCCGTGTCAAAAAACGGGGCACTGACAAATAAAAAGAGACTTGACGGTATTTTCCCTTTCGCCGGTGTTCTTTGGCGGCTTATACCCCGCTACATCAATATTCTCTCCCTACCACCCCGTCATCGCAAGTCCTCAAGTCAGGCCCGAATGGGACCCCCACGAGATACACCCAAGCGCAACTCCGCTGCGTGCACAAGTGCAAGCGCGGTCGCTCTTTTGAGACGATTCAAATCATGCTTGATTCATTGATTTCTTTCTAACAATATGTATTTCGAATATCATAAGTATATACTTATATGTTTAAACTTTAAATGTATAAGGAATATCTACTCCATTGCACATGTGTTCAACAACAACAAAATACAATTTTCATTTTTTTCTGGATTATAAGTGTACCTTTTATTAATTTCGAGAAAAAAGAATACATCTACTTTCCCTTAATTTCATAGTTGAATATTTGTTATAAACTAATCTGATGAGAATCCAGTCAAAACTCGATAACATTACGACGATAATATATCATTTAAATAATATATTATGAATAAACATTCATTTAAAATCACATACTTAGATTTATAATTTATTTACTTCACTTATTTTTATTTTCAGAAATTTAATTGTTGTTCTTCTAATTGATCAACACAGTTTTTACAAAGTTCTAACTATTTTTATTTATCTGGTTAATTATCCACTGAGAAATAAAAGGTCTAACCGAAGTCTATATTCGACGTCTTAGAAGTTGAGAGGAGATCTAGGTCTAGATGTGGTCTAGAAATATTATAAATATAGATGTCAAAGTTGTTTGCTGCCGATCTTTTTAAAAAAGACACTAATATCTACATTTTAGCTCAATCGGAGATATTGAAGGAAACGCGTTTGCATCTGGATCTCTTAATAAAATTAAAATTTTTGTAAACCAACTTATGTTCTTGACTAATTCAGACACGCTCTTTTCATTGGTGCAAAAAAAATTATTAATTTTAATTATTTATTAATAAAACTATAGATAGTGCACATTTTTTATCCGAAAATTATGGAGAATACATGAAAAGTGCACTATGTGGTAGATAGTACGTTTAAAATTGCTTTGCCGGTATACTTTTCTGTTTGAAGCGTCACTATCTACATAATTTTCTAACACAATCCTTTATTTCTGTTATATTTTTATTATTTATATTTTATTTATATTTACTTAAATATTTTTTAATCAAGTTTGGCTTATTTTCTTCAGTGTGGATCACAGTAACAAAATAAAAAACATACAAATAATAAATTTTTTTTTTAGTATGATGTTAAATCGACAATTGAAAGCTGTCAATTCAACTATCAAATTCTCTAAAAA
Organism: Leptopilina syphax; assembly: GCA_032872505.1. Classification (NCBI taxonomy): domain Eukaryota; kingdom Metazoa; phylum Arthropoda; class Insecta; order Hymenoptera; family Figitidae; genus Leptopilina; species Leptopilina syphax. The sequence goes on along the minus strand of CM065469.1, from coordinate 10,025,176 downwards.
GTAATCATTTTTAATAAAAAAGACAGTAATAAGGTTTTCGAGACCGCTGATTACGAATATGATATAAAATTTAAATTTCAAAAAAACTGTCAACTTTTCGAAATAATAACAAATTATCGTCTTCGTTATTTTAATTTGTATGGTAACAAAAAGATCAGTTTTTTCGTATTTGTACTCTTGTTTCTTTTGACTTTAAGCAATAAGCTTTTAAAAAACTTCTAAACAAATTGTGACTTTCTGGTTTTCATCATCTTAAATAGCGTTTTATACACTATTCGAATCAACAAAATAGTGAAAAATGATTTTTTCATACGTAAGGTCCCTTTTAATAGACTATTTATTTCTTATTTTTGTTAAATTTAATAATAATAATTTTACATAATTTTCTAATTTTGTGAATAATAAATATTATTTAAACAAAGTAAAATTGTAAACAAAATTGAAATTTTAATCTTAACAATACTTTAGTTCTTATTTAAGTCTTATACTTCTTATTATGAATAAAAATTTAAAAGTTATCACTGGTAAAATGTTAAATGCAATAAGTTAAGTTATTTAATTTAATAATTAAAATTTTTAGTTTAATTTATTTAATTAGTCTACAAGTCCGTAGTCCAAAAAGTCTTAATACAATGCAGAGTGAAAAGTTGTATTTTGGACATTTCTGAACTGTTATAAACAATATTAGTTTATTATTCTGAAATACTAGCTACATATACCTCACTCGCTAACGCTCGTTCGGTTGTAATTAAACTTATTTGTTTTTACTCATTTCTTTCTTTTTATTTATTTGTGCTATTAAATTTTTACTGGATATAAATATTTTAATTTATAGTATCAAATATATAGTTATTTGTAGCAAATTAAAATTATTTGAGTGAAATAAATGGTATAATTGGATCTAATAAATATTGCTTTAAAACAGTTAGGGGAGAGTAGGCTACATTGAACCAGCGTCAACAGTGAACCACTTCAATTTTCTGAGAAATGACTGAGTGAAATTTTTTCTTATTTAATATATAAGTTAGTATTACCGATACAGACTATGTCCAAAAATTTACGACACGTAGGTTTATTATTTACAAAGAAAAACTAAAAAAACTGTTTTTCACGTACAAAACAAAAAATTTGGTGGAATTATAATGACGTTTTTTTATTGAAATAGGAAGTTTTAAAAATTAGTAAACTTGTGATTTATTTCGCTTAGGGTGGCAACTTCAATATTCTGATGTGATAAAGAACTTTAAATCTTACACAAATTTATTATAAACAATTTTTGTTGTGAATGTCATGTGAATACAGTGAGTGCGGCATCATTGAACCACCCGAAAAAGCAAAGAATTTTCAATTTTAAGAGTGGTAAAGTTATCTGCTCTACTAATTAGTAAAAAAATACTGGAAGACATGCTTTCATCACAATTGTCAACGAGATAAACTTAAACTGTCACTTTTGCTACCTAACCTGACATCGAAATATATTAATCTCCTATATTAACAAATAATAACTACTTAACAACAATTTTCTATTTTTTTGAGTAGAAAATAAGATTTTTTACAATGTGTAAGTGGAAATAATATTTTCGAAGTAAATTGTAGTGTTTTATTAAAGGTGGTTCAATGTAGACACACATTCTTCAAAATAAGAAAAGTGTAACTAGTTAGAAAAAAATTAAATTTCATTATTTAATCATAATAATTTGTGTTTGTAACGTGTGTATTAACTAAAGGAGTACTTCAGTTTTATTTTCATACAAAAACCTGATCAAAATTTGTAAAATTTAATTAGTTTTTGGACTTTATAAAAAACCCGGTTCAATGTAGCCTACCCTCCCCTATAGGAAAATTACTTGATTCAATAATGCATGGTTTTTAATTCAAATAAATATTTATTTGCATCAATAAAATATTTTTTTTAAATAACTAAATATTTATTTGTATCAAATATGCAATTATTCTTCATAATTAATTATTTTAATTGAGACTAATATACTATTAATTGGTATTTTTTATTCAAAATGGCGCCTGAAAGTAAAATTTTTTTTCAAAATTTAACACAGGATGGATACAATTTTCAAAAGTTCTTGTAATCGCTTCAAATTTGTTAGAAACTTAAAAATGCATTGTATTCGCTGAAGATTTGTTACTCGGTTCAAAATGGTGGATTCAATATGGCGGACCACAAAATTAAAACTTCATATGTTGGCTTCAAATTTGTTACTCGGGGGTTTTCGGGGCCGCTGATTACGAATCTGAGCATATTTTTAAACTAAAACTATCGAAAATACATTTTTTAAATTTTAAATGACTTGGAAAAATCGGTATCACAACTAAAATTAAATTTAAAAAAAAAATTACTTCCCAAAATTTTATATTTTTTGAGTATTTTTAAAAAAAATAAGGGTTAAACGTCACTTTTTGGAAATTTTGACTTTGCTATTCGAAAGAGCGACCCCGAAAGCACATGGACATGTCCTTGTAGAATTTTTAATAATTTTTTTCTTTTATTATTATAAGCTTGAAACCGAAGTTAAAAATCAGCACATTTGGGCGTTAAAAGGTTAAAGAAATGAATCTTTTTCCGTTTCCATACGTAAAAGAATTATAAAAATAATAAAAAACAATTTAGAAACTTATATAAAAATTCGTGGTAGAGAATTGCCGCTAAGTAAAAATTAAAAACCGTGTATAGGGTAAACCAGACAGAGTCGGCCACTTTTAAATTTTGAATGGCTATAAAACTGTATGAGATAAAAATATTTTGTTTGTTGCTAATCATTTCTAAGGTGATCATAAACAAATCTCAGCTTTTGTAATTGAAAAAAAAATTTGTACGGTTTTTAAAAGCTTTTTTAAGTGGCCAATCACTGTCGGATTCTTACTTGTTTATTTACTAATTTTTTTAACAAATAAAAATTTATTTTTTATAAACATGGTTGTTTTAATTGTTTTGTGTGATCGTAAGAAGCAATATCATATAAAAGAATTCGAAAAAAATATGAATTGCACTTTTAAAACAGTGTTAATTAAAAAGATTGCTTCAGGTGGCTGACTACTGTCGGATTCTTTCTTTTTTGTAAATTTTTTTAACGAATAAGAAATTTATTTTTGTAAACATGATTAGTATACTAGTTTTGTAGGAATATTAGGAACAATAACACATGGAAGAAATTTTAAAGAAATTTTAATTGTAATTTTTAAACAGTATTCATTAAAAATATTTTCTTAAGTGGCCGACTACTGCCTGGTTTACCCTATATAGGTATTTATTAATTTATTAGTGTTTACGGGCACAAAGCCTTTTTGTACAAAGTACTTAACAATATTAAAACTAATCAACAACAAGTTAGCATAAAGAAAATGATAAAAGAAAGTATTATGATAAGGTTATTCAATATTTTGAATACTTTTATAGAATTGAAGCAAAGAAAACTAAACTTCTAAACGGATTTGCAAATATTTTGGAATATTATTAATTGGTTTAAAATCTCGATAACATATTTCAGGAAATTTCAATACATTAAGTATTTTTGGAAATAATTATATTTTTAAAAAAAAATTGGATTTTTTGACAGTTAGACAAACGTATAAACTAAACTCCTTAACGGATTTGTTAACAGAATGTGACTGTTAGACATTCAATGCAGTAATGTGCAAAAGTTTTAATAATTAAAAAATAAATTATAATAAAACACTTTGAAATCGATAAAGACGAGAAATTGATTAGAAGTGACCGTGTCAACTGATAATTTTAAAGTAATTTGTAATAATTGATTTTAAAAATATAAAAACTTTTGCACATAACTGCCCTTCTTTATTGTATTTTAGAATTTTGTACAAAATTTCAGCTCAATTTATTAAATATTTGAAGAGAAAAGTGGTTAAAAAATTATTATTGAGAGCCTAACAATCACATGCTGTTAAATACTCTAGAATTTAATAAATTGGGTTAAAATCCCGATATATGTTCCAGGAAATTCCAATACATTAAGTATTTTTTGAAATATTTGAATTTTTTCTAAAAAAAATGGGATTTTTTGACATTTAGACAAATGTAGAGCCTGAAGTACTAAACAGTTTCATAAAATACCCTAAAATTTTATTAATGATATGCAAAAAGTATTTTGATCCCAATAAAAACATCTTTGATGTAAAAATTTCCGCCAAGTAAAATTTTTTGCAAATGTCAAAACAATTAGTGAAATAAACGTTTACCAAGTAAAATTTAAAATTAAAGTTTTAATATAGAATTGAAACAAATATAAAATTAAATTTAATACCCATTAAGTCCCATGAAGAAACCAGACGTTTTATTTAAAAAGTAACAATTGGATTCATAGGCAAATTGGAAAAAATATACCTGTTTTTTGTTTTTAATTTCCACTTGTTTAAACAAATTAATAAAAAGTTATCTATTTTTAACAATTTATTATGTAATTTATTTGTAACAGTTTTATAAATAAAATACGATTTGGAGAAAAAAATGACCCATATAAAAATTTCTTAATTTTCCAGACAGAATCGATTGGCGTTAACAGTTTTTAAAAATTGCTAAATTTATAATAATTGGTTTAAACAATTGTTGTTAAACAATTAAAAATTAAAAACAAAAAACAGGTACTTTTTTCAATTTTCCTATGAATCTAATTAGTTTCTGAGTTGGCACAAAACTATTAAATTAACAAACTGAGTTTATAGTTTCGTGTTGAACCGAAACTAAATTCAGTTTGTTAATTTAGTTTCGTGTCGGCCCGAAACTTAATTAACAAATTAGATTTAGTTTCATGTCGACTGAAAACTAAATTAAAAAAAATAAATTAGATTTTTAAACATTTGAATTTATTTTAGTACAGATCAAAAAAAAAAAAATATCTGAGAATCTTAAAAATTAGCGTACAAAAATTTTTAAAAAGCGTTTTAAAGGTGGCAAAATAAGCTCTTAATTGCAATAAATGAAATTTATGTGTGATCACTTGTTAAAAAACATTTGTTTAAAATTTATCACTAAAAAGTGAAATATTTTGTTTATTGGTAAATGCATTTAAACAATAATAAAGAATATGTTCTTTTGAATATAATATTGTTCCTAAAAGATATATGTATACGATGAGGGGCGGTTGGTCGTTCTTCAACTTAATATAATAGAATGGATTGATAGAACACTACTGCGCATGCGTAACATTGACAGAACACTACTGCGCATGCCGGACATTGCTATAGCACTACTGCGCATGCGTGATTTGTGAATATGTATACATGTGTTAATATTGTTTTTAACAGATATACATATATATATATATGTGACGCTCCACGAGAAAAGGGACCTTATGACAAGAGTAAATTTGGTCCCTTTTCTCGTGGAGCGTCACATATACGGCTAGGGTCTGTCGGTCGGTCGTTCTTCAACTTAATATAATAGAGGATTTTTCCACAGTTGCTTTTCAATTTATAGGTTTATTTAAAAAAAGTGAATATTTTAAATAAGAGTAGAGATGATTCTATCACTCAATCGTATTTTAATAAATAGTGAAATTTAACGATCACTCCGAGTCAAGGAAAATAAAAATAAAAGAAATTCAATTCTTTTTACGTTTCGGCAGCACAGCTGTCCTCTTCAGAACTATAATTTATTTATTTTTATTTAACGTAAAAAAAATTGAATTTCTTTTATTTTTATTTTCCTTGACTCAGAGTGATCGTTAAATTTCACTATTTATTTTAAATAATTTGTTGAATAATTATTAACCTAAATTAAAAAAGATCTGCCCGCGCTTTGGGCGGACACATTCTCATCCGGTGAGGCTCGCTTCGCTCGCGAGTTTCAGCACGCCTTCGCGCGCCGAGGATTGATACGCGCTTCGCGCGCAAATAGCTCGCTTCGCTCGAAGTTGTCCGCGGTCGTTGTCCATTATTTGCGTTCTTTTTCCTGTTTCCTTTCATACGTTTCATTAAACCTATTTCTTTAAAGTTACTACGACTGGATTACATTCTCATCACATATTCTGCTTGCTGATCTCTCTAAATTTAAATTAGTAAAAATATTTACTAATTTGAATTAGTGACTGACTTTTTGCTTTTGAATTAGTAAACTTTACTAATAAATTAGTAGAAATTACTATTTATTAGTCCATTCGGGCATGTGTTTTCGGGTTTCTGACCGGGAATCAAATTTATTAATTCAAAAGCAAAAAGTCAGTCACTAATTCAAATTAGTAAACATTTTTACTAATTCAAATTTAGAGAGATGATTGCCAGATTAAGTGGACTTTCATGTAAATTTTTGATCTTGCTGATAATAAATGTGAAATTATTTTTAATTACTAACTTTCTTCGCAGAAACATGGTTTGCTGAAAAAGCTACAATATTTTAAAAATACTAGTATCAAGTTCTTTGTGTACGTGATTTGTAAATAACAATTATTTGATTAAACTGTTGCTGAAATTGAAAAAATCATACAATATCTTTATGCTTTTTTGCCCACCTTAATTATTTGCAAAATTGAAAAATAACCTTAGTTTTTAGGTGCTTTATATAAAGAGCTCGAGGGTAAAGTCTAAAAAGTTAAAAAAGCATGCTTTTAAGAACTTTTTTGTCGATACGCAGAAAGTTAATTTACTTTACCGCTTTGCATATAACATAGCAACATTTGAACAATATTTCTCTAAATTTTAATTAAAAAATATTAAGAATTGAGCGAGATAATAAGATTTTCCTAAGGCGCCTCCCAAAAAATTGATTTGCGGTGTACACTCTAACTCGCAATATAGAATCATCTAAAACAAAAAAATCAAAGTGCATTTGTTAAAGGAGATGTTTTTTGAGGTAAAGCTGGGAGGGATTTTTTTTTATTTTTTGATTTTTTGTAGCACTTGAAAGTCAAAAAGTCGATTTATTTCGCTATAAAAAAATCGATTAATTTGTTATTGTAAAATTGGTAATTTAAAAAAAGCTCCCAGCGTTACTTTAAAAAACATCTCCTTTGACAAATGCACTTTGATTTTTTTTATTTGGATGATTCTGTTGCGAGTTAGAGCGTACACCGCAAATCAATTTTTTTTTGAGTCGCCTGAGGAAAATCTCATTATTTTGCTCAATTCTTAATATTTTTTAATGAAAATTTAAAGAAATATTGTTCAAATGTTGCAATATTATATGCAAAGTGATAAAATAAATTAACTTTTTGCGTATCGCAAAAAAAAATTCTTAAAAACATGCTTTTTTTCACTGTTAAAACCTTAACCCCCCCCTTAATGAACTAATAAGTATTTATTTCTTTATTACTTTTATTTATTAAAAACAAAAAACTACCCGAAAAGGGTAATCATGAAAAAAAAGTTAAAAAGAATAATATTAAATTAAGATATAATAAAACACGTAATTAATTGTTCTAAAATCTAAAAGTACATTAAATATTTTAAATTAAAGTATTTCAAGTAACCTAAAGGTGTTGATGTAAAAAAATAACAAAAATTACAAATTTCAAAAAACGGTTAAAAGTATTTTTTTGCAATAAAATTTACCCTTCACATTAAAAAGAAAGTCTTATTTTAAGGCAGGAAATCAGCCTTAAATTAAGATGCAACATTTTTAAGGAAGTCAATGCTAAATTTACGCACGTAAATTAAGATTTACTTTTTTTTAACCACGTTTTATGTCGTTTAACATTGGTTAATTTCACACGCAACAAAAATCACACCAAGTTTTTTCTGTTAAAAGTTAATCTCTTTTAATCTGGCTCAATAGTTCTCTTATTTTATGTCCTCACGTGAGACGTAAAATTTAAAGGAAAATTCATCCCTAAAGCTCTTCATATTCTCGAGGTATTTATGAAAATAGAATGTGACATTTCCTAAAAATATGATTCTTAAATTCCTGATTGAAAATTTTCGGTAAAACAATGCTTCCATGAGGCAGTAGAAATGAATATAAACAAAAAATGTTGTAATTGGACTTAATAAATAAAAATGAGAGTTCTAGACGATTTAAATGGTAAATTAAAATTTCCTCCCATTGTGTCCTCTCTCCTTTAAGGGATTGATAATTCCGTGATTGGAACCCTCAGTTTCAGTATCAGTTCAAGTCGAAGTTGTCCATTTTTTCTAGTCTAAATTATTATAATATTTAATTAGAATTTTATGGTAGGGGGACAGATTTCCCAATCCACTTTTCCCAACGACTTTTTTCCCAATGAACATTTTTCCCAACAAACAAATTTCCCAATGGTCATTTTTCCCAATAATGGACATTTTTCCCAATGAAAATAAAATTTTAATTTTTAATCACAATGAACAATTGCAATCGTTGTCAAGACTAACTTCATTGTTGTATATGATAAAAAAAGAATTAAATCCGATCACCGATTATTTTGAAGCCAATTATATTCGTCGAATAAAAGCAAAACGAGGACGAGGAGCTCGTTTGCGGTTCCAATACTGCTCACCAACTTATCCACCTCGATTATGGAACCAGTATAATTCTGTTTTGGAAGGAACGGCTAGAACAAATAATTTATCAGAGGGGTGGCACAATCGCTTCCAATTAGTAGTTGGCAAGCATCACCCAAGTCTGTTTGTTTTTTTCGATGAGTTGCGAAAAGAACAAGCAGACACGGAAATTATGCTGCGCCAACTACAAATTGGGCAGCGAATAAGGAAAGGATTAGACAAGCGAAAAAGAGAAACAGAAGAGAAAATTTTCAATATTGTCGAACAGTATAGCGAATACGCACAGCGCGAAAACATATTTCGATATTTAAAAACAATAGGTCACCACATTAAATTTTAAATCAATTAAGGGGTTACACCACTGTAGACATTAAAAAAATTTTTTTATTAGCTTAAAAATTTTTTTGAACCTTCTAGAATAAGGAAAAAAAGGATTTATACATGCCTGAAATCGATTTCATTGAAATTTCAAGCTTTTTTACAGGAGAAGAATTTTAACTTACATACACGGAGAAACTTTGTATACTAGTTTCTGTTAAACTCACCATGTGTTCTTAGTAAATTGACTACTAAAGTGGGGAAAAACTGCGACGGTATCAATATTTCGTAGTCTGACTATTAAACACAGAAAAAGAGTTTGAAAATTTAGTAGTCAGTTGATCAACATTAAAAATTCACGATTTCGCTAAAAAAACAATGTCGAATGTCAGTGACAGTTATACAGAATGTCGCCACTTATAATTATTGAGTAAGGAAGAAATCTACCCTGTCGAAAATATCTTGGGCAAAGCGTGTTTAAATAGTGTTTTATAGAATGTTTATTGTGTGTCGATTATGTGTTTGTGAACACAATAAAGTGTGTCTAATCCGTGTATTTTGGAACGCTTTGAGTGTTTGGATAACACTGAATTGTGTGTCAGAAGTGTGTTTATAGAACACACAATGTTCAGGTAAAAATACTCTTAAAACACTCTTTTCACATTCATGAAACCCTGATCTACTAATTAAACACACACTTAACATTATCTTTACAACCTTTTTAAAGTTTTATGTTTTTATAGTAATCTGCCATTAAAAAAATATTTAAATTACAGTAAAAAAATATTCCATTCTGTTCTCGCATGTCATACATACTTGGAATGTTTATACCTGTCGACGAAAATTTGTTTCGCTATTTATCTAAATATTTACAATCACTAGGTCTCGAACGCAAGGCGCAGCTAGGAGTGGATTAGAAATCACACGCTCTACCAACTGCGCCACGGAGGCTCATGAAAGGAAGTTTAGAATTTACATATGTAACGAAGGAACTATGAAAATGTGCTATGTAACTTGAAGAAAGGATACTGTATTTGCAACAATAGTATAATTATTTTATGTATAATATACATTATATTTAATATGTTATGTTATTGAAGAATGTTAATTTTCAAAGTTAAAAGTATAAGGAAAGGCTTAAGGTATTAGTCGCGCTGCTGGCTCTGGCCAAAATTTTACTGGGCCGCTTACTAGAGTGGGGCATCAGTGAGAGTGAGAGAGACAGTTTAACTCCCCACTCTATTCGTTCGTATGAAATTTCATATAATTTAACTATTTTTTTACCTTTCTGTCAATATATTTATAGTTTGGTGTGGTCAAAAAATGTCATGTTTTTTTTATGCATTTGTTTTATCTAATTGAATACTTTGGCAGTTTTATTTCAAAATCTGACGATTAGTTATCATATAAATAATTATTAAACAAATTTAATACATGCATTGAGTACTCTCTCCATGCAAAACGTATGAACTTTGAATTCATTTTTTGAAGCTTTGAAACGGTCAAAATTAATTAAATTGGTCTCATTCGGTAGATAAATATTTCAGGAATAAGTATGTAAAATTTGAAAAAAATCTGACGAAAACCATTTTACGCGACTAATACCTTAAAAGTTAATTTTTGAATGAAATATTAAAGCAATAAATTTAAGCTTAGTTAATGAATTTATAACAAGTGTCCTATAACACTGTGACCACTTCGGTGACCACACTGTTATGGAATACTTATAGAACGTGTTTGCTGGGATAATAATATACGAATGAAACATATACACGGAAAGAAAGTTATTATCAAATTTTATAAAAGTATTTTACAAGTATAGGACAAAATGCGATAAAGGTAAATTTTGATATCAGAAACACTTAACTTTAAAAAAACTTATAAAATTTAGTAAAGTTATATTAAAATTTGTTACAAGTTTATGATACTTGATATAACTTTACTAAATATCATATAAGTTTTTATAAAGTTTAATACTTCTGATATAAATATTTACCTTTGTCGCATTTTGTCCAACACTTGTAAAATATTTTTATAAAATTTGAAAATAACTTTCTTTCTGTGTTCATACTTGTTCAGATAGTGTTCTCTAAACATACTATAAACATACAACTTGAGTGATTCATTGTTTTCCAAAGCATGTGAAATCATTGTTTAGTAATACTGAACAAACATACAAATGTTTGTCAAAAGATAGTTTCAAGTATGTTCATTGTAAAATATACAATAGTTTGTGAACTTAGTGTTTTCAAAACATGGTATGAACCCTGATATGTATGTCAAGAAAATGTCTTATGACTGTTTACTCTTAATGTGAGTAACATGTTTAAATAGTGTTGAATGAATGATTTATTTACTATAAAAAGTATGTCAGAAGTGTGTTCAAAATATGTTTAAATATAGAAGTGTGTTTCAAGATACTGAGATCTGTGTTTGAGCAAAATAAAACTATTTTCAAACATCATGAAACCCACATTTGTTGGTGAAATTTTCGACAGGGTATTTTACCTAATGTCGATTGATAACTTAATTTTAATGCAACCTAATCTAATTCCCTAACATACAGATAAAGTAACGCACACTGTAATCGACGGAACGCATATACAATTCAAATAGAGAAAATAATAATAAAATTGTTTATTTAATTTAATTAAAAAAATAATTACACTGAGAAAAATATTAAAGCAGGTCAATAATATCTGTGACAATGAAATATATAAACATTTTGTTCAAATTTAAAAGACTTGTTCAAACATAACCTCACATTTACTGATAAAAGAGAACCAGGTGGAATGACGGCGGCCATTTAACTCGAACACATGTATATGAGTTAAGGTGGTTATGTGTGACTACACGAACAGCGGTACTCGTTTGTATGCGTGCAGTTCTGATAGTTTGACTACTAAATTGTAAACGCAGCGCGAAGAAAATATCATTCTTACGAATATAGAAAATAAAATTTCGACATTCACTTTTTCAATAACTTTTTTTTCTCGTACATCATAAACGAGTTTCTCTTAACTTGACTACTAAATATTGAAAAAAAAGAGAACATGTATTATTATCGAAACTTCTATTAAATAAGAAATTTCGTCTTTTGGTCACTTTTTCCCCACTTTAGTAGTCAATCTACTAACAATACATTGTGAGTTTAACAGCAATTGGTATTCAAAGTTTTTCCGTGTAAAACATGCATTACAAAAATGGCTCCAGTGCGGACATTTTGGAATATTTATTAATTAAAATTTGTAATTTTTAAGTTGAATATATAAGTTAATAACTACTTGAAATATTGTTACTGTATTTCCTTTCCTTACACTAAAAAAAAATAATTGAACAAATGCTTCTTACAGCCCGCTGTAGTAGTGTTGCTCTTTTAACGCGTTTTTCTCAAAACACAGTTTTTGAAATCTGCAAGCAGTATAACTCAAACAATTTTCAATATTTTCAATCGGGTTTTTTTATTACATTTCTAAAATTAAATTTTGAACAGAAATACGTAGGGGTTTTTTGATAAGTTAACTTACACAATTGTTATAAACAATTAAGTGTCGTTTTTTTTGGTCGAAAAATGAGTTTTTTCTTCAAATGCTTGCCAATTACACAAAAATCAATATTTTTAAAATCCCCTACGTATTTCTGTAGCTATTCTCATGTAGATTAAGAAAAAAAATGTATTTGTTTCTAGACTGAAATTTACATTACTTATACTGCTTGCCGTAGAGCTCCTGGAAAAAAATGCATTACTAAAATGGTTCCTGTGCCGCCATTTTGGAATATTTATTAATAAAAATTTGTAATTTTTTACTTGAATATACAGTCAATAACTTCCTAAAACATTATAACTATATGTCATTTCCTTCCATTCAAAAAAAATTCCTGAAAAAACGTTGTTTTTGAGGCATTTACAGTGGTGTAACCCCTTAAGACATTATTTTCTAAATTCATCAACACTAAAAACAGAACATCTACACTTTTTTATTTATTAATAAATAGTTTTGGTAATAAAATTTTTTGTTGGGAAAAATTGTCATTGGGAAAAACGTCCATTGGGAAAAACGACCGGTTTTTAGGAAATTTGTTCATTGGGAAAAATGTCCATTGGGAAAAGAGACGTTGGGAAACGCGGATTAGGAAAAGGGTTTAATGACTTTTTCTAGACTAGAGATTCTAGTATAGCGACGCAAATTTCCACTAACACAATACTCTCTCTAAGAGGAGGCAAAGTAACTTAAAAATATTTATAATAAACAAAAGCAGTGATAGGATAAAGAATGGAAAAAAATGATTGAGGAAGAGTTTTGAAATTACATTTAACAACGGAAACTGACGATTTTTCGTGCGTTTACTTTGTTCTTATACATTAACTTTCGCGTATCTTCTCTATCTGTGTATGTACGTCTAAACCCACTTATAAATGCATTTACAACATATATACATATACAAGGTCTTTCTTTTTGAGCAACAATCGTCAATAATAAAATACGCGCTTCTACAAGTATAAAATTTCTAATTACATATTAAGTAACTTTTGAGGGTATTGTTTTAATAATTGCAATTTTATAATTTCCCAATTTTCTTTTTAGGATCTTATGCTAGTTAAAAAAATCAAGGACACTATTAAATCTTGCAATTCATTGAAGATTTCTCCATTAGGAATATATTATTTTCAATATTAAATTGTCAATCATTATATGCACTAATGATTCCATAAATTATTGGGCAATAAAGCGAATCACATGCACAGGAAATAAGGAATATATATTGTCGGATTTCACTTTTTGTATATATATATATATATATATATATATATATATATATATATATATATATATACTTTTCCTTTCAAATAATAACAAGTTACGATTTTCTTCAAAAAATTTCAAATTGTAAATCATTTGAGAACGAGGGGTGAACAACTCTCATTCAGGGCGTGCGAAGAATATATTCCCAACAAGGAATACTTGAGAATACTGAGAATATTTGGGAATACTTGAGAATATTTGGGAATACACGGTGTGTCTGGAGGAACTTTAATTGACACTGTTTTGCATATGGGATTTTTTTGTGGTTTATTGTTCTCTTATTACCTACAAACAATTTAAGATCAAAAACGTAATTATCCGTCGGGCGGAAATTGAGAAAAGTGGATTTTATTATTTGAAATTCGCAAATTTTGAATTTCTTTGATAAATTGCGATTAATTTTTTTTCTAAAAATTATAAAAAAGAAATTTAGTTGTAAGTTTATATTATACATATATTTTGTAGAAACTACATTAATATAATCAATATTAGTTAATTTATAAAAACATTTTTCTATAGGGGAGACTGGGGCTAAACCGGACACGTCAAATATTTCCGAAACCATGAGGAATTTCAAATAATGTTAATAACCTTTGAACGCGCTATTTCGTGAAGCATATATTGCATGAGGTTTTAGGGACATGTCATTTTTCTTGTAATAATAGTTTCCGTTAATATATAAAAATGTCGTTTTTTGCAGTAAAAGTAAAAAAAAATTTTCTCATTTTTTTGGGTTTTTATTGTTATTATTAAAGTGCATATATCATATGGAAATTTTTTTATTAGCTGAAGGTGTACTGAGTTTAGTAGAAAAAAAGTTTAATGGAAAACGTTAAGAAGAAAAAAATTATTGCAGGTTAATTATTAGATGACGGTGTGGGGCTAAATCGGACGTCGTGATAAAAAACAATGAAATTTGTGAATACTATAATTTATTTGATATTAATGACCTATTTTATATTATATTTTTTGCATAGAACCACTTTATCAATAAATAAATAAAGAATTTATTTTAAAACACGAATTAGCAAGCGAGTTGCTGAAAACAAGCAAGTCTGAAAACTGTAATTCATTTTATATTATATTAATTACATATTTTACATTTTATATTATATTCTTTGCATATAACTACCTACAAATAAATAAACAAAGAATTGTTTTGACTTTACTACAAAAAAAAACGAAAATTTGTGACTCTGTCTTTAATTAATTAGCCGTGTCCGGTTTAGCCCCACCAATTTTGGGATTTTCGTTTATGAGGTAGTCACCTTCAAAGCAATATATCTCCTAAGCTATTGTAGTTTTTTAAAAACGAACAAGTGCGATTTGTAGGTGAAGGAACAAGCTTTAAAACGGTATATTACTCTTTAGCAAAAAAAAATTTTTCTATGAGTTTTCTGGTCAAAGACCAAATCCGTCCGGTTTAGCCCCAGTCTCCCCTACTTTTTAATTATAACTACACTGAAAAAAAAATTATTTGAATCAAATAAAAATTATTTGATTCAAATAAATCATTTATTTGGTTATATTCCAATAAATGTGTATTTGAACCAAATACATAAATATTTGAACTAAATATTTTATATTATCGCACCAAATAATTATTTATTTGAATCAAATACAAACAATTCAAATCAAATAAATAGAATATTTGAATCTAATAAATAATTATTTGAATCAAATTCAAAAATTATTCAACTCAAATATATATTTATTTGACCCGAATATTTTATTTAATTGTATCAAATAACTATTTATTTGAATCAAATACAACTAATTCAAATCAAATAAATCGAATATTTGAATCTAATAAATGATTATTTGAATCAAATTCAAAATATATTCAACTCAAATGTATATTTATTTGACCCGAATATTTTATTTAATTGTATTAAATAACTATTTATTTAAATCAAATTCAAATTATTTTAATCAAATAAATCGAATATTTTAATGTAATAAATAATTATTTGAATCAAGTATGAAAATTATTTCATTCAATATTGATAATTTCAACATCAACAAATATTAATAAAAAAATAACTAATTGCAAAAGATAAATACTGATGACAATTCATTGATAGTTCACTTTCACATTTTTTTATACACTTAAACGCAATTTTTATTACATACACATTTGAAAAATCCTAACGCTTGGGGGTACGAACCCACGCCTAACCGAATATTCACGCACCGAAGTCACGCACGCTAACCACTATACTACGCTCGCATGGGACTCTCAAATCTTAAACACTCTCATGTCTCACTAGCTGAAATAAAACTTGTAGAATTACTACAAGGCAGTGAACAATTTTGCCGCTATATTTTCAACACTTTATTCAATGTATATTTACGAATATATTTCAATATTTCTTTAAAAAATCAACTTATTGTAATATTTTTATTTATATATTTTTTCATAATATTAATTATTATGTCAATAATAATAAATTTATATAGTAATAATATAAATTTATTTGTAATAATTATAAATAAAATAAATTTATTGTGTCAAGTAATTTTTATTTGCATCAAATAAACGAAATATTTGGGTTAAATAAATGAATGAATAGTTTCAAGTAACTCATTATTTTCGTTTCAAATAATTATTTAATTGATTGAAATATTTTTTTATTTGTCTTGATAAAATGTATATTAGCTTTAAATAATGAATTATTCGGATTAAATATTCCAGTCTATTAGAATCAATAAAATAAATTTACTGAATCAAATAATTCTTACTTGCATCAAATAAATCAAGTATTTGAGTGAAATAAATGAAAGAGCAGTTTCAAATAATTCATTTTTTTCGTTTCAAATAATTATTTAATTGATTGAAATATTTTTTTATTTGTCTTGATAAAATATTATATTAGCTTTGAATAATAAATTATTCGGAGCAAATAATTCCGCTTATTTGAATCAATAAAATAAATTTATTGTGTCAAATAATTTTTATTTGCATCAAATAAACGAAGTATTTGAGTGAAATAAATGAAAGAATAGTTTCAAATAATTCAATATTTGTATTAAATAAATTTATTTATTCAATTCAATTAACTATTTATTTGAATCAAGTACGATTTATTTGGTTCAAATAAGTATGATTCAAATAATTGCAGATATTTAAATCAAATACATATTTTTTTGATCCAACTAAAAAGTATTTAAATCAATTAAATATTTTTCAAATAATTTGAATTATTTGAATCAGTAGGCTTAAAATGTTTTCGTTCTTATGCACACTTATACGCGGAACAAAGCAGACTAAACACATTGATAGGCGCTTCTGGGCGGAGTCCAAGGCAAGTCTAGTGCCGAGTCCCATACTGAATATAATGTGAGCAGATCTTCTAGTGACCTACATTATTACTTTTATTTGTCAAAATATTTACTTTTATTGGAATATTCAATTTGAAACTAAATATAAAATCTAAAAATGAAACAACTGAAAATATTAGAATACTTTGAATTTTATAAAACTTCTCACTGGGATTTTTATTATACTTTAGATATTTAAACGTCAAATCTCTTTAAAAATTAAATACAATTCCTTTGCCATTTTTACTAAAATGATTTGTTTTAAAACGTTTAAAGAAAGAGATTATATTTAAATATCTACAGATTAAATAAAAATCCCAGTGCGAAGATTTTTAAAATTCAAAGTATTCTCTATTTTTTACATATTATTTCATTTTAGACTTTACATTTAGTTGCCTAAATTGAACATTAAAATAAAATATAATAACAATTAGGCATTGCACAACCGGCTAAAAACAAAATAAACACACACCTAACCTCAAAATGAGATCAAACATTTCACATAGATATTCTTCCACATTCATTTGTAACACTAGAACTTTATTACAAAACTGCACTCACTATTATATTTAAAACTAGAATTTTTATTAATTGAAACAATTAATACACTACGAACTACACCGAGACTTCCGTGCATATAAAAAACGAAGAAACTGAACAAACGCGGGCGCAGGCGCGCCACAGAGTTTCGCATTCCTAAAAACTGTTTGGGAATGAATCTAAGGACTCTCGCACAGAACAGTCCCCGTTTAAGTGAACGTTGATACAAAGTTTGTAACAATTGAGTAGCTGAATTAAAATAAATGCAAATAATAATAATTGTACCTAATTCTTTTCACCTTTGAATTAATTACGGAATCTGATTGCACTTGTTGAGAGAAGACTATTGGCGTTTATTAAGATATTTAGCATTGATCTTCATTGAAAATCATTCCTAAACTTTTTGGGATTGAAATCTAAAATTTAATATTCCTCCCTACGATAATAGAAATTACTCAAATGATTTTATATTCAGTCCGAAATCTGAATTTTCATTTTTCTCCGTGAATCAATTTTTTTTTTAAATATCTTAAGTGATAATATCTCTGAAAAATATAAAATAATATTTATTTATATATCAGTCGAAGGAATTTAATAGGCTTTCAAACAATCTAAGAACCAAGTTTCTATCATTTTGTAACAATAAACTATGTTAATTTAATTTCAGCAGCAATTTTTCTTAGCTCGCCCGTCGTTCGTACCGACAATTTCTGACAGTAGTGTATATTTTATTTTAAATCAATAATATAATTATTATTAATTTCAAAACGTTATATAATAATAAAATTCTTTTAACAACCAAACACTGTTATTTATTATTAATGTTGTCAGTTTCTTCTGACCTTCTTTTCTCTGTTGGTTTATGTCTATTTTTAATAATTTCTTTTAGAATTAATCTTTTTAAATTTATAGATAATACACACTTCTTAGATGAAGCAGATAAATTTACGTTTTATTATCTGCAATGAAAGACATTAGCAAAATTTTTATATTGAATTTAATCATTCATAACATTTTCTAACATTTAATTTTAACAATTTTAAATATTTTATATTAGAATAAATTAAATATTAATATTATTTACATAAATTAAATATATAAAACTTAATTATTTAAAAATTAATTCAATTAAATTTATTTAACAATTATATTTATCTAAATAATTTCTTATTAATAATAATTTATTAATTTATAATTTATTTAATTGGATTAAATCACTTTATTACGTCAATAATATATCTAAAGGAATCGCGTTAATTAAGATAACGATTTTCACGAACGTATTTCCAAAATAGATTGAGACTATCTTTCTAAGTACTTGAAAGACGAAAATGATGAAAAAGATTTGGGTAAAGGGAATATAGTCCTCTTACGCACACTACTTTTATTTTAATGTGTAAGTATATGTTCGTATAGTGAATGAACCTCTCTATTTCAAGTGTTTAAAAGACAAAGATAGAAAATATGAATTCAGCCAATTGAGTATAGCTCACGAGTGAAAGCAACCAATGGGATAGGCGTTAGGAACTTCGAGATATTTCGAGAGATTTTCGTTTAGAGATTTCTTATATAGGATTTAAAATCAAGTGGTATACCCAGTGTGAAATTTCTCACCGGTCCAATATCGGTCCAATATTGGGAGCCAAGAGACCGATCATCGGTCCAATAAAGGCTCCCAATATTGGACCAATATGGGCTGATGCTTGGGATGTAACGGGATCGCCAAGCATCGGTTGTTAATATTGGTCCAATATTGACCGAATATTGGCAACCAAGAGAAAAAATTTTTTTAATTAAATAATAATAATAAAAAATTAATGTTTATAATTTTTTTTTGTTTAATATATTTATTTGTTTAATTATTTATTTTTAATAATTCATGTAAATAATAAATAATTTATTATTTATAAATTATAATAATTTAAAAATGCAGCAGCTATTAGAAAATAGCATTCTGCAAAAAAATTCTATCATTGAAAAATCAATGATAGGCGAGAGAAATCCGCGTCTTTAAATAGATTCGCAGATGATAGACAAGAGATATCCGCGTCATTAAACGGATTCGCAGATATACTCTGGTCTCGCGACGAATCTCTCGATACTTATATACACTGGAGTCGCCGTGTCAGTTGCGAGAACGGTTACAGCGTCCCTCTTTCGGCGGAGCTAAGAATTGTCACGTAAACTGCGGGTATAATAAGGCGGTCGGTAAAGCGATTTAGCAGTTTACGTGACAATTCTTATCTCCGCCGAAAGAGGGACGCTGTAACCGTTCTCGCAACTGACACGGCGACTCCAGTGTATATAAGTATCGAGAGATTCGTCGCGAGACCAGAGTATATCTGCGAATCCGTTTAATGACGCGGATATCTCTTGTCTATCAACCGCGAATCTATTTAAAGACGCGGATTTCTCTCGCCTATCATTGATTTTTCAATGATAGAATTTTTTTGCAGAATGCTATTTTCTAATAGCTGCTGCATTTTTAAATAATTATAATTTATAAATAATAAATTATTTATTATTTACATGAATTATTAAAAATAAATAATTAAACAAATAAATATATTAAACAAAAATTATAAACATTAATTTTTTATTATTATTATTTAATTAAAAAAAATTTATTTAAAAAAATTTTTTTCTCTTGGTTGCCAATATTCGGCCAATATTGGACCAATATTAACAACCGATGCTTGGCGATCCCGTTACATCCCAAGCATCAGCCCATATTGGTCCAATATTGGGAGTCAATCGGCGCCCAGCACGGCAACCAATATTGGACCGATATTGGACCGATTAAAGTCTATTGGCAATTTCTCACTGGGTATGGGTGAGTCCACGTCAGAAATATCATAATCTGCAAGTGGTTCGTAGATTTTAATGAAAATTCGTGAAATAATAGTACACTATGAGAAAAATTAGTCAGCAAAAGGAATTTTTAAAATATAATAAATTGTAGGAGTTATAATACTTTAAATTTTGACTCCAAATTTTCTTGATTCTTTGATATCTTTGGCAAATTTTAACCGATTTTGATGAATCAAAAACCAATTTTTTCAGAAAATTATGCAGCGAAAATCTAAATTTATTATTTAGATAGAAAAAAAAATAAAATAAAATTTCAATTACATTTTTTTGCGATTTCGACCCATTTTTTTTCTTTTTTTCTTTTTTAATAATGTTTCCCTTTATTTCATCTTTAATTTAAAAAAAAGATTACCCTGGAGACTTTATTAGATCTTGAGATATTATTATTTAATTATGAACGAGCATCAGCAATTTAATGACCACAGGATAGCATTTGTATTTATGTTCATTTGTTTATATAAAATTTTCAGGGTTATAAATCTCTATTATTTGTTTATTTAACCTGCTTCGGTGTGTAATGTAAAATATTTATCAATTTCCTTTATATATTGAGATTGAGAGGTAAGTTATCTTTTCATCAATAGTTTTTTGCGTTCAAATTTCATTAGTATTATTATTATGTTAAAAATTTGACAAAAATTAAATGAGTAATAAAACAACTGATTTAATTAATTATTTAAATTTCATTTTAATTAAATATTCTTATTTTTACTTGAAATGAACAATTATTTCTAAAATCTGCTAATAAAATAACAATTCCATTGAATATTTACTTTCTTTAATAGAGAAATTTAAAAAAATATTTTTTTCGGGAAATAATTTCTAATTACAAATAAATGTTAAATAACATTTGAAGGTAGAAACATAAATCTTGTTACGAATTGTGTTTGAGATGATGATATTAAAAAAATAATATCTCAAGATCTAATAAAGTCTCCAGGGTGATCTTTTTTTTAAATTGAGGCCTTGGATCCAATAACTCGCCCGACGCTCGAAGGCACGCGCTAATACCAGTCGGGTAGCAGTGAGTGGCCCAGAGGCGCTTACTGCTCACTGACTGGGAATTGCGCGTTCCTCCGAGCGTCGGGCGAGTTATTGGATCCAAGGCCTCAATTAAAGATGCAATAAAGGGAAACATTATTAAAAAAGAAAAAAAGAAAAAAAATGGGTCGAAATCGCAAAAAAATGTAATTGAAATTTTATTTTTTTTCTATCTAAATAATAAATTTAGATTTTCGCTGCATAATTTTCTGAAAATACATAATTTTCTGAAAAAATTGGTTTTTGATTCATCAAAATCGGTTAAAATTTGCCAAAGATATCAAAGAATCAAGAAAATTTGGAGTCAAAATTTAAAGTATTATAACTCCTACAATTTATTATATTTTAAAAATTCCTTTTGCTGACTAATTTTTCTCATAGTGTACTATTATTTCACGAATTTTCATTAAAATCTACGAACCACTTGCAGATTATGATATTTCTGACGTGGACTTACCCATATATTAATCAAAACTTTTTCGGAATTTACGTGCTTTCTTAATTTATTTAATTTAAAATTTCGAAAAAGTTTTGATTAATATAAGGGAAGTGTTCCGGTTGTGGGCACCCTTTTGTTTTTGCCTCATAACATTTGTCCATGTGCATATTATACAAATGTATGTGTACGAATTTAAAGCTGGAGGTCTAAGGTGACTGTCAGTGAAGGAATTAAATTGATTCCTTTAAATAAAAAAGTTTTATTAGAAATTTAGTGAAATGGAAATTTTTTGACAAAAAAATTTTTGTACCCGGTTGTGGGCACCCTTGAAAAATCTGCTAAAAATGAAAAAATATTAAAGGAAACCAACACAAATAAATAAAAAATGAAAGTTTCTTTATTTTAAGAGACTTTGCCGGGATAAAGAACAAAAATGATGACACGTTTTCACACTATGCTCATTGCTAACAAAAGCATTATGCTTGCATGTGAAGTAGCTAGTACGCATACCATAACGCACTTCTATTGCACTGAACGGCTATATTCATCGCATTTAATGGAGTTTGCGGCTGTCACTTTCCTTGGCAGAAAGTTTAGATAGATGAGACAGTAGTCCACATCATTGTCAGATGGTAGAGCCTCCTTAACATAAAGGTGCCCACAACCGGGAATGACAGTCATTTCTTAAAAAGACCAACACATTTTGTGATGCAGAATTTTGGTTAAACACGAAGGTATATCACAAAATATAATAACAATACTGCAAAAAAAAAATTAAACCCTTTTTTTCTGAACGAATCTACACCCATATGTTGCTCTTCGAAAACAATACAAAATTACTTTTTTATTTATTTAATGCAAATTTTCTTTATTATGCTCACAGCTATTACACAAATGCATATATTTGTTTCGTTATCAATACGAAAAGTCCGTATTGTCAACGAACACGACTTGCAATACTTAGATCAGTAAAATCTGCTTGCTGTCAAAGTTTACGTAGGGGTGCCCACAACCGGCGCACTTCCCCTATACCACTTGATTTTAAATTATAATTGAAAAGTATAGAAAAATGTTTTTATAAATTTTTTTTTCTTTTTTTTCGAAATCTGCGTGCTTTCTTAATTTATTTAATTTAAAATTCCGAAAAAGTTTTGATTAATATATACCACTTGATTTTAAATTATAATTAAAAAGTTTAGAAAAATGTTTTTATAAATTAACTAATATTGATTATATTAATGTAGTTTCTACAAAATATATGTATAATATAAACTTACAACTAAATTTCTTTTTTATAATTTTTAGAAAAAAAATTAATCGCAATTTATCAAAGAAATTCAAAATTTGCGAATTTCAAATAATAAAATCCACTTTTCTCAATTTCCGCCCGACGGATAATTACGTTTTTGATCTTAAATTGTTTGTAGGTAATAAGAGAACAATAAACCACAAAAAAATCCCATATGCAAAACAGTGTCAATTAAAGTTGCTCCAGTCACACCGTGAATATGGAATACTCAGAATAGTTAGACAAATGTAAGAATATGTTTGAATAAACGTGAATATCAAGGAGAATATCGAAGAATATGTTTGAATATAAAGGAATATGCCGAGGAATATATGAATATGTTTGAATAGAAGGGAATATGTTCGAAAATATAAGATTATTATACATAATATTTAGAAAAATTATAGAATATTAGTCAATGTTTCTTGAGAAATATTAAGAAAAAGCGGAATTTATTTAAAATACCCTTTTATGTAAAACCGGGGTAAAATCTTATAAACTTTGAAAATATGTTTTTTTCTGATTTTTATTTTATCTTTAAAAACTCTAATTTATTCTTTCAATTATATTTTTGAGTGTCATACCCCTCGCAAAATTATTAAAAATAAGTCTTAGAACTGAGATTTTTAAACTCTTAGAACTGATGTTTTCGTATACTGTCAATCCTTTGACGTATTTGCAGTCATATAACCAAAAGCTTAGTACCTTACCCAAGGTGGTCACAAGTTTCAATTTATTAATTTCCTTGACAATTTACTGACATTAAAATTATTTTCTAATATAAAATACTTTTACAGGAAAATATGAAAGTTTACGGAAAACGAGTAAAATTTATGAATTTTAATAATTTATAAAAATTACAATTATCACCCTACCTGAATTCAATTATTTTCTATAATTTTCAACTGAACTTCATATCTGAATCAATTATTTTAAATAATTTTCCGATAGTTCTTCTAGAATAATTCAATTATTTAAATACAAAATTCATTTTCTTATAACTGTCCATGTTTTTTCTTTAGTTATTAAGGTATAATATTTTCAAAAAACTAATAAAGAAATTCTTACAATTAATTTCTTTTTAACATTTTAAAATAATTTTTGAAAGAAAATAGTTTTTTTATTTATATATGCAATTAAAAAATTTCCAA
Source organism: Leptopilina syphax (assembly GCA_032872505.1). Classification (NCBI taxonomy): domain Eukaryota; kingdom Metazoa; phylum Arthropoda; class Insecta; order Hymenoptera; family Figitidae; genus Leptopilina; species Leptopilina syphax. The sequence goes on along the minus strand of CM065469.1, from coordinate 10,000,960 downwards.
ACAATTGAAATTTGGTAAAATCTTTTAAAGATAATTGCATTTCTTAAAAGAATTTTTGTTTAATTTAAAGAAAACTAAGGGTAAGTCCACGTCAGAAATATCATAATCTGCAAGTGGTTCGTAGATTTTAATGAAAATTCGTGAAATAATAGTACACTATGAGAAAAATTAGTCAGCAAAAGGAATTTTTAAAATATAATAAATTGTAGGAGTTATAATACTTTAAATTTTGACTCCAAATTTTCTTGATTCTTTGATATCTTTGGCAAATTTTAACCGATTTTGATGAATCAAAAACCAATTTTTTCAGAAAATTATGTATTTTCAGAAAATTATGCAGCGAAAATCTAAATTTATTATTTAGATAGAAAAAAAATAAAATAAAATTTCAATTACATTTTTTTGCGATTTCGACCCATTTTTTTTCTTTTTTTCTTTTTTAATAATGTTTCCCTTTATTGCATCTTTAATTTAAAAAAAAGATCACCCTGGAGACTTTATTAGATCTTGAGATATTATTATTTTAATATCATCATCTCAAACACAATTCGTAACAAGATTTATGTTTCTACCTTCAAATGTTATTTAACATTTATTTGTAATTAGAAATTATTTCCCGAAAAAAATATTTTTTTCAATTTCTCTATTAAAGAAAGTAAATATTCAATGGAATTGTTATTTTATTAGCAGATTTTAGAAATAATTGTTCATTTCAAGTAAAAATAAGAATATTTAATTAAAATGAAATTTAAATAATTAATTAAATCAGTTGTTTTATTTCTCATTTAATTTTTGTCAAATTTTTAACATAATAATAATACTAATGAAATTTGAACGCAAAAAACTATTGATGAAAAGATAACTTACCTCTCAATCTCAATATATAAAGGAAATTGATAAATATTTTACATTACACACCGAAGCAGGTTAAATAAACAAATAATAGAGATTTATAACCCTGAAAATTTTATATAAACAAATGAACATAAATACAAATGCTATCCTGTGGTCATTAAATTGCTGATGCTCGTTCATAATTAAATAATAATATCTCAAGATCTAATAAAGTCTCCAGGGTAATCTTTTTTTTAAATTAAAGATGAAATAAAGGGAAACATTATTAAAAAAGAAAAAAAGAAAAAAATGGGTCGAAATCGCAAAAAAATGTAATTGAAATTTTATTTTATTTTTTTTTTCTATCTAAATAATAAATTTAGATTTTCGCTGCATAATTTTCTGAAAAAATTGGTTTTTGATTCATCAAAATCGGTTAAAATTTGCCAAAGATATAAAAGAATCAAGAAAATTTGGAGTCAAAATTTAAAGTATTATAACTCCTACAATTTATTATATTTTAAAAATTCCTTTTGCTGACTAATTTTTCTCATAGTGTACTATTATTTCACGAATTTTCATTAAAATCTACGAACCACTTGCAGATTATGATATTTCTGACGTGGACTCACCCCTAATTAATTTTTTTATGCGAATTTTAATTAAAAATTTTGAACATAATTTTTTTCTCCAAAATGTTAAAAGTAATTCTAAAAAGTTATTATTTTTGTATGTTTAAAAAAAAAATTTAATTAGAATAGCTAAATTTGTTTTTAAATTTATTTTTTATTATATTTATTTTTTTATTTTTTTTTTTATTTTTATATTTAACTCTTTTGATAATTATATTATTTTTAAAATTTGCAATCTTCAAAAGTTGATTTTCGAAAATTGTAATAAAATACTTGAAGAAAATTAGTTAATTTCAATTACATTTCACAAAATTTCAATTATTCAAAATCTTTTTAATTGTATATTTCGAAAATTTAAATAGAAAAATGATTGAAAATTAATTTTTGAAAGATTTGTTTCTAGTTATTTTTTGCACTATAAAAATCGAAATGAGTTTTTTGTTGCAATATTTGGAAGAAAAGTTTTTAAGTTTTTGAAAGTAATTCGAAAAGAATATATCATTTTTCTTAATTTCCATGACTAAACATTTTTTTCCTGTCAATTTCCTGACTTTACTGACATGTGGTCTCCCTGCGTTAACAAATAAAAAAAGGCTTTATTTATTGATGAAAACGCACATCAATCGTCCTCATGTATTGCATCTTCCCTTACAATAATTGACTCTGTTTTTTAACTCAAGTATCGAAACAGCAGAGAATTTTGAATTTACGGAGCCTTTACGCGTATAAATTTAAAATGACAAATGTAAAAATATGTTACAGTTTTCTTGAAACTGTTGTTACTGCTCGTTAATATTATAGAATATGTCAAAATATTGGAAATTACTTAAGAATATATGGGAATATATAGGGAATATTAAAGAATATAAGTGAATACTGAGAATATTAAAGAATATCAGTGAATACTGAGAATATTGAATATATGCTGGAAAACATGGGAATACCCATAGAATACACGTGAATATCTACCGAGTGTACGAGGAATATCGAAGTTGTTCACCCCTCGTTTGAGAAGTATAAAAATAGATTTAAATATTTATTCAGCTATTATTTATAGATCACTTTTAACCCTCGCTAGACAGAAGATTTTAATTACGCGGAAGACTAGAACCTATATACTCTCTAAATTTGAATCAGCTGGAATCAGTGACTGACTTTTTAATGTCAAATTAGTTATTTTTAACTAATTTAAATTCAGAGAACAATATTTGTCAAGTTGTAGTACTTTAATTAATGTATTAAAAATTAATCCAAAATTTCTACCAGTTTTTGGACTTAACGGTGTTCGACGGTCTCTGAAATTTCTAGATTACATTCGAAAAACCGCTATCACCCAACAAATACGGCACTGCCTGGTTTAAATGACGTGAAATTGGTAAACAATCATTTTCGAACAAGTTTTTCTCTGCACACAAGCACTTTTTGCAAAATCTGAATCCGAACCATTGACACAAATCTTCTTAATTACCTAAATCCAAAATATTTTTTTAATCCTTGAAGAAACGCGATTGCAAAATGGGAAAGGCCAGAGTAACGTAATGCGAATCATTTTGACAGCTGTGCCTTTACGCTCCCTGCATGCTTCTGCCCTCTAATGGCAAATGGTTGGAACAAACGTCTTGCCGCCTATCATCAACTCTTTCAGTTTTCTTATAGAGGAAAATATGTATTGCTTAGAAATGGTATATCTTCTTTCTTATTGATCATGTTATCGTTAAACTTAATATATAACATTTCAGAAATTAATCATTTTTTATAATTTGATTCAAAATCTACAATTTTTTACTTCATCAAAATTGAAAGAATGATTGAGTGTAGTTTGATGTTCATTAACTACAGATTCAATTTTTTTGTTTTTATGTTCTTTGATTCTTTTTTCTAAACTACGTTTTGATTCACCAATGTAAGTGGCGGAACAATTATTACAGTTAAATTTGTAAACGATACCAGTTTGGTTCCATTTGTTGGTTGAATCCTTACCTAATTTAACAACTGAAGTAAAAGACTTATTAACCATTGGAATTGACAATCTCGATTATTTTGATTTGAGTTCATTGACTCCATGCGTGCTGTTTATATGACGTGCAAAATTGTCTCCTTCAGATTTTAGTCTTGTTTTGTCACTCGTATGAGATGTCCGTGTTTTATGTGAAACTGTTCGCTCGTAATTTTTTGACGTTTTTTTATGTTTTTGAGACGTGTTACTAATGTAACAAATATAACAAATTATTTATTTGAATAATTTTTTAAAATAATTTTGTAAAATGACTAGGTAGATATTAATTTTTGTATTAACTTAATTTATTTTAGTTTTTTTTGTAAAAATCTTTTATTTGTAAAATTTTAATTTTTAAAAAATAATTTTTATTGTTTAATAAAGTGGCCTGATGATGGTGTCAAACCAAGACACCGAAACGTTGCACAACTAATGTAACATTGTTTCATTTATCACTCTTCCGATAATCGAATAAAAAAGGATTTACAAACTTCAAAAAGTATAAATTAATTTAAAAACTACACAAAATTCTACACTAAGTACTTCATAAGTAAAAACAAATAGTTGCTATTTCACTATTACTTATTCATCATTTTGTCGAAATCGGCACTTTCAACCCCGCTCTCCTCTACTCCCGAAATCTTACTTGACATAATAGTCGTTTGACATAAAATCATTTAACTTCCCAGATAACAAACACGTGAAAAATAGATACGTTTATTATTTTGCAAAGGAGCAATTCCATGTGAAATGATCGACGATTTTTCGACATTGTTAGCAATTTTCTTGAAACTTTTTTTCCTTGTAGCTATAAGGATAAGATATGGTAAAGTGAAGGCGATTTTAAAAATTTCGAAAAAATTTTGAAAATATTCAAATTTATGTACTAATTTTTTAAAATCAAGATAACTCCGGTTGTTTTGAATATTTTTTCAAATTTTTTTTTAAATTTCTCAGTATGACTAGTACTTTTTAAATAAATTTTTTAGAAAAAAAATTTATTATAATTTATTATCCTCCGATTTTTTTTATTTTTTTTATAGTGATAGCCAAAAGTAATATGAAATTTTTCGTAAATTTTTTATAGTTTGATCGCGATAACTTTTCAAGAAATTAACGAAATAGTCTATGGCGCCCCGTTGAGACTGACACGCTCACGAACGTATGTCCAAGAAGTTGGCAACGCCAATTCATTTTTTCTCAACAAAATTATAATAAAACTAAAAAACAAAAATTATGCTACACCTAGCAAGCGATAACAAATATTTTGTGCTGAAAAAAAAATTTAAATATTTTTTAAAAATTAAAAAAAAATTATCTTTTTTACTTCAATTTTTTTTAACATTTTTCAAAAATCAAAATTTAAAAAAAAATAAAATTTGTGCTGAATTTTACTCGGCGAGCACAATAAGAAAGTCTAAGAACAATTATACAACAAGTTAATAATTATTTAAAATAATCAACTTTTTGAACCTTTTTGAAAAATCAAAAGTTTGGAAAAATAAAATATGTGCCTAATTGTACTCGTGAGCACAATAATAAAATCTCAAAACAATTTTTCAAAAAGTTAAATAATTATTTTAAAAAATTAGTAAACAGTATTTCAAAGTTTGATCATCCAATTTTTTTATTTTCTTCTGTTCGTAAAAAGTAAATTTTTCATTAGCATTTTATGACTTTACAGCATTTTACAATTACCTATAAGTCATAAACAACAACCAACTGGAAATTTCAGTTAAATATTTTTCATTGTTTTCACAAGAATTTTTAAGAATTGACTAGTTAAAAAAAATTTTTAATACATTTTTTCTTTTTTTTTACTTCGACTCCAAAAAAAAATTGCATGAAATTTAAATAAAAAAATAATACAAAGCTTTTTGTAAGAATTCAGCACAAATTTTATTTTTCAAAATTTAGATTTTTGAAAAATATTCAAAGAATTGAAGTATAAAAGAAATTTTTTTTTTAATTTTTAAAAAATATTTTAATTTTTTTTCCAGCACAATATTTGTTATCGTTTGCTAAGTGTAGCACAATTTTCGTTTTTTAATTTTATCAAAATTTTGTTGAGAAAAAAATGAAATTGCGTTGCCAACTTCTTGGACATATAGGTACGTGAGCGCGTCAGTCTCAACGGGGCGCCATAGACTTTTTCGTTAATTTCTCGATAAGTTATCGCGATCCTACTATAAAAATTTTACGAAAAATTTCTTATTACTTTTGGCTATCACTATAAAAAAAATTTTAAAAATCATAGGGGGGGGGGTGTTTTTCAAAGAATAAAAATAAATTTTTTTTGAAAATTTTTCAATAATTTATAATAAATTTTTATTCTAAAAAATTTATTTAAAAAGTACTAGTCATACTGAGAAATTTAAAAAAAAAATTTGAAAAAATATTGAAAACAATCGGAGTTATCTTAATTTAAAAAAATTAGTACATAAATTTTCAAACTTTTTTCAAAATTTTCAAAATCGCCTTCACTTTATAATATCTTATTCTTATAGCTACAAGGAAAAAAAGTTTCAAGAAAATTGCTAACAATGTCGAAAAATTGTCGATCATTTCACATGGAATTGCTCTAAAGTCATTAAACAATTTTTCAAATGTTTATTATTTAAAACAAAGAATATTAATAACGAATATTAAGAATTTTTTACAATGTAAATATTTTAAATTTGTTAATTGAGTTGATTAAAAAAGAATTTTTAAATCTAGGTAATACAAAAATAATATATGAAATTTAATTTTTATATTTTAGAATATATTAACTTTTACTTTTTAATTGGCAATTAAATAAATCTAAATATTAGTCAGGTTAATACTAAACATAAATTCTAATTTTTCCCAAAAAGAAATTAAGTAACAATGTTGGTACAGTGCAATTTTTTAATGAACTAATAGGATAAACCAGACAGTAGTCGGCCACTAAAGAAAATCTTCTTAATGAATACTGTTTAAAAATTGCAATTAAAATTTGTTTAAAATTTCGTCCACATGTAATTTATATTAGTAACATTATTAATTAGTTATATTTAATTATTTTAATTTGTATTATTACAAAAAATGAGTTTTTTTCGTAATTTTACGCTCTTGTTTCTTTTGACTTTAAAAAATTTGTTTAAAAACTTTTAATCAAATTATAGCTTTTTGGTTTCACCATCTTAAAAAACTTTTAAAACTATTCGAATCAACAAAAAAGTGAAAAATGCTTTTTTGACACGTAAGCAGGCTCTTTTCATAGACCAGGTCACATATATAGAAATAGTGCGAAAGTAATATAAATTGGTCAAAATGACTAAATTGTTGATTAAAACCATTTGTAGAAAAGATATAACTTGAACACAGGTTTAAAACTTCTTTACTTTGTAAATAAGTCAGACAGATTATATTTATGCACAATGCTGGCACAATAGTCATCGGACCAACTGCTTGGCACATAGTCAGCACATAAGCCTGACCATGGTCCGGAATCCATCGGTCCACCAATGTGCTAGGCACGAATGGTCTTCGGACCAATTGTCTGGTGCACTGCCATCACATTAGCCTGACCGTGGTCCGCAGACCATCGGTCCACTTACGTGCGAGGCACGATTGTTATCTGGGATAAATTTCATATAACATAAAATCTATTTGGTATCAAAAACATTTAATTTAAAATTCATTTGACAAAATGAATTAAAAATACTTCAAAGAATGACTTTATTTATGAATTATTTAACTCTACAATGTATAATACCAAAATCAATTAACAAAAATACAATATTTTCATAAACTTTAAGTTCAATTTAGTTTTAGTGAAAAAATACTACAATTTTCTAAAACTTTTAATTTTACACGCAAGATGTTATTAAAAAATGATGCAGCGATCACAAACTGTATTTTTGACGCATTAAATGAAGTGTTATTGACAAGGATTTTGTAAAATAAAATCACCAAGTTTAAAAAAATTTATTTTTCTTTTTTTTTCTTTTATATTTAAATTTTACAGTGTATTCTACAAAATACACATTCACATTAAGTGTATGATTGGTTTAACGAATATTCCTGTCTAATATATTCAAATAAAACAAAAGTGACTTAACTATGTATTTACTTGTTGGCTGAGTTTACCTAGAAAAACCAATTTGTCAGCTGTCCGGTACTAGGGGACAAGCAATTCTCAAAATTACGTATTTTATATTAACACCGTTAAGAAATTAAAAAAAATTTTCACTGTCTTGTAATTATAGTTAAACTCTCTCTTTAATGCAAGTTGAAATAAACACAAAACTATAGTAGTAATCGCACTTTGAAATTTATACGATGCAACGTCTTCTCGCTAAAAAAACAATTTTGTGCTTTCACGGTGGTCATTCGCGTTATTGACTAACCGAGCCATCTTATATCATAAGATATATGATATACGATATATATATATATAATATCATATATTATTTTATATCTATCTATATTACTATTTTTCTTTATTATTACGTTTTCCCTACTGAAAAGAGACGACCGTAAATATACGACCCTAAATACGGGCATAAATAGGAGCCTCAGTAGGGTGGTATAATTCAAACAGTAAATAAAGCCTTTTTCATGCCCGTATTTAGGGTCGTATTTACGGTGGTATATGAATACTATTTTTCCATATATGTATACATTAAATATAATATTGCTCTAAAATAATATATTTTTTCAGATAAGTATTAAAATATAATTTATTCTTAAATAATTTGAAATTTTTAAGCGTTCAAATAAAAGAAATGCAAAAAAACAATTTAAGGATATGTTATGAATATGAGGATAATATTATTTAACATTAGTAGAAAATGGTGTTTTATTAGTATTATAATTAAACTATAATTATAATTATTATTTAACATATGAAAAATATAACACAAACAAATATATAAATCACTTAATTTTACTCACAGCCACAAAAATACATATAATACAATTTTTGTAAAGAAATGAGAATTTTTACAAGTTTTACATTTATTTTCACAATAT